>OX578144.1:36305221-36640221 GCA_951213105.1 Amaurobius ferox | reverse complement strand
TATATATATATATATATATATATATATATATATATATATATATATATATATATATATATATATATATATATATATATATACATATATACATATACATATATACATATACATATATATATATATATATATATATATATATATATATATATATATATATATATATATATATATATATATATATATATATACATATATATATATATATATATATAAATATATAAATATATATATATATATATATATATATATATATATATATATATATATATATATATATAAATATATATATATATATATATATATATATATATATATATATATATATATATATATCTATGTATATGTATATGTATATGTATATATATAATTATATATGTATATATGTATATATTTATATATATATATATATATATATATATATATATATATATATATATATATATGCATATATATATATATATATATATATATATATATATATATATATATATATATATATATATATATATATATATATATATATATTCACCATAAAAACAGTTGATAAAAATTGAAAAAATAAATCTTGATTATGGATTTCAGATCTTGCGGGATATTTTTAATAAACCTACAATACCAAAGAACCATACAGAGGTTTTTTTTTTCGCTTTTAGTGTCTAAACCTAAAGATCCTAGTTTCAAAATAATGGTATAACATTTAATTGAAGCTATAAAAAAAGACAGTACTTTAGTTTTTGGTTTTGGAGACCTCAGAAATGTTATTCTACTTATCTTGAAAAGAAATCGTTCAGTATTTTCATAATGTGAAATATTATAAAGAATCGTTTTTTCCTCCTCTTAAACCTTATTGAATTTGAAAAAAAAATGTGTCTGTACAGAAAAAGACTTGATTAAACAAATATTCTGAAGCTAAGATATTTCGTATTAACTTCGAATTACTTTACTAATCAATTTTACTGTTATAAGAATAGATCTCTTTATAAATTTAAAAGTTTTTGTATTTGATATATCATTGTATTTGATATGATCACGACAAATGAAGTCAATTTCTGGATATGAAAATTTTTACAGTTTTACATATTAAGCAAATGTAGTTATAAACTAATTATTTTCATTTCATTTTAGTATAGGTAACAATTCTTGCACAAGAACAAGCTACGCAGACTGAATGCATTTTTCTTCAAGTCGGCCTGTAAAAACCTTGATATTTATGTCCTTTTACTTAAAGAATTATGTCATGCAAACGAAAATAATTTTTAATCACTCATCACAATTAGATTTCTGATTTATTTATTCAAAAATTGCACATTTAGATTTCATACATTTTGTAAGTTTCTCTGCATTAATCGTAAAATAAATCCTGATTGTGTTTATAAAACTATATTTTTGACCTATATAATTTCATTATGTTTTAACAAGAAAGATCAATCATGCATAAGCATTGATTATGAAACACTTTCCAACTGAAATGTAATTTCATTTAAAAATTTCTAAAATGTGATTCATTCAGTGGTAATATCTTTTACATTATCACAGTACTACAGTAATTTATTATACTTAAATATTTAAAACTGTATCGAAATATAAATCATCTGATTCTTTATGCAAAATCAATGAATATTTCATTCATATAACTTGTATTCCAGACGCCAGAGCTAAATAATTTTGTGTGAAAAAAATTCAGCAATTCTTATGTAATTCATCTTACAATCGCTTGAGATATTTGCATTCTGCATATGTTAAAATTAGGCTTCCTTGAAGAAATAATAAAAGTTTAGGGATCATTTAAAATCACAACTATTGTAATTGCATAGGCACGGAATTTAGATACACAGATAATACACAGATAATATATATGTGTATGTGTATGTACTCAAAGTATTGGAATCGTGCCGAAGATCGGAACTCGAATTTTCAAAGGATCTACACGTTTTGGGACTTCTAGAACACGAAAAAACTACTTTTAGGAAGACGTATGTGTGTGTAAGGGTGTATCTGTGTATGTTTCTGTGTGGATATTACATCCACTCTAATTGAAAAACTAATGGACCGAATTTCATACAATTTGGTAGGTATGTTTTTTGTGGGAAATCCTGATGTTCATTAGATTATATATATTATTCGTAATAAAAGAATCTGCCTTCTTTGCGAAATGGCCGCAGAAATTGCCTTTATCCACTCTAGCTAAAAACTAATGAACCAAATTTAACAAAATTTGAAGTATAATATTTCAATAACCTACAAGTGATTTATATACCAAATTTAACAAAATTTTGTATATAAATCATTTGTAGGTTATTCTACTAAGATTCGGGAAAAAGGAACGGGCTATTTTTGCGAAATGGCCAGCAAAAATCGTTATATATAAAAATAAAAGACTACGTGTGCTCAATTATATCAATTAAATTCCTATTTTATATGTGATTTTTGACAACAAAAAGAATAAGACTAACCCCATTACTCTAGGACTAGCCGTTCTTGAGATATTCTAGTTTTTTCGCGTTTTCGCTACGCCACCTTTGACAATAAGTCCAGCTATCAAATGAGAACCAAATTTAAGTTTAACGTGTAAATTCAATGTCATTTAAAATACTTATGTTGTGCAGATAAACTCAAATTATCATTGAATAAATAAAGAGAACGAATATGAGTCTGCAGAGAAAGACATGTGCTGTCCACATCAGAATTTTTAACAATATTACACCAATGATTTATAGAAGTGAACGGGGATTATTTTCGTGAACGGGGATTATTTTCAGGCTATTTCGAAAAAAATGTATGATCTATATTTAAAGATCCATCAAATTTTTGTCGAATAAAATGTTCAACAAATTTAAGCTGTGTACCAAATTTTAACTCTCTAGGACGTAGGAAAGTGCATTTAAAATGCCATCAATTAAATTTATCAAGAAGAGTTATATAAAATTTAAAAAAAATTAAAAATTGTTATCTACCAAATTTATTTTAAAATATGAAGCCACTTCCATATGCAAAACGTTTAAACAAATGGAGAGATATTTATTATATAATATCTCTCTCTTTTCTTTCTGGAAGATTTCCCAAAGTCAGAATTTAATTGAATTTGTTATTTTCCCTATATTAAATAATTTTTTTAATTAAAAAACTACTTAACATATTTTACTGAATTTTTTTTTTATATATTCTATGGGATAATGTGAATATTTCCTAAAAATTTCGAAGCAATTCGTGAATTTTAAATTTACTTAAAAAATGTTTGAAAAATTAGGTCCCATAGGGTTCAATGTATTTCATTTTTTTAACCCGGGTTCAATAAAAAACTAATTGGGTGATATTATTTATTTATATTCCCATAGGTTCTACAGACCGTCTGAACAACATACTAAAATTTCATTTTGATAAACTCATTTTTACGGCAGTTATCGTGCTAACGGACAGACAGACAGACAGAATGAACAAAGTCATAAACACTTTTCAACTTTGTTGTAAAGTGTTAAAAATTAATACATACTAATTTTGATAGATATTTAATCAAAAGCTATGTCTTCAGAAATATTTGTATTAGGATATATATTTTTATAGCCAGGAAAAATGATTTTAAACTTTATTGAAATAAATATATTTTAATGTTATCCAACGTTGTATGTTATGATTTCAGCTAAATTTAAATTAAACTTTTGGAATTGCATAGGATCTGCAACGTTGTAATTCTGATATTAATGTCACGAATTCCCATATTAATAATTTCTTAAATAAATTTACAGTCAAAATGTTAAATATTCAAATTGTTATGCTCTCAAATGATTATGTGCATCCAGGCTTCTGATCTTTACAAATGCGACTGAATTCGACCGGAAATATATCGTTTAGTGTATAGTCATTAAAACACCCCACGTGCAAGCGTGGTTGATAAATTGGCGAGTTAAACAAAAATTTAGCATTAACCCTGCCTAAATTGAAGTAATGGGACATAAATTAACTCGGTGGATTAGATATCGTACAGAAACATATTACACACAGAAACACAAGCATGCTCGCATATGCCCGGAAAAATACACTCACAAACCTGAAAAATATAGAATCATAATTTTTCAATTATGAATCTATAATATAAATGTATATACATATGTAATGCATATCAATTTGTAATGTGCATAAATGTGTTGGGAATGTACACGGTGAAAATGTGTATAAATTTATAACGATATATGTGTAATGATGTGAACTCTGAACAAGGAATGTGGTTCCTGACTAATGGCAGACAGCTGTCAGTAAATATGGTAAATAGGGATATAATCTATGTATGCTATATATTTTTAGCTTTATTTTAGTAGAATGTTTCACTTATAGTTTGGAATACGGTATACACATCGCTATGTCATTAGCATAATCTAATGCTCCAAAAATGACGTAGTTATATTCAAATAATTTAGAATGTACGTTTTTACTAGTATTATTAGAGCAGTCGAGTAGGTCATCTCATTTCAGTTATATTTATAACTCAAAAATGGACCCAGAGTTACCCAGGAGTTAAATCAGAGTAGTTATAGAAATGAACAAAATAAATCAATCTTATTCTGATAAAGAAATATAATGAAAATTGCATGCCACAATTCAAATCTCATCTAATAATAGTACTGATATTTCAACAATATCAGCACTATTTAAACAATTTATATAATGGTCACCGCAAAATAAGTTCCACCTACTTAAACAACGCAGATAAAGATAACACCGTACTCCAATCTTGAAAATGTTGAACACAACGCAGAAAAAAAAAATCTCAAAATCTCAAAGAATTTCAACCAGTTTATTTTCGAAATGGATAGGGTTAAAACTCCGTCCTCACCTCAACAAAATGAGTCCTTCCGCCGTGCGAGGGAGTGGTAGAATCTATGACCCTATATCTCACCTCGATGGGGTGAGGGTTCCGCGAACTGAGGTTTAAAAAAATTAAAAGCATGGATGAGTTACAGAATTTAAAATTAATCAACGGAATTTATGAAATATTTTTCTGAAGTAATGTGTGGTATGCATCCTGTTGCAAATATAATGTACCCATAAAATGTTGAGCAACAGCTGTGAAATTCGGCATGCAAATTCAAATAATTAAACTGTTAGCGTATATATATCTCATGCAGAGCGCATAAGGACGATACATTGTGCAACTTTTAAAACGACAAGTCTTCTAACTCACGGGCAATTGGAACTGGATATTCTGCTTTGATACTTCAAGTTGTGTACAAAGATGTCTTTAAGATATACTCGAAAGCTCTACGAATAATTGTCGGAATTGGAGAGGGGTCTGATATGCTTA
Source organism: Amaurobius ferox (assembly GCA_951213105.1). Lineage (NCBI taxonomy): Eukaryota > Metazoa > Arthropoda > Arachnida > Araneae > Amaurobiidae > Amaurobius > Amaurobius ferox. The sequence continues at coordinate 36,634,925 of OX578144.1, read as the reverse complement.
AAGGAAGCAGGTTTGTCCAACAAAGGTATCATTTGCGATCTTGGTCGGAGCGATACGGTAGTTTCTCGAATTTAACAACAATGGATCAAAGAAGGCATATGTAACCGTCGCAGAGGCCCCGAAAGCTCCAATCAGAAATCTGCTTGAGAGGATGGTGCAGTCTGGGGAGGAACCGCGTCCACACAAATGACTTCAAAATCAGCCATTCGAAGGCATCTGCAACCTCCATGCATATTGCATCAAAGGATACTATTCGAAAAGTCCACTGGTATAAAGTAGGGTTATGTGTCGAAGTCCAATAAGGTGCCTACCACTGGCCCCTAACATAGGCAGAGTCGTCTGGATTGGTGCCCAGCTCGGTCAGTCTGAACAGGTGGCCGATTGGTGACATGCTGTCTTTAGGGATGAATTCCGCTTCTCAGTCAGTGCTGATGACCTTCGCATGCTTATGTGAAGGAGGACCGGTCAGCGTTCCGAATCTGCATTTATTGTCGAGCGGCGGCACATTGCCATCACACGTGGTGTTGCGATCTCGAAAAGCCGATCTCGTGGAACAGCCGATCTGCTGTAGTTGGGGCTGGACAGCTCAGTGGTTATAGTTCGAGTATTGCATTCGGAGGACCCGAATATGATTTTCGACTCTGCCCAAACTGTTTCAGTGTTCACAAAGTTCTCTCCCATAAAATATGTGGGTCTGCCAGTCCTTTCAATAGGTTGATGATAATAGAAAGATGATACGATCCCTGTGGATATTGCCCCTACTGGATGTCGGTTTAAATTGGGTGGCTGGCTATCCAAACAAATACCTTACACCTTCAGGTAGGTTGGGTGGTATGATTCGAAATAAGGGAATTTCTATTCTTGTTATGCTGCAAGTCAATGCAACTGTTCGTTTGTACGTCGATGATATTCTGCAGTCGAGTATTCTGCTTATACTCTCAAGCCATCTACGTCTTTGAGGATTTAATACCCTCCCATGGTCATCCGTATCCCCAACCTATCATCAACATCTGAGACATACAGGGATGGCAATTGTACGTTTATCAAAATTCCACTGAATTATCTGACCACTTGCAGAATTTGGGCCAGAATGTTCCGCAAATGGACATAAGCAACGCAATTGACTCTATGCCTCACCGAATATCGTGTTGTATAACTGCCAGGGATGGATTTACCACTTACTAAACGGCCATTTTCTAGTTTCCACCATTTCCCAATAAAGCGTTTTTTCCCTCCCAAATTCTAATCATTTGCATATCTCTTCAAACGATACATACATTATGAGTTTCGAGTCTGTATCGCAATTTCTAAAGTGTGTATAGTGTATTTTTTGCCACAGAGTGTACTAAAATATGATGTTAAAATATGAACGGCGGATGGCATGCCAATTTTAGTATATTGTAATATAAAAATCGGAGATGTTTAAAACGCACGAAAAGTATATATTATGTAAAAATACATTGATATTTGTTTGTTTTCATATTGAATCCGTTTAGGATTTGCTTGAAAATTAATATTTTCTCATCTTTTCGATGGTATCAAGGTGTAAACTATGTGATGACATTTTAGTTCTCTAATGAATCGATTTATGTAAATATTGGGGTAAACATAAGTTAACTAAAAAAAAAATTTGAAATTTTAAGAAATAACGTCGATGTACAGCAACTCATGTTCTGAGGTGCCTGTGTACCACACTTTTTGGCCATACGATGCTTAGATTTCCAACTACATACTACACACACGCACATATTTCGTTAATATATAATAATATATTTTGGGTCATATTTGGATATTATTTCCGAATTTTAATGCTTTAAAAATATAGTATATGGGCGAGGATTAATTATCTTTAGTAATAATTTTGATAAATGTTGCTATTGATTGTGAAATTAATAAAATGTATAACAAATTTTATTTTTACTGTAATGATTTATATTTTTTTATGAAACGACTGTGTGCCTCGTTCTATTTATTTGTTTAATGCAAAGTGATATTTTAGTTTGGCCTTGCTCAAAGATTGTGAAGTCTTTATATTTTTGTATTTGTTTATAGTTTATGATTTTTCGTCGTATTGTTTATTTGTGTATATATGGATATCATTATCAGTGTAATGTGCTTCTAAATTTTTGCTGTGCATTTCAGTTTACATAAATATATAAATAAATGGGTAAATAATTATATGAGTACTTTCTACAAGGTAACTTCATGAAAATATACACGACGTTATGCATTTTTATTTTCGGTATGAATATTTAACACACTTACGTTTTGCTCTTTCAAAATAAGTGCCATTAAAACAAGTATTTTCTATTTGCTTGCAGAAATGTTTTAAGTTTGCAAAAACCCGTGTGTAACTTTTAAGATCACGCAATTTCACTGGCTAGTGGCTGAAGAAACAAACTCTATTATAACAGCTCATGAGATAATAAAATTTTAAAACTACCCTAAAGTGTAAATTTCGCCCATTATTGTACTACTTAAGACTAAAAATAGAACTTACTATATATATTTAGGTTTTCCAAAGTGAAATAAGCATAAGTGAGATGATAAAAACAACACTTTAGTATATTGCATACTATGAGAAAGTAAGCAATAAAAGGACTATTTGATGAATGTGACTATTATACCATGCAGCGGTTACGTCAGAGAAGTAACGCACAGGAAATGTATGTTGTCAATCTCGTTGTCAATCAGAATAATATAATATCTCTATAACTGTCAATTAAAATATGGACCTAACTGATTTGAGGGCGTGAACTATTGCGTTGAATACCCAGACCACACGTCCGACCCAGAGGTTTACGGTAGCTTAATGCGTGGCCGGGTGAACTACTGTGTGGAAAACCCAGGCCGTCCGACTCATCCAGAGGACTTGAGCAACGGGTGAACTACTGTGTTGTTGTTGTTACCCAGACCGTCCGACCTACCAGAAAGGTGTAAGGTAACCGTTTGGACGGCCGGGAAGTGCCACCCAATTTAGACCGGAACCCAGTGCGCTAACCAATGGGCTACCGCGCCCCCAAGGTGAACTACTGGGTGAACTACTGTGTTGTTTGTTGTTGTTGAAATCCAGACCGTCCGACCTGTATTTCTTTAACTTATACAATAGGAAGTTAAAGCAGTGTATTTATTTAACTTATACAATAAGAATGTATATAGCCTAATACATGATATACACTCATGTCCAAAAGTTAAGCATAATTCGTAAAATGCAAAAAATTCGAAGTTCATATGGATAGAATGGTTCACAATCAGTTGTGGAGAATCGTGGGACGAAGCTAATTCATTGTACATATATAAAACAGTTACGTCGACATGCGCAAAGCACCAGTGCACGTCGGGAACCAGAATAAAACGGCCCCGAGCGGCATGGTCAGTTGAGGCAGAATTTCGCAATTGCAGTGGTATGGATCGTTGTTAACAATAAAAAAGGACTAAAGATGTCACAAAGATGCCAACTGGACATGTTTTTGAAAGGACGAATTATGGGAATGCTGAAATCCGGTCGATCCCAAACCGAAGCGTCTCGAATTCTGAAAGTGCCTCAGTGTGTGATCTCCAGACTGTGGCAGAGGTTCCAAACTACTGGAGATGTTACCCGACGACCAGTACCAGGTCGGCCACGGGTAACAACCGCTCAGCACCACCGATATTTGGCGAGAACTGAGCGATGTCAGAGGAACCGTTCTGCCAGTCAACTGGATTCAGCTCTGACAGCCGCCATAGGATTCACTGTTTCGAGACAAACGGTTTACAGAAGACTCAGACACGTTGGTCTCTATGCCATACGACCAGCAGTTTGCATCCCCCTGACGTATGCGCAGAAACGCTCGCGTTTTCAGTGGAGTTTGGAACATCGGCAGTGCAATGGACGAGAGTGGGGCAATGCCATGTTCAGTGACGAGTTCAGGTTTATCCTGCAAACTGATTCTCGTCGTACCACGATCTGGAGAGAACGTGAAACGCATTTTCACCGGGGAAACATCACGGAAAAACATTGATTTCCATTTGGAGGAGTCATGGTCAGGGCAGGCATCATGATGGACTGCCGCACAGACCCCCACATCTTTGACACGGTGTCAGTTACCGGACAAATGTACAAGGATGAAGTCCTTGAGCCTACGGCTCGATTTGTTCGAGGTGCTGTTGGTCCTGATTTCATATTCATGAATGATAACGCACCTCCTGACCGTGCGGTCTTAGTCGACGACTACCTTCAAATGGAAGATATCCAGCACATGCAGTGGCCTGTCAAATCTCCTGATCTGAATCAAATAGAGCATATATGGGATATGCTCGGGAGGCATCTTGCGGCTCTCCGCTATTCACCGACCTCCGTTCCGTGATTGAAAACTGCTCTCCGTGAGGCTTGGAACTCTTTGAGCACACAACTCATCCAAACCCTCATTAAAAGTTAGGGAAATCGCTGTGCAGCATGCATGGCTACCTGAGGTTCCCACGCACCGTATTAAACTGTAGCATCACAGTGTTTTAATCATTATCTTTCACTGAGGTTGACAGTCGTATTGTGATTTTTTTTCTTTCAACCCTTTTCTTTGCATAATACAAGTCGTTATTATCCTTGTTTTGCATTGTTTTCTTCTTCTGTAACCCTATTACACCCGCATACCGCGTTTCCTTCTATTCCGTTGTGGATTTCCTGAAATTTTCACATAAACACCAACTTTTGAATATGAGTGTATATATGAACGTATACAATATTTCTAGAGGAGGCTTACACAATATGACTTATACAATATAGCTATGGAGGTTTTTTCGTATGCTATATTGATGCCTCAAATTTCGAAAGAAATTCATATAGTTAAAATCACATGTGGTCACCAAATATCTTTCTCTATATAATGCAATGTATTAACTGTTTTTGCTGTGAATAATGATGTATATATAAGGTCCGCGGAACAATGCTTTTAACGTTGAATTATACATTTGGCGCTTTTCCGGATGACAACATGTAACACAATTTCAAAGTACCTAATAAGCTAATATTTTACACAGCTCTAAATTGGTAATTACCATCATTGATTGCATCCGCAGCAAGCAATGTCGTCCGTAAAATAAAATATGAAAATAATGTTATTTATCCATTTTGTGTATATTTCGTTAATTTAGCGTCATTTTTGCAATTGACGATATTTTCGTCAATTTGGGGCAAAATATCGCCGATTTGACGATATTTAGCAAAATTAGTCACTAGTTCGTCTAACACATCACCAAGCGTTAAGGCAAAAGAAGAGAAAATATTTTCTTGCATATAAATGAGAACTGAAGAATTGTTAAAAGTCAAAATACAAAACTATTTCGAAACGAATCTTCTCTCGTAATGGAATGAACTAGTAGATACAAAAGAATGACGTAAACACATTTATCGAATGTTATTAATATTACTTTCCTAATATACAAAGACTAATGTTTAAGGAAAGTATTGTGACGAGGTCGAAATTTCGAATTCGAGTTTTCGATCGGAGAGCAGGTCTCAAGCATCCCTGAATACGAATCAAACGTTTTTGAGGTGGTGTCTCTGTGCATTTGTATGTGTATGTGCATGTGTGTGTGTGTGTGTGTGTGTGTGTGTGTCAGTGAGTCTGTGGATACGATATCTCACGAACGAGATCTAAAGAACAAATGAAGTGATTTGAACGAAATTTGGTACAAAAATTAAAATCTGTAAATGCTATAAGCCTGTTGCTTTGAAATGCAATCTAATGTTCAGAACCTCCGCCAAAATTTTCGAATGGAATTTTTAAAAAATTATTAAAAAATCAAAATATTTAACAAAGATACCAAAATAATCCTTATATAAATTTTCATTAGAAAACAATTGACATAAACTTAAGAATACTTGTATGAGCTTTTCTCGCGACATTGCACATTTTTTTAAAAATCACATAAAATGAAAATAAAATATTAAATTTTATAATTGCAAAATATGATGACTTTTCATATGTATTATTAAGTGAAAAATTTGTTGACGTAATTCTCGTGGATCTATGTCATTTCATTCATAAGGAAAGGTACTTCGCGTAATAATTTTGAATGTGGATAGCAATATTCATTTATCTACTATAACAATAACCTATTTCGCGTCCATGATGCTTCCCGAGATTTTAGCGACGAATTTGGTGGAATGTCGACAACTTGGCGGCTTTTTAAAATGTTTCCAAATTAACGACAATGTCGCCAAATCAATGGAATTGACGCTAAATTAATGAAAATGACGACTAATTGATGAAAAATCATATATTGGCAAGAGTATAAGAATCTATTATAAGAATAATCTATTTTTCCCTTCCCTAACGTTTGGCAAAATTTTGTGATGGATTTGGCGGAATATCGCCAATTTGGTAATTGTTTTAATGTTGCAAAATTGACGATACTGTCTCATAATGGATAAAAATGTCGCCAAATTGATGAAAATGGCGCAAAATCAAAGAAATGACGACTAACTGATGAAAATGCAATATCTTGGAAAGAACATAAAAATATACTATAAGAAAACCCATTTCTACATCTGTACCGCTAGGCAAGAAGTTTAGTGGAATGTTGCCAATAAGGCGAATTTTTTAAATGTTGCCAAAGTGATAAAAATGTCGCCAAATTAATAAAAATGGCGCCAAATGGAATGTAATGTTTCGTGAATTCGATTTTCCGTCATATGACTTGTATACCCTCTAGCATATAAGAAATGCTTTTCTCTCCGTTTGTTTATAACACTTAGTGATATATTTGCAAAACTTGCCGAATAATCTAGAGAAAAATCGCCAAGTTGGCGATATTTAGTTCCTGATTGTTTGAAAAAATAATCAAAAAATCAAAACCTTCAATAACGGTACGTAAATAATCATTTGTTATGCCATTTTCTAATAACAAACGATTTACATAAACTTTCGAAAGCTAATATGAACCGTTTTCGAGATATGACACATTTTTCATGTAAATTTATCAAAAAATCACATAAAATTAAAAATATATATATTAACTCTTGTGAAATATCCTCACTTTTCATGTATAATATAATGCGATAACTTTGCTATTATCATTCTCGTGAATCTAGTTTATTCCATTCACGAGTGAAAATAATTTGGGTAAGAGTTTTGTATTTGGACAAAATTAGTCATTTATCTACTATAAGAATAACCAATTTCTTCCTTCCAAACGCTTGGCAAAATTTTGGGCACGAATTTGACAGAATGTAGCCACCTTAGCACTTATTTTTACTATTGTTAAGTCGACGACAATGTAGCCAAATTGATAAACCTGAAGCTAAATGGAAAAAAATGATGACTAATTGATGTAAATTTATTATCTTGGAAAGAATATAAGAATCTACTGCAAGATAAACGTAACGCTTGACGAAATTCCGGCGACGAATTTTGGCTAAATATCGTCAATTTGGCGACTTTAAGTGTTAACAAAGCGAAGAATATGTCGTCACATTGATTGATACTGTTGATTGATAAAAATGACTCTAAATCAATAAAGATGACGACTTATTGAAGAAAATTCAATATCTTGGAAAGAACATAAGAATCAACTATAAGAATAGCACATTTCTCCGTCTGTCCGTAAAGCTTCGATGAAGTGCTTGCAGAATGTCGCCAACTTGGCGACTTTTTAAATGCCAAATTAACGAATATGGCGCCAAATTAATAAAATTGTCTCAAAATTGATAAAAATGACGCTAATTGGAGCAATGTTTCTCCAAATTTAATTCCATCATACCTTCTAGTATATAAGAAATGCTCTTCTCTCCGGTTGTTTGTAACCTTTAACGGTATATTTGGCGAATTTGGCGAATATTCTAGCAAAATATCTCCTACTTGGTGATTTTTAGTCTCAGATTGAAGAAAATATCGTTAAAATTGCAAAAATTAAAGAAGTAAATTCATTGTATTATATAAGTAAAATCATATGCTGCCCATGTCAGATTTTTTTACATGTGAAAAGGGGACGTATTTCATAATAGTTAATACTTATTTTAATGTTATGCGATTTTTTATATATTTATTTGAAATACATGCAATATATCGAGAACAGTTCACTCTTGAGGTTTAAAGTTTGTGTTCTTCGTTTTGTAACGAAACATTACGTATGAAATGATCATTCACACAAGACTATTTAAATTTCAGATTTTTAATGATTTTTTCAAAATTCCATTCTAATTTGGGGAGTCTTTCTAGCATTCGATTACGTTTAAAAGCTATAGGGTTCCAGTATTCAGGAATTGCAATATTTGTTCCCAATGTCATTCAAAGCACTCCATTCGGGAGATACCGCATCCACATACTCACTCCGCTACAATACTTTCCCTATACTTTAAACTATATATAAACGGAAAGTAAAAATTTCTGTCTGTATATGACAATCATGTGATCTCCATCCCTTTGACAATCATATGATCAAAGGAGCAATTATATGAAATTATACAGAATTGGCAGTTTCTTTAGAAATTATTCATTCCAATAATTATCGCATTTTCAATATTAACTGCAAGACAGAGCAGCAATTACGGATAAGACAATTTACAAGTTTCAAACTCTTTGAAAGTTTAATGGAAATCGATATATATGCGATATTATATTGCTAAATCTTATTTAGCAAGAATGTGTTATATTCCGAGTTTTAAGGATAAACTGTCGTTGAAAAGGATAACCTTTCGATATTCTCTGTAAATGAATGACAATATATTCGAAATTGAAAGTACATAAATATTTGTTATTATCTGTAAAAAATGACACGAGATTTAAAGTCACCATTATGAAAATTGAATCACTATATTGAATAATACATATGAAGTGAAGGACTATGATTTTTACTTTCTCATACTATGGAATATAGTACAGAGAAGGTAGTAGAGCTTTTACAAAAATTTTCAATTTATAAATTTTGATGCCAATATATGTTTTAGGACTTCCTGACACGATATGACTACTTTTAAAGTGATGTTTTTCTATCTGCCTGTCGGTCTGTGGTCCAATTATTCTGTACATAATTGCTGACGCAAATAGTAATGGATTTTCTTGAAACTGTTTTTCCGTCTTTGTTGATAAAAGTCCTTAATTAGATAGAATTTTTTTAAATTCGAACGTAAACGTCGAAATTTATTCGAAATTATATATTTTCCTAACATGCCACCATACAACAATAATGGACATAATCAGGCACAAAAGGGCCTGTTTTGGGCTGAATGATCACGATACTTAATAGATTCTGTCAATGAAGTGGAAAATTGCCACGATACAGTTTTTGTATTAGTAGCAGCCCCCAAGGGGGGCAAGCCCCACCCCCATCAGAGTGATTCCATTGTCAAACTTGTTATCAATCAAAATATTTTACAAGCCCTTTAAAATGAATGACAACATGCTATAATTGTGATCATGTCGACCAAGGACACAGGTTTTCAAATGTTTTGCTGCAAAATTTGGAAAAAAAAAACTACTTAAATACAGATTTTGGTATAAGGAGTTCGAGTTGAGCGAAATTCTATTTAATTTCATCATAAATTCACCTTAAGTTTTTTCTTATATATTACTTTGATGATTGATTGTCTTATGTAAAAAATATGATTTTGATAAGCATAATGTTGACAATTTCTAATAATGTGCGAAAGTATTTAATGTATAACAATAAGAGTTATTCTTTCAAGATTACTTTCCCATAATTTTGAATGCCCTACATTTCAGCGAGATACATTTGTTGCAAATTCGCGACGTTCAACATATAATAAACCATCAAACGGATTTCAGCGGTACTCTTGGACCAAGAAAAATATCGAAATAATTGTAAGATTACACATAGATTATCATCATTATTCATACTCTTTTCTTTGGTACCATATTTTTTTGTACCGTGTACCATTTTTAAGTACCGTATCACCACAGCTTATAATATAATTTAAGAGCTAACATTTTTCTGTCCCATTCATTAGACATCTATATTTCACTTTCATTTCATTATCCACTGTGACCCTCATTCTCCATACGCTGAATTTTGTTTTCCAATGACTGAATTTTTTCTGTAATTCAATATTACCCTTTGTCAAGGAATATATAAAAGTTGGTAGACCAGCCCCATTATGGAATTATTATTAAATTATTCCATTAATAGGAAAATAATGATGAAACTGGTATATTGAGGCTCCGTCCTTAATTTTCCTTACATAATATTCTATCAGCTAGCTAACTAATGAACAAAGGATTTGGAATGAGTGCTACCATTACTAACAAATATTCAATTACATAGAAACAGAGCATTTAAACAGTGTCTTTCCTAACCTTTAGCAAACACTTAATTATCATTCCACAATTAATCCTGACAATTATGATATATATTGGATTTCTAAATCTGTAACTGGAGACGTTAGTGCAGTTTTCAAGCCATGAAAAAACTTCAGAAGCATCATTTAAAAGTCTTAATTTTAAAAAGTTAATACGTTTAACAAAAAAGGGTAATCACGTTCCCTGGTGTTCCCGAAAGTGCATATATTTCAAGAGGGATCAATTGAACAGCACATTTAGTTTTCGAATTTGATCTGGCCAGTTTGTATTTCTCTGCAAAACATTGTGTAAAGAGGAGGCATTGTGATTAGAGTAAAAAATACATTTTATTTGGGTCAATATATACTATTTTTATATAACTAAATATATATTCACTATTTTTTTTAATTTTTCAGTATTAGTGTATGCAAGAATGTTTGTATCTGCCTGTCTGTCATCTTATGGATACACTGTTTAAACAAATTCTGCTATGTAATAATATTATTTCAGTCGATAAAGAAAGCGCTTATTTATTTATTGGAGGAACACCCGTCATTTTACGTACATTTCTTGTAAAATTAATAAATCACACAGAATAATAAGTAACATATCAATAAATACTTTTTTTTAATAGAAGTTGATATTTTAAAATGAATGAAAGTATGAAAGTACACTAAATACTAAAAAAATCATTTCTGGACTAATATCCTGAATATAACTTTAAACGTTAAATACATATGTTTAACTAGTTAACACTATTGATAAGATACATTAATAATGAACTGGATCATGCAAAATAGTTAAGTAATCAGAGTATATTTCGGTGATCATTGCGCTTTTCATCTTCAGCGCGAACATATCTGCAACTGAACGCCCAAATGAACAGACCGTGCCTATCAAACTGAAAAATGCTAAACAACAGAACTCAATATAGTAGCGCCATCTACTGTGACGAAATGAAATTGTAACGAGGTAAAAAAAATAGAAGGATATATGAACGGAGAAGCAAATAAGAAAATATCGAATTTAGAGTATATGACGTAAAGAGGTGGTAAAAGAAAGATATACAGAAACAAAAATTAGACATGGTCATAACTCAGCAAATTAAGGAATTTCTGACAAATCATTAACAAGAATACTCTGGTAGTTATTAATATGAAAAGGTTTAAAGAAATGCAATTCGAAAACTGAAGAAATAAATGCTCTTGAATAAATTATGAGCAAGAAGATTCAAACCGGTGACTATTTATCCAGTAGTGATTAGTGATTAAAGTTTAATTTTCTTCTAAGATTTGTAAACCTTTCCAGATATTATATGTTTCACATTCCGTGAACAACGATATCTCCAGAAAGGGAGTTCATTAGATTCCTAGATTATAATTCATTAGATTCCTAGATTATAATTCACTAGATTCATTAGATTCCAAGATTATAATTCACTAGATTCCGATAAAACTTAATACCTTTACACAACTGGCAATAAGGGGGCGCGGTAGCCCATTGGTTAGCGCGCTGGAGTTGAACTCGGTAGGCCCGGGTTCGATTCCAGCCACTGCCAAAAACTGCCGCCGTGTTCATGCGGAGTACGATCACGTTAAACATGTGGGTCCGAAAGTCCTTCCGAGAGGTTGGTGGTAGGGGAAGGAGGGTACGATCCCTGTGGATGCCTCCCCCACTGGGTTCCGGTCTAAATTGGGTGGCACTTCCCGGCCGTCCAAAAACAGTTACCTTACACCTTTCTGGTAGGTCGGACGGTCTGGGTCTCAACAACAACAACTGGCAATAAGAAAGTCTTTTCATTTTCACTGAATATTCTCAGCCATTTATATTCAAAACCACAAGATCATCTTATATTTATTTGCATAAACTAAAGTATTTACGCTATTCTGCAACTTATTAACAAAGTAAAGTGATGTAAAGAATTTTAATATACATTAAATCCCTTTTAATATCTATAAATTGAATATCTTAATGCGTTCTTAAACTATTTACATTTTACAAGTCTAAAAATCTTTGTATGCACTAATCAACTGCATTCATTACCAAAAGAGGCAATTGTCTTTTAGGATTTCTGAAATAGTTCGTGCTTTATATTGTTAAGGATAATTAACTGTCGATGAACTTGAAACGTCCAGAGGAATAATAGCTCAGACAATTGTTTCAAATCTTATTAGAATTTATTGACTGTAACATGTCGAAATTTTATAATGAGAATTTAATGACAACTTCCTTTGATTCTAGGCTTTTCAAAACATCAAACTTAGTTTCAGAAATTTTAGTTGCCAAAATGGATGAAAAGATACTTTGAGATATGAACAATTTTGTAAAAACTCGACAAAGGAGAAATTTCTAATTGTCGATCTTATTTGTGATGACGAAAAATGCACGTTTTGGTAATATTGGGATATATTAAAAATGAAAAATATACATTTAGGGATTTGTGAATACGGTCAACAATTTAAAAGATCCAGCTGTCACCCAGAAATTTTATGAATATGCGCTATATCTAAGTGTATTAGGGAAATAAAACTTAATTACCCTGGGCAATTTCTAGATTTAGTGTGTCTTAAAATATACGGGTATATATCACTCCAAATTACGGCATTACAAGAAATACACAGAGCATTTCTTCTTCTTCGACCCAGACCGTCCGACTTACTCGAAGGTGAAAGTTATCTGTTTGTACGGCCGAAAAGTGCCACTCAATTAAAACCGGAATCCAGTAGGGGGGGCATTCACAGGGACCATATCTCCTTCCCCCACCATCAACCACTCTAAATGACTTACCGAGCCACTTATTTAAAGTGCCCGTGTTCCGCGTGAACACGGAGACAGTTTGGGCAGAAGCGGGAATCAAACCCGGGTCGTCGAAGCGCAATCTCTGTACCCAGTCACTTTGCTGTCGCATCCACAAAAGTGCCTTTCGGAAGCTCATATGATACACAAAATACCCAATAGCAGATTCTTGTTAGACCTTAAGTATGGCTCAAACATTTTGCCAAACCACTCCACATACAAATACAACAGTTCGACATAAAAATGGAAAAATATATTTTGTCTATAAGAGAGGGCGGAGCTTCCTTCCCTTTGATACCAACCTCCTCCTAGGTGCCATGCTCCTAGATACCAACGACGAAAAATGTGTTCGATGTGTGTGTGCAAAAATATCACCAGCATATGTAAAAGAACAATATTGTTAAAAATATTAAAAAGAGACGCTCGCCAATGTGATTATGAGTAGACCCATATGAAAGAAAACAACTCATGCACGCATGGAAGTAAATTTAAGTATATAAATCTCCATACTGAGAAAATGCCAAAATCTTTTGAGACAATAATTAAGGTTCTATGTATTCAAAATTACCTTTGTAAGAGATATTTCTTTATTTCCCAAAAGAACACTAGCTGGCAGCACTGATCCAGACTTAAGAACATTTGTTTTGTTTAAGAGACAGTCGAGTTCGAGAATGGCCTTCGAGGCACCTAGTTAACGTGATCTTAGATATAGCTAATCCTAGCTATGCTTTTTAAAAGATTTGTAATTTTCATGAATAATTAAATATGATGTTTTATGGAGTCTTAAATGGCGATTGATTATTTTCTCAACATCGACACCAAAAAAAGGCTTATAACAAGAAAGATCAATCATGCTTAAAGCATTGATTATGAAACACTTTCCAACTTCAATGCAATTTTATTTAAAAAAGTCGAAAATGCAATACATTCCTCGGTAATATTTTAAAACTTATCACAATACTACATTGATTTATTATATTTGAAAACTTAAACCTTCATCGAAAAAAATGAACTTCAATCAAATGACGGCAATGAAATATAAATTTCGTGGTTTAAATATCTCTAAAATGCAATACATTCCACGGAAATATTTTTAAATCTATCATAATACTACGATAATTTATTATATTTGAAAACTTCATCGAAAACAACTGAAATTAATTCAAATGACGTCATAGAAAAAATAATACGCCTGGATCTCTCTATAAAAGCAGGATTTCATTCATAACTTTCTCCATTTCATTCATCACAATACTATAATAATTTATTTTATTAAAAAATTAAGACCATGCAGCTACAATTCATAAACTTTATGCTTAAAACTTCATCGAAAAAAATCGTCCTTCAGTTTATAAAATCAATTAATATTTCATTCATATCAGCCATGCAGACTCCATGGACTGAATTATTTTGTGTTAAAGAAATACAGTAATTCTAATACAACTCATTCTACATATTTTGCTGTTTACATTTTACATAGGTGAAAAATAGGCTTAGTTGTAGAAATAATCACATTTGAATGAGAATTTAAATTCAAATATATTGTCATTGTGTTGTTTTAGTATGTAGATGCACAGAATTTAAGCAGAAATAAAGTAGTTTTAGGATGGATACAACACTCAATATGAATTAAAAAGAACTTTATGAAATCACGAATTTGAAACAAGATGGATGCCATATATCATTTTGAAGTGGGTCATGTGATCGTTTCATATCATGGTCACGTGATCGTTTCATATAAGATGTGTAATTATTATTTTAATTTTTATTTAAAAAACTACTGAATATATTTAGCTGAATTTTTCTTTATATATTTTATGGAACAATTTGACTATTACCTGAAATTTTCGAAGCAATTTGTGAATTTTAAATCCGCTTAAAAAATGTCTGAAAAATTAGGTCCCATAGGGCTCAATGTATTTCATTTTTTCAACCCGGGTTCAATCCAAAACTAATTGTGTGATATTATTCCTTTATATTCCCATAGGTCCTACAGACCGTCTGAACAACATACTAAAATTTCATTTTGATTAAGTCATTTTTACGGCAGTTATCGTGCTAAAGGACAGACAGACAGACAGAATGAACAAAGTCATAAACACTTTTCAACTTTGTTGTAAAGTGTTAAAAAGTGACGGTCTCGTATCCTCGGTAAAGTTTGGAACGTGCTGGATTCATAATAACCAAGATTGGCGTCACGTCTGCATAAAATAGATAAAACCAAGGACAAAGTGTTTTTAAACAAGAAAGATCAATCATGCATAAGTATTGATTATGAAACACTTTCCAACTGAAATGTAATTTCATTTAAAAATTTCTAAAATGTGATTCATTCAGTGGTAATATATTTTACATTATCACAGTACTACAGTAATTTATTATACTTAAATATTTAAAACTGTATCGAAATATAAATCATCTGATTCTTTATGCAAAATCAATGAATATTTCATTCATATAACTTGTATTCCAGACTCCAGAGCTAAATAATTTTGTGTGAAAAAAATTCAGCAATTCTTATGTAATTCATCTTACAATCGCTTGAGATATTTGCATTCTGCATATGTTAAAATTAGGCTTTCTTGAAGAAATAATAAAAGTTTAGGGATCATTTAAAATCACAACTATTGTAATTGCATAGGCACGGAATTTAGATACACAGATAATACACAGATAATATATATGTGTATGTGTACGTACTCAAAGTATTGGAATCGTGCCGAAGATCGGAACTCGAATTTTTAAAGTATCTACACGTTTTGGGACTTCTAGAACACGAAAAAACTACTTTTAGGAAGACGTCTGTGTGTGTAAGGGTGTATCTGTGTATGTTTCTGTGTGTCTGTGTGGATATTACATCCACTCTAATTGAAAAACTAATGGACCGAATTTCATACAATTTGGTAGGTATGTTTTTGGTGGGAAATCCTGATGTTCATTAGATTATAGTACGATTCGTAATAAAAGAATCTGCCTTCTTTGCGAAATGGCCGCAGAAATTGCCTTTATCCACTCTAGCTAAAAACTAATGAACCAAATTTAACAAAATTTGGAGTATAATATTTCAATAACCTACAAGTGATTTATATACCAAATTTAACAAAATTTTGTATATAAATCATTTGTAGGTTATTCTACTACGATTCGGGAAAAAGGAACGGGCTATTTTTGCGAAATGGCCAGCAAAAATCGTTATATATAAAAATAAAAGACTACGTGTGCTCAATTATATCAATTAAATTCCTATATTATATGTGATTTTTGACAACAAAAAGAATAAGACTAACCCCATTACTCTAGGACTAGCCGTTCTTGAGATATTCTAGTTTTTTCGCGTTTTCGCTACGCCACCTTTGACAATAAGTCTAGCTATCAAATGAGAACCAAATTTAAGTTTAACGTGTAAATTCAATGTCATTTAAAATACTTATGTTGTGCAGATAAACTCAAATTATCATTGCATAAATAAAGAGAACGAATATGAGTCTGCAGAGAAAGACATGTGCTGTCCACATCAGAATTTTTAACAATATTACAACAATGATTTATAGAAGTGAACGGGGATTATTTTCAGGCCATTTCGAAAAAAAATGTATGATCTATATTTAAAGATCCATCAAATTTTTGTCGAATAAAATGTTCAACAAATTTAAGCTGTGTACCAAATTTTAACTCTCTAGGACGTAGGAAAGTGCATTTAAAATGCCATCAATTAAATTTATCATGAAGAGTTATATAAAATTTAAAAAAAATGAAAAATTCTTATCTACCAAATTTGTTTTAAAATATGAAGCCACTCCCATATGCAAAACGTTTAAACAATTGGAGAGATATTTATTATATAATATCTCTCTCTTTTCTTTCTGGAAGGTATCCCAAAGTCAGAATTTAATTGAATTTGTTTTTTTCCCTATATTAAATAATTTTTTTAATTAAAAAACTACTTAACATATTTTACTGAATTTTTTTTTATATATTCTATGGGATAATGTGAATATTTCCTAAAAATTTCGAAGCAATTCGTGAATTTTAAATTTACTTAAAAAATGTTTGAATAATTAGGTCCCATAGGGTTCAATGTATTTCATTTTTTCAACCCGGGTTCAATAAAAAACTAATTGGGTGATATTATTTATTTATATTCCCATAGGTCCTACAGACCGTCTGAACAACATACTAAAATTTCATTTTGATAAACTCATTTTTACGGCAGTTATCGTGCTAACAGACAGACAGACAGACAGACAGACAGACAGACAGACAGACAGACAGACAGACAGACAGAATGAACAAAGTCATAAACACTTTTCAACTTTGTTGTAAAGTGTTAAAAACTCATTTTTACGGCAGTTATCGTGCTAACGGACAGACAGACAGACAGACAGACAGACAGACAGACAGACAGACAGACAGACAGACAGACAGACAGACAGAATGAACAAAGTCATAAACACTTTTCAACTTTGTTGTAAAGTGTTAAAAACGAAAGGTCTTTTATTTACCATCCTAACAGGCATACAAAATATTGTTAAAAACTGCCAGAGCGCTTTCGGACGTATATACGTTTTTCATCAGTGGCTACATGAGTAGTAAAAGCATGGAATGTTTATAAAGAGACCATTTTAAAACAAATTTGCATAAAATATAAAATATGCATAAAATATAATTGTGCATAAAATATATATTTTTTTTGCATAAAATATATTTTGTATCTTTTACCTCTCATGTAGCCACAGATGAAGGGCGTATATACGTCCGAAAGCACTCAGGTAGTTTTCAACAATATTTTGTACGTCTTTTAGGATGTTAAATAAAAGATATTTCGTTTTTTTTTAAAAACGCTTTGTGCTGTATTCATTTCGAGTCAGATAGGTATTTTTATTAACACTTTACAACATAGTTGAAAAGTGTTTATGACTTTGTTCATTCTGTATGTCTGTCCGTTAGCACGATAACTGCCGTAAAAAAGACTTTATCAAAATGAAATTTTAGTATGTTTTTCAGACGGTCTGTGGGACCTATGGGAATATAAATAAATAATATCATTCAATTAGTTTTTTTATTGAACCCGTGTTGAAAAAATGAAATACATTGAACCCTATGGGACCTAATTTTTCAAACATTTTTTAAGTTCATTTAAAATTCACAAATTGCTTCGAAATTTTTAGGAAATATTTACATTATCCCATAAAATATATATAAAAAATTTCAGTAAAATATGTTAAGTAGTTTTTTAATTAAAAATTATTTAATATACGGTAAAAATAAATTCAATTAAATTCTGACTTTTGGGATATCCTCCAGAAATAAAAAAGAGATATATTATATAATAAATATATTTCTAAAACTTTATTCATTTTGTATATGAGAGGCTTCACATTTTAAATTACATTTGGTTGATAACATTTTTTTTTTAATTTTATATAACTCTTCATCAACTTATAACTTATTTGATGGCATTTTTAATGTACTTTCCTACGTCCTAGAGCATATATGGGCAACGCCCGGCACGCGGGCTGGATGTGGCCCACCCCAGCTTTTGAACCGGCCCGCAGAACATTTTAAAATCGCGCTCGAAAAAAAGTAAATAGTCTTGGTTCTCGCCAACAAGAGAGTGAGAGGGGGGGGGGAAGCCTGAACTACGTGGGTGTTTCTTTTGTCCGATTTCACCATCTTTCAAATCGTTTTGAAAATTGTCGTTTTGAAATGATACGGTTGATTAATTAGTGGGATTACGGTTCAATCATAAAATAAATCGTTTTGAAAATAGGATAGCGAACATTTAGTTTTGATTTGTAGTTACGAGCCACCAGAACCACCACCAAATAGCGCAACGGTAGCACCTCTGCATCTCCGCCTCCGATATTTGTGGAATGTCCGATCGCGAGCTCATCACATGTCCTACTTCTCTTAGGTTGGTGCTACACGCATCACGTTATGTTGCATGGAAATAGTTTTTGCTTCGTTTTTAAGTTTTCTTAGTTCGGAAAGTGTATGAAAATATGTCTGTTGTAAAAAAGCGAAAAGTAGACACGGAATGTCGCCAATTTCCAGAAAGATGGACTTATGAATACTTTTTTATCCTTCACAATGGTCAGCCTATCTTCCTGTTGTGCAATGAATCCATATCTGTTTAAAAGAATACAATATGAAGCGGCATTATTCCAGTAAGTATATTACTCAGCATACACTCACGGGTCAGTTGCGAAAAGATAAAATTCAAAAGCTAATCAACAATTTGGACAAACAGCAACAATTGTTCAATAAACAAAGAACACAACTGGACAATGTTGTGAAAGTTGGCTTCATAGTCTGTTCAAAAATAGCGAAGTCATCGAAACCATTCGCTGAAGGAGAATTTGTCAAAGAGTGCCTGTTAGAAATTTCAAATGTTTTATGTCCCGAAACGAAAAAAGAATTTGAGAAAATAAGCTTATCAAGACGTACTGTTGTTCGACGTATAGATATGATGGCTGGTGATATCAAGAAAAAATTGGCTGATCGTATGACTGATTTTAAAGCATTTTCGATTGCTTTGGACGAGAGCACCGACTTGTCTGATACAGCGCAACTAGCTATTTTGGTATGGTTTGCAGTGATGCAAATTAATTGGGGTTTACACAGATGGCGCACCTTCTATGGTCAGTTTACGAAAGGTTTTATCGGAATTTTGAAAGAAAAAGCAATTGACTTGAATGTGCAAAAAGACGATTTAATGATCCTACATTGCATTATACACCAACAAAACTTGTGTTATAAATCTATCCAATTGCAGAACGTTATGGATGTGGTAGTAAAGACAATAAATTTTATTCAATCCCGCGCGCTTAACCATCGCCAGTACAACGCATTTTTGGATGACCTCTCTTCAGAACATGGTGATGTACCATATTATTGCGAAGTAAGGTGGTTACGCAAAGGCAAAATGCTAAAAAGATTTTACGATCTTACACAGGAAATAGCCGATTTTATGGAAATCAAAGAGAAACCATTGCCTGAAGTCAGTGATCAGAAATGGTTATGTGATTTAGCATTTCTAGTTGACATCACGGGTCACTTAAACGAGTTGAATTTGAAGCTTCAGAAACAAGGTCAGTTGGTAAAGGAATTGTACAGCCATCTGAAATCGTCCCAGAACAAAATTCGCTTGTAGGAAACACAAATGCGATCTGGAAGCTGTTATCATGTTTCGTCACTCTACAGTCACGAAAATATTGATTACACTCAATATGCTGAAAAAATAAAATCACTGTCGGAGCAAGTTTTTAATAGATTTTCCGACTTCGAAAACATGGATAGCTGCTTTAACCTTTTTGATAGTCTGAGGAAAAGTGACGTAGAGAAGTTTCCGATACACCTGCAAATGGAGTTAGTTGATCGAGCTTCAGGAAGACACGCATTTTAAGTCGAAATTTGAAGACGTGGAGCAAAGTGATTTCTACAGAACATACCTTGCTGAAGAAAAGTACCCACGGCTGAGAGCATTTGCAAGAAAAATAATTTGCGCATTTGGAGGCACTTGTAAATGTGAACAGTTCTTTTTCGTGATGAAAGCTAATAAATCGAAGTATCGAACAAGGCTTACAGATGAAAATTTGGAAAACACTCTGCGCCTGTGTATTAGTGGGATTGAAGCCAACATTGATTATATTGTTTCTCAAGTTCAAGCTCAAGCTTCTCATTATTTTCTGCATTAATAATATCGAATTGGTTAAGTATTTACTTACAATCAAGTAAATACTTAATCAATTCGATATTAATCTGATTCATTTAACTTTAGCATTATACTTTATAAATATAAAATAAAATAAACCGTATCATTATTATTTTTTCACAACTACATATTATCTACGGCCCGCAACTTCATTAATATCCTGAACTTCAGCCCCCAACTTTCCAAAGCCCATACCTGTCCTAGAGAATTAAAATTAGGTACACAGCTTAAATTTTTGAATATTTTATTCTACAAAAATTTGGTGGATCTTTAAATATAGATCATACTTTTTTTCGAAATGGCCTGCAAATAATCCCCGTTCACTTTTATAAATCATTGCTGTAATATTGTTAAAAATTCTGATGTGGGAAGCACATGTCTTTCCCTGCAGACTCATATTCACGTTCTCTTTATTTCTTCTATAATAATTTGAGTTTATCTGCACTAAATAACAGCCATAAGTATTTTAAATGACATTGAATGTGCACGTTAAACTTAAATTTGGTTCTCATTTGATAGCTGGACTTATTGTCAAAGGTGGCGTTGCGAAAACGCGAAAAAACTAGAATATCTCAAGAACGGCTAGTTTTAGAGTAATGGGGTTAGTCTAATTATTTTTGTTGTCAAAAATCACGTATAAAATAGGAATTTAATTGATATAATTGAGCACACGTAGTCCTTTATTTTTATATTTAACGATTTTTGCGGGTCATTTTGCAAAAATAGCATGTTCCTTTTTCCTGAATCGTACTAGAATAGCCTACAAATGATTTATGTACCAAATTTAACAAAATTTGGTATATAAATCACTTGTAGGTCATTGAAATATTATACACCAAATTTTGTTAAATTTGTTCCATTGGTTTTTAGCTAAAGTGGATAAAGGCAATTTCTGCCGGCCATTTCGCAAAGAAGGCAGATTCTTTTCTTACGAATCGTGCTATAATCTAATTAACATAAGGATTTCCCTCTAAAAACATACCTACCAAATTTTATGAAATTCGGTCTATTAGTTTTTCAATTAGAGTGGATGTAATATCGTCACAGACACACAGAAACATACACAGATACACTCTTACACTCACAGACGTCTTCCTAAAAATAGTTTTTTCGTGTTTTAGAAGTCCCAAAACATGTAGATCCTTCGAAAATTCGAGTTCCGATTACATACACACACACACACATATATTATCTGCGTATCTGTGTATTATCTGTGTATCTAAATTCCGTGCTTATGCAATTACAATAGTTGTGATTTTAAATGATCCCTAAACTTTTATTATTTCTTCAACGAAGCCTAATTTTAACTTATGCAAAATGCAAATATCTGAAGCGATTGCAAGGTGAGTTACACAAGAATTGCTGAATTTTTTTCTCACAAAATTATTTAGCTCTGGAGTCTGGAATACAAGTTATATGAATGAAATATTCATTGATTTTGCATAGAGAATCAGATGATTTATATTTCGATACAGTTTTAAATATTTAAGTATAATAAATTACTGTAGTACTTTGATAAATGTAAAAGATATCACCACTGAATGTATCACATTTTAAAAATTTTTAAATGAAATTGCATTTCAGTTGGAAAGTGTTTCATAATCAATGCTTATGCATGATTGATCTTTCTTGTTTAATTAGTGTAACTGTGGTTTTGGAAATTAAAAGTTAAGAACCACCCTGGCTCAAATGGAATAAAATAATGTTGTCAATCCTGACATATAAGAATTTTGTAATCAATAATATTTTTTTAAAGCATAACTTATGCATGTTGGTAGTACTGTTGTGCGAGTACTGTTGAGTGAAAAACCCAGACAACACGACAGATCCGAGGGCTTACTGTAGCTAATGTGTGGCCGGGAGTACTGCTGAGTGTGAGACGTAAAGATATAATAATAGGTTGAAGTTTTGAAATTTTAATGGGTAAAATTGATGCATAATATTAATTTTAAGTAGAATAAAGAGGCATTTATGAAATATTTTAAGTAAATGGGAATTCGATAATAATGTTCTTGAACCGCTGAAGGACGAAAATTGTGTGTCTTTGAATTATTGAAGTGAAATTGATTTCTGCATAATTATTAGTGTTTAATTGGTAAGATGTCTAATGAAGCAAAATCTGAAAATTGAATTAGAATTTAGTACCTTTACTAAACATAATTATGAAAAAACATGAAGTAATTATAATTTCGTTTTCTTAAGGTATTACTGAAATGCTGAAATTTTGAAATGTATGTGATGAATTAGAGAAGAAGCATATTTTATTATCGTTTGATTTACTTTATGATTGATAAAAAATTTTATAAAACTTTTAAAATATGAGATCGGGATCTTTCTGTGTATGTGCTTCTTCATATAGAGCACATCTATTTTTAAATCATTTAGAACAATTTTCGAACCTTATAGAACTGAAAATTCATATTTCAAAAAGAATAGCAATAATGACAATGGCAATCCTAGCGCAAGGAAAAAAATGATCTAAACAGCTACCGACTGAATTAGCAGAAAATGGAGATGTTCTTCTGAAAGTCATTGAACTTAGGGATATAATTCTAAAGAGGAGAGTGTACACGGAGAATGAATACTTTCTAAAAAATCTGCACAGACGGAATTGGGATTTTTTGGCGACGTTGGTTTGTGTGCGCTCTGACATGGATTGTAAATATTCGGAGTTTTAATTGCAGCAAAATGTCAAAGTTGAGCTACAAATCTTTGAAGATTTATAGCTCACCTTGGACCACCCGGTTTTGTTGAAAGCCCTCTGGTTCTTGTGTTTGAGTGGAGCGCATAAAAAATGAGCGTCGCTTCAAAAACCAATGGTGTGAAGCATTTTTGGACCGCCTTTTTTATTGCGTTGTGGGAAACAGCGAATGGGAATTGGGGGACTTCCTCCCTATATTTTGTCGTGCCCCTTGTTTTAAAATTCTGGAAGTTTTTAGAAATGTAAAAAAGTAGTTAGTTGCTTTTCTGATCTCGAGAAGATAGCACTCCAAGTGCGTGGCACTTGTGTTTTTTGTAAAGCCGATCCGGCATGCACTTGATGCATCTCTGACCCGGTATCCGTGGCCCCTATATAGGGCGGCCAATGCCTTCGGCTAGGAGCCGACGTCGTGAGTCCGGTGAAGTATGGCGACTCGTAGCCAAGACGAGCCGACCCTAATTCAGCGCGAGGGCGCAATTCTTCGGGCGGTGGCGACCAGAAAATTGAAGAAAGTCGTCATTGTTTTTGTTTGGTTGCAGTACAACACAGATCTACCTCCAAAACGGCGCGGCGTAGGACCTTTGCTCCTTTAGCTGCATGTAAGCCGTGGTAACTGTAATACTGCGTGTACGGAATGTTACGGAGCTTCAATCCCGGGCTCCTAAGCAGCAGACCACCTACGAAGTGGAGCTTCTTGTCATTTGTTTTTTGTGGTTGCAGTGCACAGCTCTGCCTCCAAAACGGCTCGGTGTAGGACCTTTGTTCCTTTAGCTGCATTTAAGCCGTGGTAACTGTGATAGTGCGTGTACGGAGTGTTTGCTGAGCATCAATCCCGGGCTCCTAAGCAGCAGACAAATCTCTACGAAAACGTATCTGATCTTAACTCTTTGGTAAAGCCTGTACGCAGATCGTCACAAGATCCGCTGGGATTAAGCCGACGTTAAGAGGAGGAGAAGGAAAGTGGACAGTGTGCCCATCTACTGAATAATACTTGGTAAAACGTCACCTGATGATCCTCAACCGAGTTTCTCAGACTGGTAGTGTTTTTCATGAACCGTCAAAGTAAATGAACTAACTTTCAATTAGATTTGCCACCCATTCCAATGTGCAGAAGGATAGTTACCACCACTCATTGAGAGTCATTCTTATGTAATGGAGATTTGGAAATTATATATATTGATTTTAAAATGTTTTATATGATTATCTAAACTTATGTTGATGTGTTCCACAGTGTTAAGAACAAATTACGCTTCATGGGATATTTACCCAAATGAATGTCATATTTTGTTTTCCTTAAAATTAAGTAAAGTAATACAAGTTTAAAAAAAAATATACAAATTAATGCAAAATTAACTGTGCACACCGAGGTCAAGCTTAGGTAAATTGGGAACTCATTTTTAAGTGTGTATTTTGTTATTTAATGTTTAATTGAGATTTCATGTGTTCTGTAAATAAATTGTTAGATGGCCACAAAAAAAAGGGAGTGATAATTTATTTTAGCAAACGCAATGTACTATTGGTCCAACCGGACCCCACTATACATGAGCCGGGTGGAACTATTTGGTGAGTATCATTAATATATTTATGTGTTTAACTTTTATTGTATTTATGTGTAAAATTCACCTCACCACACATATACTGTACACATACATTATTTTAGGCTTTTGTATAACCTACAAACATATTAATGATGGCCTGTTTGTATTAACCCTTTACTTTACACATATTAAGAATTGTGCTTAAGTTTTGTACACCAGTGCTCAACGATCTGATTGAAACAAGTTTAATAAGATACACTCATTTAATAGAAAGATATTTTCTTCAATATTCCAGATACTTCTACATGTCTCGTTATCAGCGAAAAATATAACAAATGATGCATCTTTGTCGACGTCAAAGAGTACCAAAATAGAGAAAAAGCAATATATATGACACCCCATTTCTCCTTTGTCTTTAGAAGGAATTGTTGTTTCTAGAGATACCAATTACTTTTCAATAGCATACTGCACCGGAGTGCAGGCCTACTGGAGCTCTATACGTAGCTTCTGAAAGTCTGTGACTTCACACCTTTTTCAAAACGTGTCTTGACGTTTTAGCTTGAAAAATAGATGCGATGAGAAAAAGCATAACAGAATATCTATCTCAGCAAAATTCCCAATGTTGACCTACTAAAAAAACGTATTTCTAAAAATATTAACGTTTATAAACCCAGAAGAGTACGTTTAGATATATATATATAATAATATTTTGCAAACTGTTCTTAACCTATTTAAAAACATGGCATTTAACTAACATATTTTTACTTTTCCTGCAATACATGTTAATGTATCGGGAAAGTATTGGAATCATGTCGAAAATCGCAACTCGAATTTTCGACGGATCTACACGTTTCGAGACCTTTAGAATACGAAAAAATATTTTTAGCGTGACGTCTGAGTGTGTCTGTGTGTATGTCTGCCTGTGTGTATGTCTGTGTGTATGTCTGTCTGTGTGTCTGTCTGTCTGTGCAGATTTTGCATCCACTCTAACTAAAAAACTAATTGACCGAATTTCATAAAATTTGGTAGGTCAGTCATTTGTGGGCGAATCTGGTGCTGATTAGTTTTGGGTACGATTCGGGATAAAAGAACCCGCCTTTATTGTGAAATGGCCCGCAAAAGCTTATATCCACTCTAGCTAAATATCTAATGGACCGAATTTCACAAATATCGGTAGATAAGTCGTTTGTGGGTCACCCTAGTGCTGATTAGATTTTGGTACGATTCGGAAAAAAATAACCTGCCTTTTTTTGAAAAATGGCCCTCAAAAATCGACAAAATCTAAAATAAAAAACTAAGTAGGCAGAAATATATCCATTAAATGCTTGTTTTGTACGTAATTTTTAACGAAGAAAAGAATAAGATCAACCCCATTACACTAGGACTAGCCGTTTTCGAGATATTTTAGTATTTTCGTATTTTTTCTACGCCACCTTTGAAAATAAGTCCAGTTACCCAACGAGAACGAAAATTGAAATAAAAGTGAATTAAATTTAATTAAAATAAAGAGAACGTGGATATAAGTCTGCAGGGAAAGTCATGTGCTGCCCACAACAGATTTTTATTTTTTGATGTTGATACAGTTTTTATTTTTCATCATTAAAGCATTAAATATATGATTAAGTTATTTGTTTTTCTGTGTGAAATAAAGTATGGCAAATCGATTGAGTTTGTTGGCAAGTAACTAACACGTGAGATTTTCATGTTATTAGATATAAACGATTGAGTGTCAGAAATAAAATCTAAAATCAATACCTGTAAAAAGAAGCACATGCTAACTCAGTATTACTTTTGCATGGGAATATTAATGAATTCAATTAATAGTTATCAATACAATAGTAACATTTCAATACACTAGATATTGCTTCGCAGCTAGGAACAATCGCAGCCTAGGAACCTCCATCAAGATTAATAAACTGGTAGAAAACAACATATTGAACAATATAGATAATAATATATGCTTCACACCTTAAAATGTTTATTTTATACGTTTAATAACTTATGCATTTTATTGAAATATAGATTTTATACTTTGTAGCAGTCATTTCAAAAATGATTCCACATTATTTAAATTAAGCATTTGCCACTGATTATTATTTTCGAAAACATTTGCTATTGATAATTGATTCGAAATTCGTGCCAAGAAAGATTTAAAAAATAACACTTATATCGTGCTTTATTAAATCACCCTAAAAGTTTTTAAAGTATTTCGAGATATGCTATTTCGACACCTAATGCGTATTTAATGGCCGTACTTATATCCTCTGTATGGCCGAAAATTTTGTGGCAAGAAAACACTCAAATTATAAGTGACGAAATGTATAAAATTATCCAAATTATGAACAAGGCAAAAGAAATGTATTCGACGGTAGATCCTGTTAAAAAATAAGCTATGTTTTTCGTTTAGTTTTTTAAATTTAACCATATTTTCTATTTACTCGTCAGTTAAGTCATTCTTCTTTTTAAAAGGAAAATTCTCTAACCAGCACAGGAACGTGAGTTTAAATATACATAACTAGCAGCGGATACTCGGCGTTACTTGGGATTTCCGATGCAAATCTGATAAAAATTACACCGGGTCATATAGGGTCGTGAATCTTATACATAGTTTTTTCACTGTAAAAAAAGTAAATTCATTGTATTATGTAAAAAAATGGATCTGATTAGCCACTCTTTTGCCAATCAGATCCATTGGATAATCCATACACAATTTTCTTCTTTATATAGATAGATAGATATTTTATATTCATTTATTTATTATTCATATTACTAAAATTTGCTGAGTAAGCCTGTGAAAAATGAACCATGCTGATAGAGTTTTCATTTATATTCATATTTCAAACCTGCGATTTGCAAAAGTAACTAATACGTTCAAAAACCCCCCACAAAAGTCAGAGATTTAATTGACTTTCACGTTTTAAACAAATGATTTCCAACCTTTTTCATTGGGAATCGTGGAGTTAGAGAGTAGAACTCCTAGGAAAAACTTTCGTATTCCATTAATATATCGACAACCCCTGGACTTAGAAACTCAAATCTTAGACTAAATTTATGTGAGGTTATTTCAAAGCTACTCACAAAATTTTATAAAATTCGGTGCAGCTGTTCTCCCGTGATGATGAGACTAACGAAAGTTTGGTTTTTCATTAATATAGCGACAACTCCTGGTGTTAGAAACACAAAACATAGACTAAATTTTTAGTAAGACTATTTCAAGACTACCCACCGAATTTCATTAAATTCGGTTCAGCCGTTCTCCCGTGATGTTGGATCATACGTGCATACATACATACATACATACTTTTCTCCTTTATATATATAGATTGATACTCTATCGATCTATCAATAAGGTTCACTACAATCTCATGTATTTCGTTTTATATTTATTATTACTTTTTTTCTAGTTTCTTATCGCATGAAGATATTATTATTGCAAGAGCATGGCAATAGTTCTTCAATAGAAATGAGGTGTATTCAATAAAGAATGGCAAATATATATTTGTTTTATGTTTAACACTTTCCAACATAGTTGAAAAGTGTTTATGACTGTGGTCATTCTGGCTATCTGTCTCTCTGTCTGTTCGCGTGATAACTGCCGTAAAATGATTTTATCAAAATGGAAATTTAGTATGTTGTTGAGACGGTCTGTAGAACATATCGGAATGGAATTGACTGATATCACACAATCAGTTTAGGATTTAACCCGGATTGAAAAACTGAAATACATTGAACCCTGTGGGACGTAAAATTTTAAACATTTAAGCAGAATTACAATTCAAAAATTGCTTCGAAAATTTTAGGAAATATTCAAATTATCACTTAAAATGTGTTAAAACAATTTCAGCAAAATATGTTAGGTTTTTTTTTAATAAAAATTGAAATGGTAATTATACCGATATTATAGGAAGATACAACGTGACTCATTTTAAAATGAAATATGGCATCCATTTTTTCCCTGTGTAAAAATCGTGATGTTTGAAAATCTCTTAAATTTATATTTAGTGTTGCATCCATCCTAAAACCGCTTTATTTTTGTATATTATCTGTGTATCTACACTCTGTTAAAAAGCAATTACAATATTTTTTTAGTTTAAATGATCACTAAACTTTGATTATTCCTACAATAATGTCTAATTTCTAAAAAATGCAGAATGTAAACAAATCAAGTCTTTGTCATATGAGTTGTATAAGAATTGCTGATTTTTTTTCACGCAAAATAATTTATCTCTGGAGCCTAGAATATAAGTGATATTAATGAAATATTCATTGATTTTACACAGAGAAGCATATCTTTTCCCAGCAGTCCAAACAGCTGCTCATGTCCCAGGACGAGTCGGACGGTCTGGGTTTTCGATAGAGAAGCATACGATTTATATTATTGTCCTTTTTGATGATGTTTTAACTTTGAAAGTGTAATAAATTATTGTAGTATAGTGATAATTTAAAAAATATCACCGCTGAATGTATCACAGCTTAGAGATGTTCTAATAAAATTTTCATTTCAGTTGGAAAGTGTTTCATAATCAATGCTTTATGAATGATTAATTTTTCTTGTTTTATTTCTACTGGACAGAAACGAAAGAAAATACCAAGGTTCTGTAGTGAATATTATACAAATTACCATTAGTGTTTACAATTATTTCATTGTTTTCGAGGGTTTATATTAAAATCCTTATCACGCATTTCATTTACCATAAATATGTATTATAAGCAATTTGACTATAAGTTTCTAGATGGCTTTCTGCCTGCTGGTTATTAGAATTAGCTACTTTATTATATACAGAAGCGCCCCATCCTATAGTGTCTCAACTAAAGTACGGCATTTTTATAAGTAAATCGTAGATGTAGGATGATCCTAGAGATGTGGGTTTTCCTGAAAATTTTGAAACCGAAAAATTTCCCAGAAAATTTGTCGGAGCGGAAAATTTTGAATTTATTCTCTATATTACACTTCTGAAATAATATGTTCAGTGACACATTTATTATACAGCAAGCTAAAAAAAGGTATAAATCTAGAAATATATAAAACAAACTCTTATGTATGGAATTTTTTATATCTGTATACTGCAGTTAGCAGCTATAATTTATTATTTTCCTTAAATACACTTGCTATTGAAAACTTAAAAAAAATTCTATTTCATCTGTACTAATGTTTACTTATCTTCAAATTTCCAATTTTAAAGAATTGCACAAAAGGTATGAATATATATACAAAAGGCGTGAGAAATAATTTGAAATTGCGAAACCTTATCAGAATCATAATTAATTTACGATTTATAATAGGTATAAAAAGTTGATTATAATATATAATATTCTAAAAAATAAAAAAAATACTGATTATAATTAAAAAAATACATGAAATATCATATTGTTTTTCTTTCAATACTTACTGATAAGGGATACATTCATTTCTATCATCTAAAAATATCACAAAAATAAAAAATAAATTACTATTTTATTATATGTATAAAAATAAATTATTAAATATATAAACATATTATATGACAAAAATCAATTTAAAAAATGCTTATAATTAAGCAATTTCAAAGTAAATTATTTTATATGATATTACACATTATTTAAAAGATACCCACTTGTAAAAAAATGAGTCAGCATCATAAGAGAAAAGACAATATGCATGATGAGTTAAGCATATATTTTGTCCTATTAAAGCATTTCCCTCAGCTGAACATGCGAAAACGTTCCACTTTTTAAACATTTTTATAAATTTCAGAGAACTTAATATTGAAAGAACAGGTATCTCAAAACTTTGCTTGATTTTATCTTAGAATGAGTAAAATGTCACTTGCACCCTTTTAGTTGTCATCCATTATATTTCTATAAAATAAAGCTTATATACACATTTCCCATCTCCCTCCTTCACTTTCCTTTTCAAAATTACAAAACTCAATAATTAAAATCTTCTTATAAAGCTACTTGCTTTTCAGAAGAGTTTAGAAAGAATATTACATTCTATTTTCAAATTAATTAAAAAAAAGAGTGAATAATTTTCGGGGAAAATATAACGAAAAATTTTCCGGGAAAACTTCCCAAAAATTTTCCCATTTCCGGAAAATTTTCCGGACCACACCTCCAGATGTACCATTTTGTTTTATTTTACACAAAAATATCAAAATTAAAACTTATATCTTATTTTTTTTATATTAATCTCATTTTGTTTCCAGAATTTTCTACTTAATATTTACCAGTAAGACGCAAACTGCTGAGCATAAAAATAAACACAACATGAATGAAAATATTTCAAAATAGCATTTAGTGTAAATTTTTAAAACAGAAAGCCTAAAATACGAGACATATGTACATTAAATATTGAATAGTTAAACTGTGCTTGTCAGGTAAAGTAAGAAATGTGAGAAATGAACGGTGTATTTCAATTATTTAATTAAAGGTATTTTTTCTCTCGTGAAAATCAAATATCTTTATAGACATATGTAGATATAATTACTATTTAATTAAAGGTATTTTTTCTCTCGTGAAAATCAAATATCTTTATAGACATATGTAGATATAATTACTATTTTAAAACCATGTAACAATCGGCCCTGCTTAAACGAATATTGAATATTCTAGCAAATATTCGATTAAGAGGACGAAGAGACGAAGCATATGTATTATAATTAAATAGTTAAAATGGTATCACAGCTACTTCAATATTTAAGGTTAAATTAAAAACACAAATCATAGATAAAAAAAGTCATTTAATCAAATAAAACCATCCTATAAGACGTACAAATATTAAAATCCAAAGCCTTTTCGGGCATCACCATACCCTTCATTAGTGGGTATATCACTGGATATAGCCAATGATGAAGGGTATGGTGATGCCCGAAAGCGCTCTGACCTTTTAATATTTGGACGTCTTATAGGATGGTTTTATTTGATTAAATGACCATTTTATCTAAGATTTGTGTCTTTAATT
The DNA here is from genome assembly GCA_951213105.1 of Amaurobius ferox. Classification (NCBI taxonomy): domain Eukaryota; kingdom Metazoa; phylum Arthropoda; class Arachnida; order Araneae; family Amaurobiidae; genus Amaurobius; species Amaurobius ferox. Next base: position 36,602,962 of record OX578144.1, on the reverse strand, counting down.
TATGCTTACATATGTATTATAGTTACTACTTAAATATACTAGTATTAGAGATTACCCACATAATAAGCATGAAATATTGAACATATTAATTGGAAATAAATATTACAATATTAAGGAAAGAAAATTATAAACAACATATTGTACATACATTTAACTACGTACAATACTTAATGCCAAAAAAATCTGTCATAATTTAGGCTTACATATGTATTATAGTTACAACATAAATATACTAGTATTATCGACTACCCACATAATAAACATGAAATATTGAACATATTAATTGGAAATAGATATTATAATTTTAGTGAAAGAAAATTATAGAACAACATATTGTACATACATTTAGCTACGTACAATACTTATGCCAAAAAAATCTGTCAAAATTAATGGTTTAGGGGACACTTAAAAGCCTTCATGGGTCTTGAGAACTTTTGTACAGACATATTTTCTTGTGCAGCTTTTTTTTTCGCTTTGCACTCATTTATATGATAAGATTACCCAGACTTTGTTTGAAATATAAATATAAAGTATAACAGATTTTCTATAACCTGTTGAAATTATCCGTTTAAGCAGTGAAATTTTACGATGATACAATGTGGATAATTTTGTTCCTATAGGATTTTATTCGCTTAAGCGGAGTATTTGATTATCCGTGACCTGAATAAATTGAGTGAAGTAAAATTTGAAATATTCTAGCGAAATAGTGATATTTAAATGTTATATTGGCATTACATGCGGCACGATGTCCTCCTTTTAGAAATTGCAGTGCAGCCACAAAACCCGCTTTAACTCCATTGCCTGAGGTATACTCATTACGGCCACGTAGCATTTAGGATTGCATGCCGAACAAATTAGTTTAATCAAGCAAAAGTGCAAGGTTATACAATTCTTCAAATTTGTATTCCTACTATGAGTTGCGGTTTACCATTAAACTTTACAGCCTAAGATATCGTTTTTATATAGCACTTTCCTTCATGTTGTTAAGCAAAAATATACATTATATATATATATATATATATATATATATATATATATATATAGATATATATATATATATATATATATATATATATATATATATATATATATATATATATATATATAGATATATATATATATATATATATATATATATATATAAAAATTGAAAGATTTTAATCGAAAATTATGCATAAACTACTGTATGTACAAAAAAACCCATCTCTAGCATATCTGTTACAAACGAGTAACTATAGACCAAGACTAAGGATAAAGATAGAAGGTAACATATCACTACAATGGAAAGGGGGATGAGAAGAATATTAGGATACAAAATTCACAATTAAAAGTATATAAATATATTAATATATTAAAAAGAAAACACGGCAAAAATGAGAAAAGGCAATAATAATTAGCTCAAGATAAAAGATTAAGACATAGAGAACAATCAATTGAAACTACACAAAAAATGGCGGTTAGTTCGAAATATATATATATATATTTCGAACGAATATATATATGCGTTAAAAATATATGCGTTATGTACATTTTCACTTAAAAAATTATTGATATATGCATGTTCACCCAAAAATAAAAATCGCTATAGACAAGTTTGAAAGGCATTAGTACTATTTGAAATCTGCTGGGATTAAATTATTAAATGGCAAATTAAATTTAAATTATTACATATTAAATCACGTTAAATATAGAAAATCTTGTAAAGTATTTCTTACTAGGAACAGCAAAAATAAAAGTATTACAACGAACACACATTTTTCTTGAACAATTTCCCTGCACTTTTCAATATATTAATATAGTAAATGTAATATTTGGACGTGATATCTTGGTCATGTTACCACTGGTTAAAATTTAGAGATTATGTAAATCATAACTTCAAATATTTAGAAATTGCAGTGTAGCCATATACGTATCTCCCAGAAAGCTTTCGCTTATGGCAGGCTCATTAAGGTGAGGCTACGCTTAAAGTGTCAAGTGAACCAATTAGTCAAATCAAGCAAAAGTGAAAGGTTCTTAAAATTCGACAAATGTGTATTCCTGCAGCCATTAGTAGTTGCATCATCAGTGGAACATGACCGCCTAAAGCCTCATCATTGTACAGAAGTATATATCTCATTGGTAAGAACACACACACACACACACATATATATATATATATATATATATATATATATATATATATATTATTTCAGAAAATAATAATGACTAATATTAATTTTTGTCAAACTGCTATCCAAAATTATCTGCAGTAGAAATACTTCTTTAATATCAGTATACAAATTTAATTAAAATTATGATATTGTTTCGAAGGCAAAAATCAGCCTCATTCTTCGGAATAAAGAGACAAAGCAGTCACATCAACAAAGGCAAAAACATATTTGCCAAAATTTAATGCTTTTGTTGATATTTAAATGTCATCATATGGCCAGTGTGTTTAAAAAGGAACTTCAGTTTCATTCACGCGATAAACACGTTTTAGTCTTTCATAGTGCGGTTTCTCTATCTCTTTTTTATGATAAATTAGGGTAAAACTTTTGCCTGAGAACAGTTGATTATTATAATCAACAATTTGCACTATTATTGACGAAGTAATTTCAGTGCATGAGAAAGCAAAAACGTATATATGTATATATATATATATATATATATATATATATATATATATATATATGATTTTATGTTGAAGTGAAATTTCATATCCTGGATGACCTTCTCATTCCATACTATTATTTTCCTTATATACATAATGTATAAGGAAAGTATTGTGACGGGGTCAAAATTCGAATTCGAGTTTTCGACGGAAGTGCACGTTTCAAGCATCCCTGATTACGAATCAAACATTTTTGAGGTGATGTCTGTGTGTGTGTGTGAAAATGTGTGTGTGTGTGAGAGAGAGAGAGACTGTAAGAAGATATCTCACGAACGAATGAAATTTAGTACAAAAATCACAATCCGTGAATACTGGAAGTATGTTGTTTTTAAACGTAATCGAATGTTTAGAACCCCCTAAATTTTCGACTGAAATATTGAAAAATCATCAAAAAATCAAAGCCTCTAATAAAGTTACGCAAATAGACATTTATTATGTAATTTTTCCTTAGCAAACGATTGACATAAACATTAGAACGCTAGCATGAACCGTTCTCGACATATTGCACAATTTTCAAATAAATTTATCAAAAACTCCCATAAATGAAAAAAATTTATTAACTGTTGAGGAACATATTCGCTTTTTATATGTAATATCAAATGATAAATAGGGTGACATCATTCTCGTGGATCTAGCACGTTCCATTCATGAGGAAAGATACTTTAAGCAATACTTTTGTATTTGAATGCCAATAGTCGATTTTCTGCTATAAGAATAACTTATTTCTCCGTACATAACGCTTGGCGATATTTTGGCGACGAATTTGGCGGAATGTCACCAACTTGGCGACTTTTTGAAATGTTAACAAATTAACGAAAATCTCGCCATCTGGATAAAAATGACGCTAAACCTATGAAAATGATGAGTAATTGTCGAAAATTCAATATATTGGAAAGAATATAAGTATATACTATAAGAAAAATCTATTTTTTTCCCCTGTAAAATAGTAAATTAATTGCATTATATAAGGAAAGTCATGTGCTGACCACATCAGACTTTTTTTATACAGGCTGGTATCTTATGAGTCGCTTTACATGAAACTTCCATAAATTGTAGAGTGCTTCAAAACAATCGCATCTTAGTTTTTTCATACTTCAATGGTCTTTGCATCTAACCAGCAGAGTTAAATTGTTCGGATGACATTGTAAATAATAAATCCCCAACAAGCATTCAAGTTATGGATTTTTAAATAGACCAAATGAGCTTTTTGTATAAAGCTACGATGACAGAATTCTTACATATTAGACGTAATTGAAACTTGTGATCTACACGGCTATTAAAGAACATAACGTTAATAGAGAAATAATATGTTTAAACTGTAAACAATTTTTTATAATTTTACAAGCAAACTTTTAAACCTCAAAATATAAGACCTTATTTTATTTTACTCGTTTGTTTTAAAAGATAATGTATTATTTTTAACCACTTATTTTGTAAGAAAATAATCCACATACAAAGTTGTTTGATCTACAGAACTCCAGAAATAAGCTCATTTTTATGAATGTGAATATTAAAATTTTAATTTCCTTTAATCAATGTACGTTTTCCAACGTTTGCAAGTGTGCCTACAGCTGAATATTTTAATGTAACCCCATCTTCTCGGGATTGATCATTAATGGTACACCACGTTTTAAATGCCAGATCAGAAGTATTAGTTAAATTATGCAAAAATGCAAATTTTCAGAATACTTCAGATTCGTATTGAACTCATTTGATAATAGAATTACAGATTTATATCACACTTTTACAGTTTAAACATACTCTTAGAAAAGCATAAGCAAAAGATTATATATTGAATATTAAAATACAAAAATTAATCAAAATGCAGCAATTAATATAAGTACAATGCACAAATTAATCATTTTATAACATATGTGTTATTTAATTTGTAATTATTTGATCCAAAATAGAAATGGTGGAATAGTTTATAAATTTAAAATATAATAATACTTTTCATCATTCAACTTTTGAAGATTTATCTAACAGAATTCCAGATATATTTTTTTGTATAACAGATGTTTCATTCTAGACGAATTAAAGACAATCTAGTTTCATCTCCTAGCTATATTTCAACTTGAGGGTTGAGGAAATAGCTCTATTTTTTATTTTATTTCCATGATATGCATACACAGCATACACCATAAGGCTTTTACGGCATGATAAAAGTGTTAGTTAACAGAAATTGTGAGTCTTGGAGCAAGATTGAAACAATTTTACATTTTGGTCCCGAATATTATTTTGGTAAATTGTTTTATATTTTATTTATCTCTATATTTGAAACATAATTTGAAATTGTGGGACACATTTATAAAAAAGAGGAAGCTAAAGCTTAACTTTATCATTATCATTAATTATTATTTATCATTTTATCTTAACATTGCCGTAAATTCTCATATTAGTGGACTTATTAATGAAATCTTACATTGCTAGTTGTTCCGCTATATAAATCCCTCCAATTATTTAACTTTTGTGTGAGTCCTGTAAAGGAATTATTAATTATTATAATACTCATTGACTGCACTATTTAAACTTTAACAATAAAACATTTATTAACAACATAAATCTTAATTAAATTCAATTACACTATTTAATTATATTATTTCAGCGGAAGGGACATATGTGACCAAAACGGAAAATCCTAAATAGTGGTTACGACCAGATATCATTTTCCATCAGCACATACCTTCAATTTCGGCCTTGGGCTTTGATCATACATCAAATGCTTGCATCAGTTATTTGTACTCGCCATAACTTTTTGCTGTGTGGCTCCTTTTTGTACTCTGATTGCACTCATACATCAATATATCTCCATTATTTTGGAACCTCTACGGGACACTTTACAAGTCTGCATTCACCAAATCCAGTCATCGTTTCCAAGTTATCTACACAAGTCATAATGTCGAAGTTTATCTCTCTCTGCTCTAGTCTGCTCTTAAGTCAAAACCTTCATAATTTCTTGTCTCGTTCTCGGGTCACCGGTTGTGGTTCCCTCGTTGGGGGGGGGACTCCCCCTTTTCTTCCATTTGCCGCATTGAGTTTGACGTAACAATCTTCTTTTTTTATTGGTTACTCCTTTAACCAATGGAACCATTCCATATCTCGTAAGGCCCAGCTCAGCCCCTCTGTCATGGCACCCCTAAATTTGTGGTTTTCTGACCTTTAGGTTCACGGGGTGATAAAACTCGGTGCCAGCCAGACTACAGGTATTGTTCGTCGTTTTGCCACAATAAATTTATACATAAAAGTGTCTCATCAAATGTGAGCTCTATTTCTGGTCTCACAGAAACATATATTTGTCATCCAATATTTGAGGATTTATAGAACTGATTGTAAAAATTTGAGCTTTGTATGACAGATGATGCATTCTAGATGATCTAAAGGTAATATATTTTTCCCGAAAATACTAACTGTTTAATGAAATGGTCAGGAATGTCCAAATGTTTTATTGCTATAATATCAATTTTTTCAAGTAATGCAGTTGGTACAGTATCATCTTTGTAACAGAAATTCCACTCTTCGGAGTTCACCTGATGTAAATTTACATATTGCCCTAAAAAGTACTTTGTGAAAACATTTTACATTTTGTTAAAATTTGCGTTTAGGTAACGCCCAGACATTAGTTTTTATGCCGCTTCTAATCACTTGTACTTGTGCCACTTCTAATCACGTGTATTTGTGCCACTTCTAATCACTTGTATTTATGCCACTTCTAATCACTATTTATGCTGTTTGTCGACATTACCACTAACGTCCCTGGATGTTAATATACACCTCTTAATCTTATCAATGCAATTTAGCTAGTGTACTGATACATATGGTGCTATGAATACATAGCACCATATGATATTTGCGGACGTGTTCGTTGCACCATTCAACAATTTAACGTTCATGTTTTAACTAATGTACAGTTTTTAAAAGCTGGTGTATATATTGTTGCATATGTAATTAGAGTGCACACTTCTACAGAAATAAATTAAAACTCTGTACCAACAGTGAACAGAATATATTATCAAAAATAATCTTTTTCGAATTCAGATGTGCATTGCTGTTGACTAAGTGGTTTTTGAACATGCTCTTAATTAAATTCGTGTGCATTTGCATTTTGTTTACTATATCATTTCTGAATGTGACTGTAATTCTCCAAGAGCCATATTGTTAAAAGTAAATGCCTTTTGGAACAGTTTTATGATGAATTCCTGCTCATTGGACAGTGCTCTTCAACTTTCTTATTAGCTTTTATTTGTGTTTGTTGTCTTGTGCCCAGTCCGCTATCCTAATGTTTTAAATTCTCAACTAGGAATGCTGCAATTACCTTTAGTCGATTGGATATGGTCTATTTACTGTGGATAAAACCAATGTGTATACAGGTGAATCGTAAATTATATAGTTATTGTTCTGCTTAAAGGATTTTCTAGAAACCCTGCATACACAGCGATTCATATAGTCCTAATAAAACTAAATAACTTTGGAACAAGCACATCGACAGCTATGGGAGTTAGATATCGGTATAGTAAAATAAATATGTGCTATTATATGAGAATGACTGCAGCGTTAAAGTAGCAAAAATTGGAACTTAACATTTATTTCTCTTTTGGAGACTATGAGACATACGGGACAAAAGTAAATTAGAAACTACTAGAGCGTATGTGAATGACATATGGTATAAAATTGGAAATGACATTTGGTACAAAAGGATGGTGTAAGAAGGCTATAAACATAGGGGAGCACTATGTTTATGATACTCAGTCTTGAAGACACTTGAGTACATTTTCAGTATTTAATATAACAGCAGTACTTATATAACTTTTTATCAGATGCAAATTTTTCCCTGTAGTATTAGGTTTGTAGATTTTTACTACGGCTATCACAATAATAAAATTCCGAAAATTTAGGATTTGCAACCGTCTACTTACACCATCGTTTTGTACCATATGTCATTTTCTACTAATTCGTAGATGCTCTAAAACTTTCTAATTTTTATTCTTCCCCGTATACATTTTAATTTCCAGAATAGGAGTTCAAACTTTCTAATTTTGCCACCAGGAACTCTGTGATCATTCTCATCTGATAGTGCATGATTTTTTTACTATACCAATATTTAAATTCCATAGCTGTAGCTGTGTTTGTTCCAAAGGTATTTAACTATATTGAGATTTTAGGAATCCCCATATGTATATCAATATTAGAAAATCTAGCTTCGTTTTCTGGCAACATAACCTTCGATCATGTTTTCTTTACTTGAGCCATTTAAGTTCGTACCTTCTCTATTTTTTATCCTTTCTTTGCTTTTTTGATTACTTTCTTTTTTCAAACGAAACATTTTGTACTGCATTTTTCACTTCCAATACTTTACTTTTGCAGCGCCTTAAAATCAACCACTCCATTCCAATCCCAATGTACCTATTAGAATGTCTGGCACTAGATGTAGTAGTTTTAGTCTTTTTATCCGATTGCATGAAGGGAAATATGTTGAAGAATACCATAGGAGACTTAAGATCTGGAATTGTGTATGAAAAACAGTTGTAAAGATAACTAAATTTCACACAGATATTTAAAGAATTCAACTTTTGTCACGTCTCTTTCTGGTAGGTCGGACGGTCTGGGTTTCATCAACAACAACTTTTGTCACGTCTGCCTGACAAACTTGCAGTTCTATAACTTATGTATCTTCAAATCTTTGAACTTGAAATTAATTAGTGTGTTAACAAAGACAACTTGTGTAAAGGGGAAGTGCTAGAAAGCTAGGAATGTCACTCTTGTTGCCTATAATAATATTCTCGGACAGATTTTGTACTTTATGCGCACTCACCATTATGGAATATAGCCAATACCAGCAACTATAACAGGAAATATTTCCATGTGTAACAGTTTTTAAACGTCTATGAAAACCGATTAGTCTGTCACACATTGTTTCTAATTGCAATGGCAGCGAAATCCTAACTTTGGAAATAACTCTTTATATGGATTTTGTAGTATGAACATAGCCAATGCACCATCAAATATCCTGGATAAAACAATCTTCCTGCTGCGCTATCTTTCATTTGCAAGTTTTCTTGCAGTCTTAGAACGTATTCCACGCTGACGAATGCATAATATATGTGAAACCGGTATATAAAAGCAATGGCAGCATGATGCCAATTCTGGGAACGATCCCAATTAACGAATTCTCTGAGAATATTCTTCTATAAGTTGTAGAAATATACACATTATTTCTGATTTTAATTTATTTTAATCTCTAATAATGAAGTGAAGAGACTCATAAAAATTAAAGCAAATTAATTTCTGTTTTTAAAGCATCAGGGTTTAAACACAGTTTCGCAAACTGAATAATAAAATACTAATGTTTCGTGAGGATTACAGGATGGATTTTTCTCTAATACTCATAAAACATCCAAATGGGCTTGCTCTTAATCCATATTTCCTTTAATGTATCAAATGAAGCAAATTAGTTAAATAATTGCCTCTGTAATGTTAGATGTTTAGTTATTTTCGCAAAATACGAGTGTTCGGTTAATATACAAGTGAGTCTCATTAACTAAGAAAATCTTATGTGGGCAGCACATAACTTTCCTTATATAATGTAATGAATTTACTATTTTACAGAAAAAAATGGGTTATTCTTATAGTGGATACTTATATTCTTTCCAAGATATTGACATTTCGTCATTTAGACGTCATTTTCACTGATTTGGAGTCATTTTTATCCATTTGGCGAGATTTTCGTTAATCTGGAAACATTTAAAAAAGTCGTCAAGTTGGCGACATTCCGCCCAACTCGTCGCCAAATCTCGCCAAACGTTATTGACGGAGAAATAAGTTGTTCTTATAGCAGATTGCTGTTCAAATACAAAAGTATTACTCAAAGTATCTTTTTCCGTGAATGGAACGAGCTAGATCCAGGAGAATGATGTCACCAAATTTAACGCATGCTATTACATATGAAAAGTGAACAGGTATCACAGCAGTTAACATTTTTTCAATTTATGGGATTTTTTAATAAATTTATTTGAAAAATTTGCATTATCTCGGAAACGGTTCATGCTAGCGTCCTAAAGTTACATAAGAAATGTCTCTTTGCGTAACTTTATTAAAGGTTTTGATTTTTTGATGAATTTTTCAAAATTTCACTCGAAAATTTAGTTGGGTTCTGAACATTCGATTGTGTATAGAAACAATAGGCTTCCAGTATTCATGGATTGTAATTTTTGTATCACATTTCATTCGAATCGCTCATTTGTTCGTGAGATATCCTCTCCACAGACTCACTGACACTCACACACACACACACACACAGAGAGAGAGAGAGAGACATCACCTCAAAAATGTTCAATTCGCGATCAATGTGCCAAATTTCGTTCGAATCGGTCCATTCGTTCGTCAGTTATCGTCTCCACAGACTCACTGACACACACACACACAGACATCACTTCAAAAATGTTTGATTCGTGATCAGGGATGCTTGAAACGTGCTCTTCCGTCGAAAACTAGAATTTGAATTTTCGACCCCGTCACAATACTTTACTTATACATTATATGTATATAAGGAAAGTAATAAGAAAGCCCGTCTCAAGAGTGAATTTTTTTATTGGATTGATATGTTATGGTAGCATGGATTAATTATATCACTGTTTGTTTTTCTTGCCACTAAAGAGAAGCACATATCCGTCACATTTTTTAAAAGACATTTGAAAATGGCGGCACTTGTGTTAACATTGTCAAACGGTAATCGGTAGTGTGATAAGATTTCTGCGAAATAAGTGCATAACACTGGCTAAAATAAACTGCCAGCCTATTAAGGTGTATGGACCTAAGGTTAAGCAATTTTGGGTCTCGTGCAAAGAGTAAGATAACGCTTTAATGGGGAGGTGCTTGGACACCCACAATACAGTCCTGGTCAGTGACACCTATGGAATATCTTCTGTGAAGAAACACCTGATTAAAAAGCTACCATAATACTGATTTCTCCAGGTCTGGGATATAAGCCTCGGTGTACCGATGTTAGTTACTTGTTATTTCTACATTGATATAAGAATGCATGTAAGCAAATACCAGGCCTTATTACATTACATAATTAAGCACTATATGTCAAAATATTTATCGGCTAAGTAAAAGACTGCATAAAAATTAATATTATTTTAAAGAAGGATTTACATTTCCACAATATTTTCTGATATTTATTGGCATGTCAGCATGGGTGTACGAGTTGCATAACCTAACATTAACACTGAGCAAACATTTTGTGTAAATTTGAGATGAAACAATGTTACCTTTATTGTTTTAGTTTGATAAATATGAAAATAACTATTAAAACACCATATTAGTTACAATAATCTATGAAACAAATTGTATCCATTTACGTGTACCTATTTGGTTAGAATCCTCATACAGAAAAGTTCTCGGTTGTAGATTGCAGGTTCTCGGTAGAGTTTCTGGACTAAGTCTCAGAAGATTTAATAATAGTTTACCAGCAATGCTTCATTCCATTTGCATTGGTTATTATTTTAGAGTAGTAATGTCTTGAAAAAACCGTTTCTAATGCTGATGACTCACAGCACAGCAATTAGCCAGGAAGAAATCCAAAAGTGAGTGTAAAATGTGTATTTTCAATGACATGTGGTACCCTAATCTACAGTAGCGTCTCCTGCAATGTCCCTCGTTGTTGTCCGTACTGCTTACAAAATGGTTAGTGTAAGCAGTATACACAATCTATTCTAACAGAAAAAAACTAGAGCTAATCCGAAATTTTTAAGTTCATAATTATGATCAGCAAGTTCACATTTATATAAAATTGCTAATTTTGTATCTGAAGAGACATATAATCAGAGGACACGAAATCAATTTCAGTTCCTGCCACTTGTAATTTTAAAGTGAAATAAAGTGTTCTTTTTTTAATTAGTGCAAGAGTAAATAAAGAAATGTATATTTAAATATAATGAGGAATAACATTTTGGAATTCCGCGTTTTAAGCCTGTGGTCCCAGTTCCAACAAATTCGGCAATCAACGATCATGTTCTTGTAAATTTTACATATTTTATGTATTTAAACAAAATTGGCGGTATTATAAATTTTTCAAGTTTTAACTAATTAAATATCATTTATGCTTTTCTAATTCTTCTTCTTTTCAATTATTTAAGAAAACTTATTTAAACCTATGCATTTTATAAATCAATTTGATAGTTCTATTTTTATCTTTATACATTCCACATACATTTACTACATCATGGTTGAATTACGATCATTTATAGAGCTAGCTACCTTTACCTCTAGCGTGTTTCCTGAATTTAAGATAGGAATTCTATCCATTTAAAAAGTGGAAGTTTCAAATGTGGAGATAAACTAAATTTTTCATATATTGAGATATCTTTCAAATGATGGGCATTTTATGGAATTTATCTATTCCCAATATGTTTTCTGAATTAACAGGGTGAAATTGATTGATTTAATTTTTAAACGAATATATATATATATATATATATATATATGTATATATAAATATATATATATATATATATTCATTCTTTACATTTACATAAAAAATAAACATACAATTACATATGTGTCAGAATAAGTACTGGCTTCCATTCTCTTCTTTAAAGTAATAGCATAAAATAATAATAAATAATAACGTTCATAAAAGTTTCTACAAATGCAGGTATCAAAAAAGTTCTTCTCAATGTAATAGTTAACAGGATACAATACAGATTTATTTATTACTCCCAAGTGGGGCATAAAAGTGCCAAATCGCATAGCAAATAATCTTGAAACTGCAGTTTTGGACAACCGCCAAAGAATGTCAAATAGACGTGATTTTCTTGGAGACATGCTGGAATAGAAGTAAAGAGACATATACATTTTCTCTAATTCTTTTCAAAATAGCTATATAAATTCTAACAAGATTTTAATTGCCCTTTAAAATCGTCTGGTGGATTATAAGCTCACAATATATTTCTTTTCCGAAAGGAAAATTTTAAAGAATGATAAAAACTGGATGTTTCTTATAAGTTACTTTAAAATATATCATATTTTTAATTTGTCAGTATATATTGTGAAGTATGTTCACATATAATAATGCATTAATACGTACAAGTTTAAATATAATGATAAGAACAAATTATAATGCATTAATATGCCCAAGTTTAAATATAATAATAAGAACAGATTATATTGCATTAATAAGTTTTTTGTTTTATTTTTGCTTTTATGCTTTGCTCAAGTTTTTCTTAATAATGCATTGCAACAAATTGCATCTCGGAAATGTTGTTTTTGCTTTTCATGTCCCGAAACTTCATGAATCAACCCCTAATGCATCAATTGTCATGAAAATATTAAATGTTTTCTTTTTCGATAAAAAATGTGTTTGCAATTTTTAAAAAATGCTAGATCCAAACTATAATTTTTCATTTAAATAGCAATATTGTAAAGGTGGCGGAGTGAACACGCAGTCATTTTTTGATAAAACAACAAGTTTATTCTTAAAACTGTGGAAAATCATAAAATAAAACCCGATATCTGAAGCTAGGGAGAGAGACAAACGGATGGTGAGAAACATCTCCTTTTTATTCAAAGGACTGATAGCAGCACAACAGTTTACCTGTTTGTTTTTAGACTCATACTAGACAGGCTTAAATTTTCAATACAGATGAAAAACGCAGTGTATGAATGCATGTTTACAGCAAATCGGCCCACTTTAAACTGCAATGCCGGAGCAAAGCAACAATCGTGTGCAGAAATAAATTGTACTGCGCCAAATAATCGAACACATTCATGTACGAGATGTTAATGTATCCACCAAAATATTATTTTGATAAATATTTTATTTAACAAAATATTTTTCCCCATCAAAAGTAACTGACATTATTAATATCCTTCTTCAGTAGAATTACACAAGGACTATAATTGTTAAGCCGTGTTAACATTAAAATCGTAGTTTCTACGGCCTATTTTAGCGATAAATATTAGAAAATTGTGCTATTTATTGAGAGAAAAAATTGAAAGTGGATGATATATCGAAAAGAAAAATGTCACATACAAAATATTTCTATAGGATGACAAAGATTTATCCTAAATTTTTAATAATTGTCTAACGCGTTTTAGTATTTCAAGACAGTCTAGAAGCCCCCAGTTGACATAGAAAGCTGAAACTTTGCTTATTTATAATATCAATAATAGTACAGAATATAACGCAGTTGGATACTTGATTTTTCCTCTCAGGGCGGAGAAAATGAGGGGACTGTTTGAAACTAATTTTAAAACTCCCAGAATCCTCCTAGAGAGAGTTTCCCCAAAAACATAATTTTTCACACTTATATTATCGTTCTCGGCACGGAACCTAACATACTCCACATTTTGATTTTACCCCTAGAGCGGAAGAAAATGTTTTTTTCCGATTTTCTCTTGCTGCAGAAACATTCCAGGTGACCTAGTATTAAAAGTCTGTGCACATTTATTGTATCACCACAACACAGAACCTAACATACCCATATTTCTAATGTTTTATGCTTCAAAGGCGGACAAAATGGGAGGTAATGGAAAATATTTTGAGACCCCTCAGAAGCTTTTCTATAGGCTGAGAATTTGTAAATCAACCACCGGACAGATCATAACTGAGCCAAATTGCGATTAGACCATTATAGTTGAAGCTAAGTTGCATGCATTGTTAAATTATATAGAATTAAAAAAAAGGGTTGAGCATAAATTATTAAGAATGTTAGTTACTACCAGTCTTCAGACAAGCTTAAATATTAGTTATCACATAAAACGACAAATTGCTCTTACTTTAAAAGATTTTCATCAAACTTGCCCATCATAACACAAATGCCAGCCAAACATCATTGATTTAACGTAATTTATTAAAAATGTTAGTAATTCCCTGTCTTTAGACAGGTCTAAAAACAAGTTATTACATAAAACGTCAAATTATTTTTACTTTAAGAAATTTTCATAAGCCTTCACACATCATAACCCAAATGCGAGCCAAATATCATAGCTTTAAATGTCATTGTCCATATATACTCTATAAATTAAACTTCATTTGAAGTTCTAAGCGGTGCTCCTTATAATAAATAGTTGGCGAGTCTGAAACATCTGACTTCCGAGAATGTCGTTAGCGGGAAAAGTTAGTAAAATACGAGTATGTGCACTTTACAAGCGTTAGTATACATTTATCGCAACACAATATGTGACTTCCAAAATTAATGTTCTTCTGTTCCAGAAAATTCAATTGTTTAGCCAGTTTCGTAAAGTCAGCTTTGCGCTGTAAATATTTAGGAAGGATGTTTATCATTTCTAGCAGATAAATGCAATATGACAATAAAATTCAGATTATTTATGAAAAGCGTACATATTGAAATTATTTCGCAATATATGTATTATTCTGCATATGAGAAAAAAAGAAAATTCAAATGAAAATAGTCTAATTAGAAGAAAAACTATTAAGCTATTTATACCATATATGGAAGTGAAATAATAATTGGAAATAATAATAAATCATTATAATAATAATAAATAATAAATAATAATAAAATTCAGACTATTTATGAAATGCGTACATATTGAAATTATTTCACAATATATGTATTATACTGCATATGAGAAAAAAAGAAAATTCAAATGAAAATAGTCTAATTGGAAGAAAAATTTTAAACTATTTATATCATATATAGAAGTGAAATAATAATTATAAATAATAATAATAACTGATAACGTAATTAAAATTTTCTAATTTCATGAAATGCATGTTTATGGTGTTTGTTAAAAGACTAAAAGTATAAGTTAGGTAAATATTTTGATATTAGATATCATAAAATAAATGTTGTAATTAACAGAAATGGAAAGTAAAGTAATTAACGTGTATGGTGTGAACTAATGACACGTCTACCCATTCATTGATGGCGTACTGATGGCTAGTTCCGCAGTCGCGAAAGGCTTAATCCCTGAATAAATGTCTTTCGTTCGAGATATATTGTACCATGAATATGGTAGAAAGTGAAATTCATCATATCTTGAGAATGAGTTGTGATATTCCCTAAGCAACGACGTGAATCTGTGCTGAGGAATGTACATAATAAACGAGTACTTGATTAGTCGCTCCAATAAATAATAAATTTTCTGATTTTTTATGTACTATCTTGCAAACGTGTAATACGATTCACATTGTCGTTTATTTTTAAGTTGTGTAAGGTTTTATTTCTTGCACGGATAGCAAATTGTTATTCTTGAGATTAATTAAGAAGTCCAGAATTATTGTTTCTATTTGGAAATTACTTCATATTGCGGAACAATCAATAGTAATATAAAACAAAAATAGTGCGAATTAAAATGCAATCACAATGTGGTTTGTGTGGTAACAAAAATGGTATGTTTCAAGCCAACAAATCTTGACATTCAAATTAGGGGAAGAATGCCCGTTTATCTTTAGAGCCCAGATAGCTGATTTATTGATGAAATAGAGTACTTCATGTCGTGTTCGAACTCATCCCTGGCAATACTTAACTAAAGTACATATCTATTTCCTGGATAATGGTGCACCCCGCTTAATCGAATAATGTTTGTATTAACTGACAATATTCATTTAGGTGGGGTGGACTGTTTTATTAACATTAACATTTTGATTCGCATTATTTATGGTAATTTTTTTTTTCATATAAAAAATAGAAATTCTAACGGGAAAGCAGAATTATAAAGTTATTTATATGTATTCTATATATAATATAATTAACGTTCATATAGCAATTTCAATATGCAAAATTTTTTATCCGAAAATGTCTTTAGTTGCAGCTTTAAACTTGATCACTAATCGCATTTTGCGGATAATTTTCAAACTACTTATCGCTCTTCTAGGCACATATGAAATTTCTTAGTGGAGAGCATACTCATCAATGAGACATTATTAAAATGTTCATTGGAAGAATAAATTGCTTCTTGTATTTTGTATCTAGATTTGCACGCTACCACAAATGCCGCCGTGTTCATGCGGAGTACGATCACGTTAAACATGTGGGTCCGTAAGTCCTTCCGAGAGGTTGGTGGTAGGGGAAGGAGGGTACGGTCCCTGTGGATGCCTCCCCCACTGGGTTCCGGTCTAAATTGGGTGGCACTTCCCGGCCGTCCATACAGTTACCTTACACCTTTCTGGTAGGTCGGACGGTCTGGGTCTCAACAACAACAACAAACGGTATATTGCAGCAGTTTTGCACAGAAAGTGCGTACATATATTTTTAGGTTGCGCTTTGATTAAGTATCTATCATTTTAAACTACAATATTTTGCAAAAAAAAAGAAGCACCACTAAAACATAATCCGATTATCTCGAAATTTCGCATGCAAAATCCTTTATACCAAGTATACAAATGATTAAATTTGCAATCACAATGAGTATTAACTTCGGTCACAGCGCGCGTTTCTACTGCGCAACTAGCATCCTACAAAACATGTTAAAAATATGGACGGTTTATCTTTGTTCGTTGTCGACGCTGCAGTTCCTTGGAGACACAACCAATAATGCCGTTATGACATTGCCGAAGACCTTATAAGCAATTAGACGAGTTCGAACGTGATCGTATAGTCGGGATGCGTGAAGTTGGCTGGTCATACTGAGCAATAGGCCACCACCTGCACCGAACGGAGACAATGGTGCTGACAGCAATGGTTGCTGCAAGGGGTACATCGGCGAAATGAAAGCTCTGGAAGGCCAAGGTGCACGAATGCGAGGCAAGATCGGAGGATTGTGCGACAGGCTCGAATATTTAATTTCAATAAAAACAGTCACTTTCTTCATGGTGCTTATTTATTTATTTATTTATTTTCTGCAAAAGAGTGTATTATTACTATTATTATTACTATTGTTACTATTATTATTAATATTGTTACTACCATTATTACTATTAGATGCCATAATAATAAATCGGCTTTGTAAGAAAACACATATGTTGATGATTAAAGAAAATTCTTAACATAAAACAAAATATAGATAAATTTTTGTGCGTTAAAAATAACCCAGAATCATTCAGAAAGTTTCAAATGCGCACAATATTAAGGTCTCTCCCAATTTCTAGCACCATCTTAATGACATTTTGATATTATCATTTCATTCGCCTTTTATATAGGTGGAGCTGTCAATGCGCAGAACATGATGCAGGATTTGCACCATTAAATTATATTTTGAATTTCGGTGTTGTAATAAACTTCGTACGTATTTTTTTTATTTCATTTTCTTGATTCATGTACATCATATCCATCTATCTTTAAGAAACATATTAGATGACAAAAGACAGTATATCATATTTAAGTTATTCTTTATTATCTATGTGTAGTCTTTACGTGTCGTTCTTATATTATTTTCGCATAAACGTTTAATAATATCAAAGTAAACATTTTGAATATTTTAAATTCTGTCTTATGCTATATATCGTATATCAAGCAAAACGTTATGGGGATAGGATAAGTGGACATATTTTTATATACTAACTAATCCAAAAATTACAATTAATTCATAGAATCTTCCAAAGACCATTAAATATCAATGTTATTGTTTTTTTTTATTTAACTACCAGTTAAAACAACAAAAGTAATAGTATTTTAAATTAATTCTCCATGACTGTGATTTCGATAGAATTTACCATGTTAAATGTTTTATGAACATTTAGCAGTTTAAAATGCCTAAATCTGCAATTATAAGTAATTTTCAACTATTAATAATAAGCGAACGCACCCATGAAATCTAGTCGTACTTACAACCTTTAATTCAACTTGAAATGTTTTTCTATACAATCCAAATGTTTAAAGCATTAGCTGAAGAGGTTCCATTAATATAAGATGTATATGTCGTTGTCTTTTGTGATATATTCTAGTTCTTTAGATTTTGAACATTATCGGGTAAACCCGTACGGGGCCCGTCTTATTCTCATTGTTTACGAATGACTCTAGAAGCGGAACAGATGGAAAGACCAAATTTGGTATCTAATTTTTTTTATATATTTTTAATTATTTGTATTTTGAACCTTACCGAAATTTCAGATCCTGATCCCGCCATAATAATATACTTATTTTGGGGGGAGTAATTCTAAAACCGGAAGAGCTAAAAAGGCAAAATTTGTATGACTTGGCTTCCACATATTTATGTTACATGGATTTTGATTAATACATTTTTCATACATTAAAGTCACGTGTATTTTAATAAATATATTTTTCGAACATTGAAGTTTAATACAAATAACTGAAGGGGTAATTTTAAAACTACGATATTTGCGTTTACTTGTGCTTGTTACGTTCTCTGCAATATATGGTAATGTATAGGGAAAATATTGAAATCATACCGAAAGTCACAAAAGTTTTCGACGGATCTACACATTTCAACACCTCTAGAATAGGACAAAACCATTTTAGCGTGACGTCTGTATGTGTGTCTGTCTGTCTGTGCAGATTTCGTATCCACTCTAACTAAAAAAATAATGGACCGAATTTCATAAAATTTGGTAGGTAAGTCACTTGTGGGCGAATCTGATGCTGATTAGTTTGGGGGCGATTCAGGATAAAACAACCCGCCTTTTTTGCAAAATAACCTGCAAAAATTGTCTGTATCCACTCTAACTGAAAAACTAACGGACCGAATTTCACAAAATTCGGTAGATAAGTCGGTTGTGGATTACTCTGGTGCTGAATATATTTTAGTACGATTCGGAAAAAATAACCTGCTTTTTTTGCAAAATGGCCCGCAAAAATCGTCAAAATCTGAAATAAAAATTACGTATGCTCAAATATATCCATAAAATGCTTGTTTTATACGTAATTTTTAACGAGGAAAATAATAAGACCAAACCAATTACACTAGAACCAGCCGTTCTCGAGATATTTTAGTATTTTCTCTACGCCATCATTGAGAATATGTTCAGTTACCAAATGGGAACGGAAATTGAATTAAAACTGAATTAAATTTAATTAAAATAAAGAAAACATGGATATTAGTCTGCAGGGAAAGTCATGTGCAGCCCACATCAGATTTCTATGATTCTAGTCATAAGGTTCACCTATGTATTAGCAACCTTGGATTATTGATAAATGAGTTTCTTCAAAACAAAACATTTAAAACAAAATATTCAAAACAAAACATTTAAAAAATTAATGTTCCAACCCTTACACTTGTTAACATGAAACGTATATTAAAAATACACTACATTAAATACCTAATGTTTTAATATAATCCTTACTCATATGCTAAAACAAGAAAAGCAAAGAAATATATTTCAATAATATATTTTTTAAATACTTTGACATTTTTAAAACCATATCCAAATATTCATATATTGGAAGCGGAAAAGTACAAAAAATAATTGCTTCATTTTTTTATAATCCCTATATACGACTATCCTTTGAGACTCATAAAATTCAATATTTTATAATCCAAGCAAAAACTTAAGGCTATGTTTGTTTTGCTCACAGTTGATGGTTTAGGACTATTATGAATCGCTTTAATTTTAAAAGACGAAAATAGGTGAATATAAAAACAATTTTTATGAAATTTCATGTTTGCATGAAAACAAAAGCACGCTTTTATCAAAACCTGAACTAATTTCTGTGGATAATCATTTTTCTCGAGAAAATCATTTTTTGTTACTCAACTTATCAAATGTTTGTTTATTAATAACACAAAGCAAATTTATTACGTTTAAGTTTACTCGAAACTGCGTGTACATAAAAAAAATCTGAATGTAAGTTTTTATTACCATTAAAATATTTTTAATCAATCTGCTGCATTTCAACACAGACTTTTAAAATTATTTTATATTTAATTTACAAAAGATTTCAATTTTATTCGAACCGTTTTATTCTATAATAATGCGTTTTAGATAAGGTTTTTTTGTAATGCCTTATATTTCTAAGCTATTTGTTGTTTTCATATCAGCATATTTTATAACCTTTTAAGATGCAAATGTAACTGAAAGCAGTATTTTAATATACACTCACTTCCAAAAGTTAAGCACGCAATGCAAATTTTTATTTTACGAAAGCGTATTTGAATTTGAATGACTGAAAATCGCTGCGGATGTAGATGGCAGTATGCAAATCTCGTATGTTACAGCTAATCAAGATAGACTGTCCGGATATATGCTAATTAGGCAGACGTTGTAGACGACAGCATTCTGAAGGGTTTCAGTAGGTGCATTAAAATGCTAATATGAAGTGTTTATAACTTTTGTAGGACTATTTTTGATGATATTCGTATTTCTATGACTGAAATAAGACGAATGACAGTTAGTGAGAGCTGCTGTGCTGTAGGACGCATTGAGGCAAGGCAGTCAATCAATGATGTCGATATTTTCTTTGGCGTAGACCATTCGGAAATTTCTTCATTATGGAAACAATTTCAAACAAGTCAAACAGTTGTTTCGAGACCTGTGCCCGGTCGTCCAAGGGTAACCACTCCCTCTTATGATCGGTATATTGCTACAGTAGCTAAGCGGAACCGAAGAGCGACCTCCACAATTGTTACATCCTTGGTTGCAGCGGCACTTGGTAAGACAATATCTACCAGTACTGTGCGCCGAAGACTCCACATGAAAGGACTGTACGCCCGAGTACCACGTTTTTGTGTTCCACTAACCGTCCAAGTCAAAGGGGCAAGAATAAAGTGGTGTCGTCAACATATCAATTGGACTGTCTGAGATTGGTGCAACTTCCTGATCACTTCCTGAGTCCAGCTTTGCCCTGGAATCAGATGATAAGCGTGTAAAGGTCTGGAGAGAACGAGGTACACGCGATCAGACCAAGAACATCATCGAAAATCACGCATTCAGAGCTGGCAGAGCCATGGTGTTGATTGGAATTTTATTAGGATATAGAACAGAGCAGCATATCTTTAAAGGCGGTTCTGCGACGGCTGCGAGGTATCGGAATGAAGGCCTAGACCCCATTGCGAGACTCTATGCCGCAGCAGTTATTCCTGATTTCCACCCTATGAGCTATAATGCCCGTCCCCATCGAGCTACCATGGTTGACGAATACCTGAAAAGTGGTGGCATTTCTCATATGAAGTGGGAGGCGATTTCTCCAGACCTTAACCCCATTGAAAACCTTTGGGATGTCCTGGGGCTTGCTGTCTCTGCGCATTTATATCCTTCAGCTAGTCTCAGAGAGAAACTGTCCTATTGGAGAAATGGCCATTGGTCACATCTGCCATGGTTTATCATCTCATTGAAAGCATGGTAAATCGTCGTAAAATTTGTGTTAAGGTCTAGGGTGGACATATACCATATTCATGTAAGTAAATATTTTTTCATCTTTGTACCTAATTCTTATTTTTTCTTTAACGCATAAACATATTTGCTACCTCCATGTACAATTTTGAGTTAATCAAAATTTTACTTTCCTATTTGTTGATTTTGAGTTTAACTGTTGATTTTAACTGTTGATTTTTAATTTGTTGATTTTAAGGTCCGTGCTTAACTTTTAAAAGCCAGTATATATATATATATATATATATATATATATATATGATTATATATATATGTATATATGTATAAACATGTTTATAAAAATTGCGACACCATGAAGGAATTGACTTTGATTGGGCCAACGGCCGTACCGTGCTGAAAAAACCGGTTCTCGTTAGATCATCGAAGTCAAGCAGCATCGGGCGCGGTTAGTACTTGGTGGGTGACCACCTCGGAACACCGCGTGCTGTTGGCCATCTCGGGTGCGGTATCCCCGTGGTTTGCGCGCTAGATTTGCACGCTACCACAAATGCCGCCGTGTTCATGCGGAGTACGATCACGTTAAACATGTGGGTCCGTAAGTCCTTCCGAGAGGTTGGTGGTAGGGGAAGGAGGGTACGGTCCCTGTGGATGCCTCCCCCACTGGGTTACGGTCTAAATTGGGTGGCACTTCCCGGCCGTCCATACAGTTACCTTACACCTTTCTGGTAGGTCGGACGGTCTGGGTCTCAACAACAACAACCATGAAGGAATTGGTGTCGCAATTTTCATAAAGGAATTTCATTTTCATTGCGACACCATGAAGGAATTGGGTAGGGGAAGGAGGGTACGGTCCCTGTGGATGCCCCCCCACTGGGTTCCGGTCCAAATTGGGTGGCACTTCCCGGCCGTCCAAGCTGTTACCTTACACCTTTCTGGTAGGTCGGACGGTCTGGGTCTCAACAACAACATCAACAACAACCATGAAGGAATTGTCAAATGAGAATGGAACGTACGAGACTAGCACAGCAGACTGGAACATGCAATTGAATATATATGAAGACTGAATGTGCATAACTGGACTCCGCAGCGCCCTCTGAACGTCGAACGAGGAGTACAAATAGAGGTCTGTGGAAGAGCCAGACAAGTATGGTATCGGTTTACGCTAATTGCAATTGAAGCCACTATGAAGCCACTATGCCTCGTTCTATTGAAGTCACTATGCCTCGTCAGCGTCAAAGGGTGCCTTATAAGCAAGCTGCAGAATTTGAATGGGGCGCATAATCGGCCTGCAAGAAGGGACTTTTTCATACCTGGATATTGCTGCCCGTACGGGGTATAATGCCACGACATCAATTAGAGTGTGGAAGCAGTGGACGGAAGAAAACCGACAAGTCAAAAATTAACCAGTGAACCTTGTAATATGATGAAAACACGGGATGATTGACAGACATCTCATTCGCATGTCGGTGACGAACCGGACACCTTTTTCCCGAGTGTCAGCCCAGCACGGAAGCAATGCTGTAGGTGTCTCACTGTCTGTTTCTAAGGTTCAATGTTGTCTATGGAGCAAATGACTGCGTTAGATGATATTGTAGTGAGTGTCGTCTTCCTGCATGCGTTTTAGTCCGTCATACTGCATGAAAGTTAAGTGTGATGATGTAGGGTACCATTGACTACCATAGGCGATTCCGGCTTTTACGAATTACGGGTACACTAAATAGCAACTACAACATCAGGGGTGTTTTGAAGGTCGACATTGTGCAGTTCCTTCAGCACACTCTTCGTGCTATATTCCAACAAAACAACGTCCGACCACATGTTGCCCGGAATGTCCAAGACTTCTTCACTGCACAGCAGATACCCCTTCTTCCTTAGCATGCCCGTTCGCCAAATATGTCACCAATTGAACATGTATGGGATATGGTCATTCAGCGACTGAACCATTACTGTTCTCCAGTCACCACAAATGAACTATGGACCCGCATCGAAGAGGCCTGGCAGGCAATATCTTAAGAACACATCCAAACGCTCTTTGATTCGATGCTGCGATGTTTATAAGTATCAGAAAATAATGATCTTGTGTCAGAAATGTGGTAGTACGAGTGTCGCATTAGTTTGAAATGGTAATCATTTATTTGTAACACCATTAGGAATATGTGGTATAAATATCATTGCAATCTGATGTTTCCTTCGTGGTGTTGCAAATTTCATAAACATGAGTTATATATATATACTCTTAATATAACTCACATATATATTTAACATTGAAAATCATTCTTGGTTATATGTAAACTAACATTTTTGTCATATATATATATTACTGAAATTAATTTTTACCTAGCACTTTTAAACAAAATCTTTTGCAAATGTAAGCTGTTATAATCTGAAATATTTCTTGTAATATTGTGTTAAACTCTGTATGTCATTTTCAAGCAAATTTCTCAGTCTGCAAAAATAGATTACGTAAATAACTATTTATGTGCACCAGCATTCTGCAAGACTAGATAGTAAATGTTCTTGATGAAAACGCAATATTCATAACTTTATTTTCCGCATTTGTTTGCACTAAGAAAGAATTATTTTACTAAGTAAACGACTGTTTAAAGAAATATTCAAAGCGCTTTATATTTGTAAGACAATTTATTTTATATTTGTTTTTCCTTGAGCTTATGTCCTTTGTTAAGAATGTGATGTATACTCCATTTAAGTTATGTTGCAAACGATATATATTAAGAAATTGTGAAACCTCGAAGAAGTTTTAGACAGAAAAATGAAATAACAAATAAAGTTTACACTTTCTATATTTACTTTTGGCAACTGTAGGACATTTGTTGTGTGTAAATGAATTATTATTATTAATTGCTCCTCTGTGAGCCTTTTACTCGTTTTAAACATTGGGTTATCACTGTTAAACAGTTAAATTCATTAAATTTGCTGGTATTAAATTGAGATTTCACTCCTGAATCTTCAGTAAAGTATTCTACCTATAAACATATGCACCGGGTAATAAATTTTGAAACCTTGTGCATTTGACTTCATCGATCGGAAGATAGGATTGCAACAGTATCACTCTATCATTGATGATACTAGTGCTGCACAACTGGCGAGTGCGTCCATTGTTGGCATGTGCTACGGGTTACTACGGGTTGTTGCGGGTTTCACATGACGTTTCCAAATTGAAAGTGCTTTTTCAGGGGTCGTGATTTCAGAGATTTTATTTCAACAGTCGATTCTGCAACACAGCAAACAGTGATTTTCAGCTATCTCGAACGATAACATCCGATACTTTTGGCGCAGTAAAGGTGATTATTTTTCTCGATAAAGGAACTCGGCGTAACACGAACTGGGTCATAAAGTACAAAAATTTAATTCCCCGGATTTCTGACATATGGTTTGGATGAAAAATGTGAAATCTTCATAGATGGAATTTAATTCTTTAGTTTTTCCTCTTCCCTAAATAAAGGTACACTTCTGAATATATATATATGTGTGTGTGTGTGTGTGTGTGTGTGTGTGTATACAGGGTGTCTGAAAAATGACTCCCGGAATTTGAAAATGAATATCTCGGAATGGTTACAGATAAAAGAGTACGTAACGGGTACGATAAATACGTAAAGTGTATGTCCATTGGACAGCCAATAAAATTTACATACTGTGGATCCAAAAAATAATTGATAATTTCCCCAACAGATGGAGCTGATAAGCATATATAATCAAATCAGCTTGAAATCTTTCTGTCCTTTCAAATTCTGGGAACAAATGTTGAATTTTTTCCGATCCCGAACTTATGATATTTGAAATTCACGTTAACAGCTTTGTTTCCGTCGGGCTGCGATTGAACAGAAGGTATTCGAGCACAATGACTATACATGCCTATTAGCGCCATCTGTTAGGAAAATTTTAAACTATTTTTTTAAACCACAGTATGTAAATTTTACTAGCTATCTAATAAACATACACTTTATTTCACTCTTTTATCTGTAACCGTTTTCGAGATATTCATTTTTAAAGTTCGGGACTCCGTTTTAGGATTCCCTACATATACAAATATATATATATATATATATATATATATATATATATATATATATATATATATATATATAATAAGAGTTTGAAAATTCAATGAAAGAATAGAGAGAAGTTTTAACTCAACAAACCCCAACATTAAAAAATGCCCTATAAATAAAAGTATCAAGCAGAGAATTATCCATCAAGTTGAAAATGAAATTCAAACCTCTAATCAGCAAGCTGGAGACAAACAATGTGCAAAGTATCCTTAATTCCTTTAGTATGCTTCGGTATATATATATATATATATATATATATAATATATATACATATATATATACCGAAATTTATATACTATCTTGCAGGAAACACGCTAAACTTCTTAGACAATGATCTGCCGGCTGCCTTAGCTATAGTGACGAAATTCTTTTTATTAATGATTTTGCTGTTGATGAACTGCACATAGCAATGCAGGAGACCAGACGCGGAAAGAGCTCTGGACCTGACGACCTCCCGAGCGAATTCTTTTCGAACTTGGGAGAAAATGCCAAACAAAATCTTCTTGAGTTTTATAATATTGTTTGGAAAACGCATGTTCCTGTCGAGTGGGCAAAAGCTATTATTGTCTCTCTTTTGAAGCCTGGTAAACCTACTGAGAGTCCTTCAAGCTATAGGCCTATTTCTCTAACCAATGCTTCTTCAAAATTGATGGATAAAATGGTTACAAATAGAATACATTTTTATCTCGAAGAGGGGAAGCTTATCTCAGATTTTTAAGCGGGTTTTCGAAGAAAAAGAAGTACAATTGAACAGGCGACTTTTCTTTCTCAATGTATTAAAGATGGTTTCCATAAAAAAAATTCTACGCTGGCGGTTTATGTGGACTTTAAGAATGCTTATGACAGGGTTTGTCGGAAGATACTCATTGAAAAACTGATAAATTTTGGAGTTAGGGGAAATATGTTAAACTGGCTTAAGTCTATCCTTTCTCAGAGAATGGTTCGTGTTAAATACCAGTCTACCTTCTCCAAATATGTACAGCTTGGGGATGGTTTGCCTCAGGGAGCTGTCACGAGCTGTACTTTGTTTAATGATATGATAAATGATTTAATTTGTGATTTGACTAGGGTTACTGGAATTAGATGCCTGGCTTTTGCAGATGATATAGTTATTTATACAACTGGTGCTGACATTTCTGTCTTAAACAACAGAGTCAATGAGGCCCTGGGGGTTTGGGGGGACTGGTGCTGAGATAATCTTATGACAGTAAATTCTGATAAGACATGTTGTCAGCTTTTTACCTTGTCTACCAAGGGACATCGGATAAATGTATATTACAATCATCATGTTTTAAACCGAGTTGACTCTTATCTCTACCTCGTACTTGTCTTGTATAGTAAACTCTTGTGGAGAAAACAGGCTGAGGAGATGGCAGGGAAAGTCATTGACAGATTGAGACTCTTAAAAAGACTTTATGGCATCACTTGGGACTCCTCGGCTGATACTTTGTCGACTACCTATAAGACTTATGTTAGACCTGTTTTAGAGTATGGAGGAGGGCTTATCGCCACAGCATCAACTGCCTGCTCTAAAATAGTCGATTTGGCACAACACAAAGCTTTTAGACTTATAAGTGGTGGAGCTGGCTCTACCCCTATCACTGCTATGGAGATTTAAACGAATATTGAACCTTTGAAGTTAAGAAGGGAGAAACAGCTCTTGAAGTTTTATGGAAAATGCAAGGGCCTTGACCTACACCATTGGCAGACCTATATCCCTTCTAACTTGAGATTAAAAACTCACTCGACTTTTTTGTCAAGGACTGAGGAGCTCATGAATAATTACAATCTGACTCCCAATTCTTGTCAACCTTTCTGTAATGGACTCCCCCCAAATCGTGGAGTCCCTACTTATCACCTCACAATTGGCACAACTGAAAAGAAAAATGATGCTATACCAGAGGCCCTCAGAGCCTATTCCTTGGAGACCATCGCCACTAACTACCCAAAACATGACTGGCTCCATATTTATACTGATGGTTCTGAAATGGAGGATGCAGTTGGAGCTGGTCTTTTTAGTGAGGTTTTTTTTAGGAATCTTATGCTGTAGGATTAGGTGCCACAAATTTCGATGCTGAGATTGAGGCCATGCAGCGGACCATTCTTAACCTTCCTAATATGTGTACACCACTTAGGAAAGTTGTTTCTTTTGTGGACTCACAGTCTGCAATTTTGGCTATTGTCTCACAAGTAGTAGGTAAATCACACCATGTGGAAGAGACAAAGTTGCTTTCTAGCCTGACCATTTCGTCTGGCTGGGGAGTCGTTCTTCAATGGATTCCGAATCACTGCAGTATTCCTGGAAATGAAAAGGCTGACTTCCTGGCAAAGAATGGATGCAAGCTACCTCAGCCTCTTTTTACATTGTCTTACAAACGGATATGTGGAACTATTGAAAACAGATTTCAAAAGACCCTCCGTGACAATCAAGTTGAAGATGCAACGGGTACGACCTGGAATTCTTTGTTGAATTCTTAGGGCCCTATGGGTCTTCCTCGCTCTGTCTTCGCTGCAAATTTTAGACTTTTAACTGGACATGACTTTCTACAAGGACACCTCTATCGTATCGTGGTTGATTTGCCTAACTGTGTTATTTGTTCTACTGACGCTATTATGGATTTTAATCATCTGACAAGCTGTCCTGAGCTTTCTTTTATGAATTGTTCTCTTTTTGACAACTTTTATAACAAGGCTGGTTTTTATTAGGCTGCCAGAGGGCTCGTGGCCGATATGATCTACGCCCCGACGTACGATAATATATATATATATATATATATATGGGTGTGTATGTGTGTGTGTGTGTGCATTTATTTATTTTAACAAGTGTAGCATTCCCCATTTGTATGCGTGAGATGTGCTTATTTAGGACACTTATTTCAGTCGCGTTACCTGAGTATTAGCATCTGTATGCTTGCCGCGCGCTTATTAAGGAGGTTATTTTAGACATATAATACGAAAGACATATTAGGGGTAATGATAGGCAGTTGTATCAGGGCGTATGGGTTGGTTTGACTAGCGCCTGCACAGCGGATCCAAGATGCATTATGCTCCCGCGATCTGAGATGTCTTTAAATGAATATATTTAATTATTCACGGGATTTAAATTCCGAGCAACGCTGGATACATTTTTACTAAATATATATAATAAAATAATTTAAATTCCCTTTAAAAATATTCCTTTTATCTAAGTTACCCGATTCTAAATTTTCATACCCACTCATATTTCTTTAAAGTCATATATACCTTCAGAAAAATGAATATTTTATATTGAATATTTTATTTCATTTTAATATTCATGTGGCAACCATTTAAAATGTTCTTTTACACAACCATGAATGTTATGATTTTCGCATATAAATCATCTCTCACGAGAGCATATTTTTGCTATTTTGTCAAGCATATCCATTTGCTGTTGGAACAGGATATCTTTAATTAAAATGTAAAATATCTTAGACCAATGCGATAAATGCTCGTGTTAAATCAGTTCAACAGCAAGTTGATAATTAAAAAGAAGAAGAGAAAAAAACTTATTTTCAGGACATCCAATAATTAAATTTAGGGATAACTTTAATGTATGTATTTTAACGAAGACACAGAAAGAGTAGAGTAAAATTGCTTAAAAAATAACATTCTTCTAAGGCATACTATGTACTTTTTTATTACAAGGCGTCTTGTTTAATATCGTATAACTAGCATTTATGCTTGTCAAAAATATAGAAACATATATACCTAGAAATGAAGTTGCTCTCTCTTTTTTGTAGTAAGTTTGATTTTGTTTGGTGCTGCTGTGTCAAAAATAGTCGCATTAATCAAAAATGTGTTGATGAGGTCTGTCCAATGGT
Organism: Amaurobius ferox; assembly: GCA_951213105.1. Lineage (NCBI taxonomy): Eukaryota > Metazoa > Arthropoda > Arachnida > Araneae > Amaurobiidae > Amaurobius > Amaurobius ferox. Next base: position 36,573,211 of record OX578144.1, on the reverse strand, counting down.
CGGTAATATAATTGAGCAATATGTCAGCATCCTAGGTCACCGAATGACATCTGGAGGGTCTGATAAGACTTTTTGACTCCCCCTCTCATTTTTATGCTCCGTTAGGTCTGTGCCGTGGTCAATACTACAAGTCTGTAAAGATTCAGCCTTCCCAGATGCAGGGGGAAAGGATGACTTACAGGAATCCTAGCCATCCCTAGGAGTCCCAGGAGTTCCTTTTAAATTCCCAAGAGTTGCTAAAACTACTACGGAATAATTTTTTGCGTTTCCACATTTTATTAAATATTTATACAAGTACTTTGGAATTTTAAAAGTATATTTTAAAACTTCCTGATACACGTCTCCCTATACCGTAATAGATTATTTAAAATTTGAACTCTTCTCTGAGAGAGGTGTATTCTGACTCTCCTCTGAGGAAGCGAACACTCCTCTGAGGAAGTGAACTCTCCTCTGAGGAAGTGAACTCTCCTCTGAGGAAGTGAACTCTCCTCTGAGGAAGGTGAGGAAGTGAACTCTCCTATGAGGAAGGTGAGGAAGGCAACTCTATAAATAAATTCGTCAACTCTACCAAACATCCTTGGTGCTTATTTATACAGACTGTCGTACCGGAAAACGATTTTGAAAACGACAATATTCACCTGCAGCGTTTAATGTCTCAGCTAAGAATAAATGTAAACGGTTTATACATTAAAAATATCTCTCACTATATAAATAATTATCACTAAGTAAATCATTTAATTTTAGTTTATGCCCATATTGTAATAGGAATGGAAACTCAGATTTCCTACATTTTTATCCCGTGTCTTCTGGAGTATGTGGTATTGCTGCTCTCATTGCCAATTTAAATTATGTTCACTTCCGGAATAATTTTTCCGATTTCATCGGTACATTGAATCATTTGTATAATTGTGTTTAGTGCCTACATTTTTACAATGTGTTTTCTTAGATAACACTTCGAATTTTTATATTTTACGACAGAGAATCGCCTTTATTTATTACTGTAGCAATTTCTATTTTTGGGATTAGGGTTGTTTACAATAAAACATTTCATTGGTTGATTGATTCAGTCTTTTTTACATTACCGAAACTTCAAATAACAAAGTTAGTTACTATAAAACTTTAGCAGTCACGCCATCGAGTAAGTGCGCTGTCGGCAAAGGCGATAATCGCATACAGTTGTATAGCACATATGTGGATGCAAAGATGTCGCAAATATAAAATAAAAATGCTTTTACCCTTTTCTACCAGAAATGTTTAATAATACTGCTTAAAGTTTATATTTGGCCGTTCAAACATTCATCTTACACTTGCGGGTAGGTCGGACGAAGTAAAAAATTTTATTTGTAGTAAAATAAAAATATATATATTTTGCGTTCTGTATTGAGTTTGGCAGATATTTTTTCTCGTATTACGTCAACAACTTAACTTAACGATGACTAGATTATATACACTATGTGCAAAGTATTAGAAATATCATGTAACTCATGAAGTTCTTAGCATTATGCAAAATTCGACAAGTTTGTAGAACTCACCAAAATTCGCCAAGTTGAAGATATTTTTCCAAATGAGTCACCGTTTCAAGCGAATTGTTTACCGTTTTAAAACAATTCTTATCTTCAAATTAGAATAATGTTTTTCTCATACGTATTCATCACAATACCCTAACAGCATTTTTTTTTCACGGTGACGTAAGATTTCCGTCACACTGTGACTTTGGGACGTCACAGGGCGTCGCAGTACGTCTCGGCTATGTCATATTGAGGTCACAGCGAAGTCATTTTGGTCATTTACATGGTCGTTTGTGACGTCGCATATTAACTTGTTTGTGACGTCACATTGTAATTGCCATTGTAACGTCGTCACATTGTTACGTGTTAATTAAATTGTGCAAGCGCCACAGATATAATCACAATGAAGTTACAAAGTTACTAATACGTAACGTTGCATAGGAGTCACAAATATGATGTCACATTGTGACCTAGGTGTCACGTGACTACAACGTCACTGTCACACATGTGACGATCTTTGCTGTGAGGGTATGATAATATTTATTTTACATAATTCTGTTTAATTCCTCTTATATTTCCTTCATGATTTGCTCCATATCCCGGGACCTAAAATATTTCATATCCAAAAGTCAAAATATATACGTGAAATACATTGTAAAAATGTTTCACTCGATATTTATGGTATAATTAAGCCTGAATAATATTAAAAACTAAATGTATAAAAATGCTGGAGACACTAATTGTTTCATCTATTTCGAAGTAAGTACTGTGCAAACTCTTCACATAGGTACTGCAATTATTTATTGCGGATTGTGTTTTTCAAAGAAAGATATAGAAACATTTCTGATAAGTAGCTGCAGCCATAATTGAGTATGCCTCCTTAAAGAAGAAATTATAATTTGAAAAAATATGATGTAGGTAGCACATAACTTTCCTTATATAATGCAATGAATTTACTACTTTTACAGTAAAAAAATAGATCATTTTTACAGTAGATATTTATATTCTTTCTAAGATATTGAATTTTCGTCAATGAGTCGTCATTTTCATTGATTTAGCGTCATTTTTATCCATTTGCCGAGTTTTTCGTTAATTTAGCATCATTTAAAAAAGTCGCCAAATTGGCGACATTCCACCAAATTCGTCGCCAAAATCTCGCCAAGCGTTATGGACGGAGAAATAAGTTAGTCTTATAGCAGATAAATGACTATCGGCGGCCAAATACAAAAATATTACTCAAAGTATCTTTTTTCATGAATGGAACGAACTGGATCCACGAGAATGATGTCACCAAATTTATCGCATGGTATTACATATGAAAAGTGAACTTGTTTCTCAATAGGAAATATTTATTTTTTTTATTTTATATTTCGATAATTTTTTTTTTAAATGTGCAATATCTGGAGAATGGTTCATGTTAGCGTTCTAAAATTTATGTCAATCATTTTCTAATGAAAAATTACGCAAGAAATGCCTATTTGCATAACTTTATTAAAGGTTTTGATTTTTTGACGATTTTTTCAAAATTTCACTCGAAAATGTAGGGAGATTCTGAACATTCGATTGCGTATAAAAACAATAAGCTTCCAATGTTTACGGATTGTAATTTTTGTTGCAAATATCGTTCGAATGGGTCCATTCGTTAGCCAGTTATTGTCTCCACAGACTCACTGACACACACACACGAACGCGCACACACACACACAAACACACACACACACACACACACACACACACACACACATGCACACAGACATCACTTCAAAAATGTTCGATTCGTGATCAGACATGCTTGAAACGTGCTCTCCATTCGAAAACTCGAATTCGAATTTTCGACCCCGTCACAATACTTTCCTTATACATTATTGTATATAAGGAAATTAATAAATAACTCGCTACCGTAAAACTACAGTACTATGGTCAGTTTTTCCCGGCCGTCCAAATAGTTGCTCAAGTCCTTCGGATGAGTCGGACGGTCTGGGTTTTCAACACTACGGCCAGTGAATTAGAAACCTGGGAGCATGCATGCAAACGAGGGCCACAGGCAGATGTATGTAAATTAGGTTGATCATGGGAGGTGCACGTGATCGCAACACCGCTCTAAGAAATATGTCGATGTGTGTTATGAAAAAAGAGGAACAAATCGAAAAGGCGGCAGATTTGTCTCCGTTTGAAAAACGTCTCATTATGGTGATCCGTTTGGTAGGAACTAAGATTGTCGTAACGGGACACCTCACTGGTTTCTCCAAAAGTGACATATCCAAAGTGAAAACAGAAATCCCAAGAGTTGTCCAAAAGGTTGAATTGTGAATCAAAAATCCTCAATTAAGATCTTGTTCGACTGCGTCTCAGACGGCTTGTACAGACAGAAAGGGGATCAACTTTGCAGCTAGTGACGGAAGATTTCAATAAAGGCTCTTTCCAACAGATCTGGAGGCGAACAATGCTTATGGAATTGCAGTGAACCGGTGTAGCTAGTAGTATGCTTGTGGGAAAATCTCTCATTTCAGCGAAGAACCTGAAAATGAGTTTACAGTGGAGCTGAGAATGGCGTTACTGGACATCCGATATTTGGAAGGAGGTTATGTTGTTAAACAAATCCGCTACACCTTATTTTGTACCGATGACAGGTGGATAGTATAGAGAGAGCTCCATAAATCTATATTGCCTTGTTCGCTCAGTTCAAGGTTGTGGTTTGAGTATCATGGTGCAGAGCACGTCTTTCTGATTTGGTACTGGTTCCCTAGCATTTCCGGATCAAGTGTTATCCAAAGAGAACTTGAGTTTCAGAACATGAACTTGCCGATTATGTCTACCCTGCAATATTGCATTTTTACCTCACTGACGACAGGGCTTTCATGGACGATAATGCTTCAATCCATCGTAGAGGAATCGAGCAACAGTGGTTCACGCAGCATGAATTTCACTTCTATATTCCCTAGACACCGCAAATTCCAGATTTGTACTCTATCGAAACATATTGAGAAAACACATCCGACAGCAATATCCTCTGCCATTAACTGTACAGGAGCTTACGATCTGATTGTCGAACACCTAGTATTCTTTCGACTTAAATGCACAACAGCATCTTTTAGAATCAATTCCTAACTGCATACGGGCTGTAGTTCGATAAAAAGGCGGTTCAATAAAATATTGAACTTAGGTTTCGAAATCACTCGTCGGTGTGTGTATGTAACGTAAAATCTAGTAATTCACAAAATTTTACATAAATATGTAAAAAATATATAAATTTCGATTTTGCGTCATATGATAACAAAATCCAAAACTAATTTAGGACATTAAACATACATAACGTATTTCATATCATACTTACAAAAAGATGTAAATAAAAAAGTACATTGTAAAGTAAAATCATAATGAATCATAGTTAAATAATAATACTTAACTATTTTATTATCCAAACTCTAAATCTTATGAAGATGATATTTAAGACAATGGTAAATAGAAAACTTGCATCAAATACTCATTAAAATAAGGTTAATCAATAAGATTTAATAATGATGAAAACAAAGAACCTATTCCTTACTTGAATGATACTTCTAATACTCCCCTTCATAATTACAGTAACGGAGGAAACTTCTTTCAAAAAGATACAATTGTATAATCATCGGTCACATTATTTGAATACAGCAGTGCACTTAATTGCTTCAAACATTGAATAGTACGATTCACATTAACATGGAAGGGGCATTCAAAGAATGAAAAATAATTACATTGCAGTTAAAAATTAGTTCGCTTAAACTACAAGGCCTATATCTTTCAAAATTATTTCCCCATCTAAAGCACACAGTAATAAATAATTTTTAGCTTACACAAAAGGATCTGTTTATAAAAGAAGGTACAGACAACCCTCCTATAACCCGGTAGATAGGTTCCTAGAAATGCCGTGTTATGTGAAACCGTGTTATATGAGATCCAGATCCAGTACAAAAAGGAGGGGTTAGGTTCCGAAAGCTTATTAAAAACATATATATTTTTTAAGGCAATTCAAGTAATTTTAATTTTATTAAAAATTTAACATGGAAGGGTGTATTTTGTATGTATCAAACTATACAAAATACAATTATTTTCAATTTATTATTCCTTAATTTAATAATTTCCTTATCACTGCTCTATACAATTAAACGTACACTCTGTGTTCACTCTCTGAATCAATTACATCAAGTCATCTCTGAATCAGTTGCGTCTTCTGACCTCTTTAAAAAGTCTGTAATTTGGGCTTATTTCCTATTCCTTAAAATTTCATTGTGGATCTTCTGGTATGGGGACAGGCAATTTTGCAGCTCACTTTTGAAATTTCGGCTTCTTTTAGTGGATGGGTCTGCATTCAAGAAAAATAATTCTAAATTTTTTGCTAAACTTAGGCCTTCCCGTAATTTTTTAACGTTGATTTATTGATTTCACAATCTTCATCACTGCTCTTCTCCTCGAAATCCACTTGATGTATAACTTTTGAAGCCATTTTCAGCAAATCCGCTTCGTCAATTTCTTCTTCCAACAATAAATCTTGGACGAACGTCCTGAATAGCCATTTCTTCAAAAATTTGGCCTCTGATCGATTTAGCAAGTTCTAATATGCCACCAATTTCATTTTCTGGTGATTCAAGGTTGTTTTCTAATTCAACAGACGATTGTCAAATCTTTTTCCAAACATTCATTTAATATTGATGTTTTAACACTTTACAACATAGTTGAAAAGTGTTTATGACTTTGTTCATTCTGTCTGTCTATCTGTCTGTCGGTCGGTCAGTCTGTCTGTCCGTTAGCATGATAACTGCCATAAAAATGACTTTATCAAAATGAAATTTTGGTATGTTTTTCATACGGTCTGTAGGACCTATGGGAATATAAATAAATAATATCACCCAATTAGATTTTTATTGAACCCGGGATGAAAAAATGAAATATATTGAACTCTATGGGACCTAATTTTTCAAACATATTTTAAGCAAATTTAAAATTCGCAAATTGCTTCGAAATTTTTAGGAAATATTCACATTGTCCCATAAAATATATAAAAAAACTTTCAATAAAATATGTTAGGCAGTTTTTTAATTAAAAATATTTAATAAAGGAAGAAAAACAAATTCAATTAAATTCTGACTTTTGGGATGTCCTCCAGAAAGAACAAGAAAGATCAATCATGCTTAAAGCATTGATTAAGAAACACTTTCCAACTCCAATGCAATTTTATTTAAACATGTCTAAAATGTGTAATACATTCCTCGGTAATATTTTAAAACTTCTCACAATAATACATTGATTTATTATAGTTGAAAACTTAAACATTCATCCAAAAAAATGAACTTCATTCAAATGACGGCATTGAAATATAAATTGCCTGGTTTAAACATCTCTAAAATGTGATATATTACTCGGTAACAATTTTAGAATTATCATAATACCACGATAATTAATTATATATTAAAACTTCATCGAAAACAACTGAAATTCATTCAAATGACGTCATAGAAAAAATAATACGCCTAGCTCTCTCTAAAAAAGCAGCATTTCATTCAAAAATAATTTCCCATTCATGTCATTCATCACAATACTATAATAATTTATTTTATTTAAAAATTAAGAATATGGAGCTATAAGTAATTTAACTATATGCTTAAAACTTCATCGCAAAAAATCGTCCTTCTCTCGGTAAAGTCAATGAATATTTCTTTCATATCAGCTATGCAGACTCCATGAGCTAAATTCTTTTGCATTAAAAAAATACAGCTATTCCTATACAACTCATCCTACATATTTTGCTGTTTACATTTCACATAAGTGAAAAATAGGCTTCGTTAGAGAAATAATCAAAGTTGGATGCTCATTTAAACTCAAATATATTGTCATTGCGTTGTTTCAGTATGTAGCTGCACAGAATTTAAGCGAAAATAAAGAGGTTTTACGACGAATACAACACTCAATATGAATTAAAAAGAACTTTAAAAATGACGATTTTGAGACAAGATGGATGCCGTATTATATTTAGAAGTTGGTCACGTGATCGTTTCATATCATGGTCACGTGATCGCTTCATGTAAGAGGTGTAATTATTATTTTAATTTTTATTTAAAAAACTACTGAATATATTTCGCTGAATTTTTTTTCATATATTTTATGGAACAATTTGAATATTACCTAAAATTTTCGAAGCAATTTGTGAAATTTAAATCCGCTTAAAAAATGTTTGAAAAATTTGGTCCCATTGGGTTCAATGTATTTCATTTTTTCAGCCCGGGTTCAATCCAAAACTAAATGGGTGATATTATTTGTTTATATTCCCATAGGTCCTACAGACCGTCTGAACAACATACTAAAATTTCATTTTGATTAAGTCATTTTTACGGCAGTTATCGTGCTAACGGACAGACATACAGACAGACAGACGGACAGACAGACAGAATGAACAAAGTCATAAACACTTTTCAACTTTGTTGTAAAGTGTTAAAAAAGAGATATATTATACAATATATATCTTTCCTAGAGTTTATCTATTTTGTATATGAGAGAGGCATCATATTTTAAAATAAATTTGGTAGATAACAATTTTTTAATTGTTTTTAACACTTTACAACAAAGTTGAAAAGTGTTTATGACTTTGTTCATTCTGTCTGTCTGTCTGTCTGTCTGTCTGTCTGTCTGTCTGTCTGTTCGTTAGCACGACAACTGCCGTAAAAATGACTTTATTAAAATGAAATTTTAGTATGTTGTTCAGACGGTCTGTAGGACCTATGGGAATATAAATAAATAATATCACCCAATTAGTTTTTTATTGAACCCGGGTTGAAAAAATGAAATACATTGAACCCTATGGGACCTAATTTTTCAAACATTTTTTAAGTAAATTTAAAATTCACGAATTGCTTCGAAATTCTTAGGAAATATTCACATTATCCCATAGAATATATATAAAAAAATTCAGTATATTATGTTAAGTAGTTTTTTAATTAAAAATTATTTTAATATAGGAAAAAAACAAATTCAATTAAATTCTGACTTTGGGATAACTTCCAGAAAGAAAAGAGAGAGATATTATATAGTAAATATCTTCCCATTTGTTTAAACGTTTTGCATATGGAAGGGGCTTCACATTTAAAAATAAATTTGGTAGATAACAATTTTTCATTTTCTTTTAAATTTTATATAACTCTTCATGATAAATTTATTTGATGGCATTTTTAATGCACTTTCCTACGTCCTAGACAGTTAAAATTTGGTACACAGCTTAAATTTGTTGAACATTTTATTCGACAAAAATTTTATGGATCTTTAAATATAGATCATATATTTTTTTCGAAATGGCCTGAAAATAATCCCCGTTCACTTCTATAAATCATTGTTGTAATATTGTTAAAAATTCTGATGTGGACAGCACATGTCTTTCTCTGCAGACTCATATTCGTTCTCTTTATTCAATAATAATTTGAGTTTATCTGCACAAAATAACAACCATAAGTATTTTAAATGACATTGAATTTACACGTTAAACTTAGATTTGGTTCTTATTTGATAGCTGGACTTATTGTCAAAGGTGGCGTACCGAAAACGCGAAAAAACTAGAATATCTCAACGGCTAGTCCTAGAGTAATGGGGTTAGTCTTATTATTTTTTTTGTTGAATTTAATTGATATAATTGAGCACACGTAGTCTTTTATTTTTATATATAATGATTTTTGCGGGCCATTTCGCAAAAATAGCCCGTTCCTTTTTCCCGAATCCTACTAGAATGACCTACAAATGATTTATATACAAAATTTTGTTAAATTTGGTATATAAATCACTTGTAGGTTATTGAAATATTATACACCAAATTTTGTTAAATTTGTTCCATTAGTTTTTAGCTAGAGTGTATAAAGGGAATTTCTGCCGGCCATTTCGCAAAGAAGGCAGATTCTTTTATTACGAATCCAACTATAATCTAATGAACATCAGGATTTCCCTCAAAAAACATACCTACCAAATTGTATGAAATTCGGTCCATTAGTTTTTCAATTAGAGTGGATGTAATATCCACACAGACACACAGAAACATACACACATACACCCTTACACACACAGACGTCTTCCTAAAAATAGATTTTTCGTGTTCTAGAAGTCCCAAAACGTGTAGATCCTTTGAAAATTCGTGTTCCGATCTTCGGCACGATTCCAATACTTTGAGTACATACACATACACACATATATTATCTGTGTATTATCCGTGTATCTAAATTCCATGACTATGCAATTACAATAGTTGTGATTTTAAATGATCCCTAAACTTTTATTATTTCTTCAACGAAGCCTAATTTTAACATATGCGGAATGCAAATATCTCAAGCGATTGTAAGATGAATTACATAAGAATGGCTGAATTTTTTTCACACAAAATTATTTAGCTCTGGAGTCTGGAATACAAGTTATATGAATGAAATATTCATTGATTTTGCATAAAGAATCAGATGATTTATATTTCGATACAGTTTTAAATATTTAAGTATAATAAATTACTGTAGTACTGTGATAATGTAAAAGATATCACCACTGAATGTATCACATTTTAGAAATTTTTAAATGAAATTACATTTCAGTTGGAAAGTGTTTCATAATCAATGCTTATGCATGATTAATCTTTCTTGTTTAAATTTTATATAACTCTTCATGATATACATTTGATGGCATTTTTAATGCACTTTCCTACGTCCTACAAAGTTAAAATTTGGTGCACAGCTTAAATTTGTAGAACATTTTATTCTACAAAAAATTTGGTGGATCTTTAAATATAGATCCTACATTTTTTTCGAAATGGCCTGCAAATAATCCCCGTTCACTTCTATAAATCATTGTTGCAATGTTATTAAAAATTCTGATGTGGGCAGCACATGTCTTTCCCTACAGACTCATATTCACGTTCCCTTTATTTTTTCAATAATAATTTGAGTTTATCTGCACAAAATAACTGCCATAAGTATTTTAAATGACATTGAATTTGCACGTTAAACTTAAATTTGGTTCTCATTTGATAGCTGAACTTATTGTCAAAGGTGGCGCAGCGAAAACACGAAAACACTAAAATATCTCAAGAACGGCTAGTTCTAGAGTAATGGGGTTAGTCTTATTCTTTTTGTTGTCAAATATCACGTATAAAATAGGAATTTAATTGATATAATTGAGCGCACGTAGTCTCTTATTTTTATATTTAACGATTTTTGGGGGCTATTTCGCAAAAACAGACCGTTCCTTTTTCTCAAATCGCACTAGAATAACCTACAAGTGATTTATATACCAAATTTTATTAAATTTGGTATATAAATCACTTGTAGGTTATTGAAATATTATACACTAAATTTTGTTAAATTTGGTTCATTAGTTTTTAGCTAGAGTGGATAAAGACAATTTCTGACAGCCATTTCGCAAAGAAGGCAGATTCTTTTATTACGAATCGTACTTTAATCTAATGAATATCAGGGTTTCCCACAAAAAACTTACCAAATTTTATGAAATTCGGTTCATTCGTTTTTCAGTTAGAGTGAATGCAATATCCTCACAGACACACAGAAAAACACACAGATACACCGTTACACACACAGACGGCTTCCTAAAAATAGGTTTTTCGTGGTTTAGAAGTCCCAAAACGTGTAGATCCTTCAAAAATTCGAGTTCCGATCTTCGGCACGATTCTAATACTTTGAATACATACACACACATATATATATTATCTGTGTATCTGTGTATTATCTGTGTATCTAAATTCCGCACCTACGCAATTATAATAGTTGTGATTTTAAATGATCCCTAAACTTTTATTATTTCTTCAACGAAGCCTAATTTTAACTTATGCAGAATGCAAATATCTCAAGCGATTGTAAGGTGAGTTACATAAGAATTGCTGAATTTTTTTCACACAAAATTAATTAGCTCTGGCGTCTGGAATGCAAGTTATATGAATGAAATATTCATTGATTTTGCATAGAGAATCAGATGATTTATATTGCGATAGAGTTTTAAATATTTAAGTATGATAATTTACTGCAGTACTGTGATAATGTAAAAGATATCACCACAGAATGTATCACATTTTTGAGAAATTTTAAATGAAATTGCATTTCAGTTGGAAAGTGTTTCATAATCAATGCTTATGCATGATTGATCTTTCTTGTTATTTCTTTCAACGATAAGGATATGATTTTGATACAGTGCTTAATTGAAAATTGCTTCCAAGCCTCCATGACACCAATTGATCTCGATTCAGTTATGTCTAAAATCCATTGTAATGATCTTTTGATATAGTAAATTTAAAGGTTTAAATGATACCTTCATCCAATGGCTGGGTCACCGAAGTAGTGTTTGGTGGTAGAAACACTATTTGGATGTTGGGATGACTCAAACTTTGTGAGTAACTCGGAGCATTGTCTAATAGTAACAGCACCTTGAATTCAAAATTCTTCTTTTCCAAATAATTTTCTACTTCTGGAGCAAAAGACCCTAAAAACCATTTTCTAAATAAATTTTTAGTTACCCAAGCTTTTGAATTTGCTATTCAATGTACCGATGTATTTTTATTTACTCCTTTAAGTGCACGTGGATTTAATGATCCATGAATAAACAAGGGTTTTTTCATAAAATATCCTGATGCATTACTACACAAAACTAGCGTTCGACGATCTTTATATACTTTAAGTCCAGATGTAGTTTTTTCTTGTTTCGATATATTAGGCTCTTTTTTCCACCAAAGCCCAGTTTCATCAGCATTAAAAGCTGGGTTTGGGGTGTATCCATGTTTTTCTATAATTTTTTTATTTTTTCTGGATATGCCCTGACAGAGTCAGCTGACTCAGATTCGCCTTGTATTTTTATGCTGTGGATCGCGAAACGCTTTTTGAATTTTTCAAACCAATCTTTACTTGCCACAAAATCTGGACTGACAGAAAATTCCCCACTTTCTTTAAGGTGTTTATACATTTTAAGAGCTTTTTAACACTTTACAACAAAGTTGAAATGTGTGTATGACTTTGTTCATTCTGTCTGTCTGTCTGTCTGTTCGTTAGCACGATAACTGCCGTAAAAATGACTTAAACATAATGAAATTTTAGTATGTTGTTCAGACGGTCTGTAGGACCTATGGAAATATAAATGAATAACATCACCCAATTAGTTTTGGATTGAACCCGGGTTGAAAAAATGAAATACATTGAGCCCTATGGGACCTAATTTTTCAAACATTTTTAAGCGGATATAAAATTCACAAATTGCTTCGAAAATTTTAGATAATATTCAAATTGTTCCATAAAATATATAAAAAAAAAGTCAGCGAAATATATTCAGTAGTTTTTTAAATAAAAATTAAAATAATAACAACACCTCTTATATGAAGCGATCACGTGACCCACTTCAAAATGATATATGGCATCCATCTTGTCTCAAAATCGTGATTTTTAAAGTTCTTTTTAATTCATATTGAGTGTTGTATCCGTCCTAAAACTACTTTATTTTTGCTTAAACTCTGTGCATCTACATACTGAAACAACGCAATGATAATATATTTGAGTTTAAATGCTCATCTAAATTTGATTATTTCTACAACTAAGCCTATTTTTCACCTATGTAAAATGTAAACAGCAAACTATATAGAATGAGTTGTATTAGAATTCCTGTATTTTTTTAACACAAAATAATTTAGTCCATGGAGTCTGCATGGCTGATATGAATGAAATATTAATTGATTTCATAAAGAGAAGGACGATTTTTTTCGATGAAGTTTTAAGCATAGAGTTTAATTATTTGTAGCTCCATGGTCTTAAATAAAATGTTTAAATAAAATAAATTATTATAATATTGTGATGAATGAAATGAATAGGGGAAAGTTATGAATGAAATCCTGTTTTTATAGAGAGATCCAGCCGTGTTATTTTTTCTATGACGTCATTTGAATTAATTTCAGTTGTTTTCGATGACGTTTTCAAATATAATAAATTATCGTAGTATTATGATAGTTTTTAAAATATTACCGTGGAATGAATTGCATTTTAGAGATATTTAAACCAGGCAATTTATATTTCAATGCCGTCATTTTTATGAAGTTCATTTTTTTCAATGAAGGTTTAAGTTTTCAAATATAATAAATCAATGTAGTATTGTGATAGGTTTTAAAATATTACCGAGGAATGTATTGCATTTTCGACTTTTTTTAAATAAAATTGCATTGAAGTTGGAAAGTGTTTCGTAATCAATGCTTTAAGCATGATTGATCTTTCTTGTTGTTTAATGATATTCCCATCCAATGGAATCTTTTTTTTTTTTGGTATATATCATCAATTCAAATGCTGAGTGCCTTTTGCTTTTTTTCTGATATTGGCACACGGGGACGAAATGCATATTTTACAGATATATAAGATATTGCAGTCACAGAACTTCTAATTTTCTTTTCATTTTTCTTAATGGTTCGGATTGTTGCTTCATTTAAATTTATAGTTTTTGCAATGTGTTATGCTTTCTCTTCTTTCATAATACCATACAAAATTTGCATGTTAACATCCATAGAAATAAATTTTCCCTTCAACTTTGTTTTGTTTTATTTTTATCCGACATAGTTTGGGATTGAAATTTAATTTTCCACAAAATTATCGTAAAAATAAAAATGGCATTTTTAAGCTGTTAACATATACAATGCAGTACCTCAGAAAACTTAAAATAAGTTTCTTCCAAAACACACAAACACTAGAATTTCTTTAAATAATATATTCTGAGATTAACGCAACACAACTAAACACTCGAAACACAAAACACGCAGTGATGAGAAATCACTCTGTCATTGGCTCAGTAGTGGTAACTGGTGAGTGCGCATGCGTCTACGAGCAAACGAGTACTGTGTTTAAGCAAAAATCGCAAATCTGTCATTTGCATTTTGTTTTGTTTCGAAGGTTGCCCCAAATTTCTGATCGTGTTATACGAGGGTTACCTGTAATTCGAAGGTTTGGTATCAAACAATGATAGATGGAATTTGTTATTTTTCAGGAAGGAGGGAAAACTACTTTGATTGTATTTTACCTCTGTTAATTTTTCATAAATCATGCTCAATATGAGCAAACACAAATAGTTACACATTATATGGTTATTATATGGTTTATTATTATATGGTTTTTTTCCCGACCACACACTTTGCTACCATTAACCTTAGGGTTGGTCGTGTGGTATGGGTCTTCACCATTATATGGTTATATTAAGCGATTTACTAATATTTATTATTTTTGCACGTTGAATAAATTTATAATAATTGATTAATATCATTGTGGTACAGATAGCGTTTTTTGACATTATGATTAATTAAGCTTGAAGCACAATACAACTTTTTCTTGTGATATGCATCGATGCTTATACAATGCAAAACTCATGTTATCTGAAAACAAGCAGTTCTGTAGTTAACGCTTGTTTGACTCTAAACCCCCCGAATTTAAATATATATGTAGCTTATAAAATATATAACAAAATATAAAATCTAAGAACTACAGATGATGTTGTTGTTGTTGAGACCCAGACCGTCCGACCTACCAGAAAGGTGTAAGGTAACTGTATGGACGGCCGGGAAGTGCCACCCAATTTAGACCGGAACCCAGTGGGGGAGGCATCCACAGGGACCGTACCCTCCTTCCCCTACCACCAACCTCTCGGAAGGACTTACGGACCCACATGTTTAACGTGATCGTACTCCGCATGAACACGGCGGCATTTGTGGTAGCGTGCAAATCTAGCGCGCAAACCACGGGGATACCGCACCCGAGATGGCCAACAGCACGCGGTGTTCCGAGGTGGTCACCCACCAAGTACTAGCCGCGCCCGATGCTGCTTGACTTCGGTGATCTAACGAGAACCGGTGTTTTCAGCACGGTACGGCCGTTGGCCCAAATGATGCGAAAAAGCTTTGCTGTCGTAGCCAGATATCAAATCGCTGATATTCGTACTAACTAGTCAATGCTCTCCCATTAAGCTACTGGGGCGGGAGTGCAAGCTCTTATCGTCGTAGTGGAATCAGCAGTCTCCTCTTTCTGATGCCGGACTGACGTGCAACTTGATAATCTAAATGACTACCTACTGCTATTTTTACCTCAGGTTAGACTTAAAATTCTATTTTTATCCTGCAGTTTCGCTTCCTGCATGATCGTTGTTTTCCAGATTGGGAACCGGCGCTCAATGTGCCAAAGTCCCCAGAAACTGTGCTAGTTGTACTAGGGTTACTTTCCTACATCGTTACATTAAACAGAATCGTTGGTTAGTTTGGGTACTATTAAAGAATCTTGAAATCCCAATCGGACAGCGAAACGCGGATCTTCGAACTAACAAAGGACGCTCTCCTGATTCATATATTACGAAATTGCCAGCTCGAATAATCAAAGCGGGCTCTACAAATGTTGCATCATAAACTAAATTAATGATACGTGTATTATTCTACCAATTGAGAAATTCGAAAAAGCGGATGTGTTTTCTAGCAATCGAATGAATTGAAGTTGAAATTTATTACAAAAATTAAAAATTACGCATTTTCAATAAAAATATTATCCAAATATATTGTATATGTTACCGGCAATGTATGAAATGCCGGCATTCTATAGAATACCTAGGCATTTTATAGAAAACCGGCCGTTTTTAGGCAAAATATGAAATATGAGAATTATTATATACTTTCCGTAGGCATTGTATATAATACCTAGGCATTCTATAGAATGACAAATGCTATTTAGGCAAAGTAGGAAAAAAGGAATGAATCGGAGATGTATTTTATACTTTGCCGGTGTGCCATTTGGCATTCTATAGAATGCCTAGGAAATGCATGAAATGTTAATCGTTTCATAGATTTCCGCCCAGTTTTCGGTATTCTATAAAATGCCGGCTTTCATTATGTTACCGGCACTGTATGAAATGCCTGTACTCTATAGCATACCTAGACATTTTATAGAATACCGTCCTTTTCTAGGCAAAGTATGAAATATGAGAATTATTATATACTTTCCCTAGGCATTCTATAGAATGACAAATGCTATTTAGACAAATTATGAAAATAGGAATGAATCGGAGATGTATTTAATACTTTGCCGGTTTGTCATTTGGCATTATATAGAATGCTTAGGAAATGTGTGAAATTTAATCGTTTCATAGATTGCCGACCAGTTTACGGTATTCTATAAAATGCCTAGGTATTCTACAGAATGCCGGCTTTCATACATTGCGGTAACATATATACAGAACAGAAAAATAATTATCTGTTGGAATTGTCTAGTCTAGATATATTGAACATCAAATTCGTCTTATATGTATAGAGGCACTTACATTTTATGAATATTTTATAAAATGGAAATCCTTCAAGATATATTCAGTAATATTTCATAACACTTAATGTGTAATGATTTGTAAAAACACATGTGTTCCATAAACAATATGAAATCAAAGAATGTAAATGATCATATGACAAGCACATTTGAGTAAAAACCAATTATAACATCGTCTGCAATGAGAGCATCATAAAGTATATTTGGTATGTATTTAATTAGATTAATAAGTATGTACACAAATACATTAATTCATTGCTATTTTATAGCTTTTTTTAAAGTATGATAATTACTTTTTGCACAAACCACTCTAGCCTATATCTCCTATAAAATTTTACAATATTTAAATCAGGTGACCTACATGATATAATTGTATATAATTAAAAAATGATTTATTTAGAAGCACTCATATTCATATATGATGTTAGCAAAATATAAGTCAGTTTCTGCTGATGAAATAGATAATCAATATCCACTTCTACTGGTAGAAAATTGCACTCGTAACTGTTCCTGATAGCATTTCACTATTATTCTATTTTTAATTAATGGACCATTAATGTGATATCGCCTAGTTAAAATTTTGAATATATACTTATATCAGATTGTCGCATCAATTGTACAGAAATTCATCAAAACAGTATACATTGCATTTTATCCTCAATTCATACAATTCGATCTTTGGCATATTTCTTTGAGACTGCTGAAAATGTTCAGCTTTATAACATGGCGTCGGTGAAGAAGATGGATTTTTTTTCTTAATTTAAGGTACAAATATGTTGTTAAAGCTTTGACATTAATAGATCTTAATACTAAGATATCTCCCTTTCCAGTATTTTCCGAAGCTATAATATTTCTCTAAAATAGTTTGAGATACATTTCGTTTACGAGGTAATGTCAGATTTAAAAAAAAAATGCCTAGAGGCTTTTCTGCACCATATTTCATTTTTAGCTTCAAACTGTAGCCATTTTCAGAATCAAAATGATAACATTCCCAAGTGATTTGTCGAACTCAGTAGCGATTAACTAAGTAAGAATTTATCCTATCTCTAATGGTGACAGGTAATTGGCGTGAGTCATGTTGTGTTAATAATTTCTACAGAAGCAGTTGTTTCGTACTTTTTGGAAGTATCGTTTATTGGTCTTACACCACCATCTACAGTTGCTGTAAATAATTGATTTTATAGAAAATTATACTGAGACATTTTTCTGCTTATTTAGGAGATTCTGAGCTGAGACGTGATATTTTAATTCCAATTATGAAAAATATATCCATAATAGTTTATAAAATATTTCCATAAAATAAGTAAATTCATAATTAGATTCTATTAGTGAAAAAATATGAAATATATACATGATGTACAGTTAATGTGTATCCAAAGTATTCAAATTATATCGCAGTAAATACTTATTATAGGCATTTCTGGTTTGCACCGTTATGAAGGAAAATTGTCAAAGTTTCTTATGACTTTGATTGCCTTACAGAATTTTAGTGTCGGCACCCTTGGTGGCACGACATACATTTAGATGATAAATTAATAATCAAAATCCCTGACGATAGTCGATGTTATTCCACATTACTTGAAGCATGTTCGGTGCAACTGTAGCCACACAGAGTCCATTATATTAGCAATTAGTTGCTGAAGGTCGCTGATATTGATATAATAAACAATATTTCGAACATAACCACACTTATAAAGATAAAATGCTACATATCTTGCTGATCTCGCCTATCGTCATTAGACGACACAAACACGTGAGCGGCGCAATAGAAATCTTTGAAATGTTCCCTCTGCAAAGAACCAGAAGTTTATATAATAATTAAATTTAGAGAATTGTTTTCATATTTTAGACTTTTTATCTATGCACCCTGTATACAGGGTGTTTTGCAAAATGAAAACCATTGAAGTTTTTTTAATCCATTGATTGTAGATATACAGTTCTAGTTTCAAATACAGCGAGCAAAATGAGCAATTAAATTGTGCAGAAAGTTGAAAACTACTTATTTAAATTAGCTTCAATAGTTCTATAAAACATTGAAAAAATTAACACTTGATACAGCCTCTCTAGAGAGAAAAGCTTAATACAAAATTGTTACCCATACCGTATTTATTAAAACTGACAAAATCTGGCTACGATGCGATCAAATTCGACATAGTTTCCATGGATTAAAAATGTCATTAGGAAATAAGGGGCATTTACAGTTATAAATCAATTTCGGATGCAAATAGTTACTAAAAGATTTACTATTTATTCAATTTTATTTTACACAAATATTTCACTAAACCTATTACATCACCATTATGTAGATTCACAGTTTCTATTTAGGCATCCAAGTAACTTTGCAACATACTTTTGGTTTAAATTACTGCGTCAGTTTGTAATGCCGTTCTCTGTGAAATGATTGTGATTTACGCTTAATGCAATTATTCTCTTAATGCAATTGATTTCAACTCCAACCGATTAATAAAAAAATCTGATGTGGGCAACACATGACTTTCCTTATATAATGCAATGAATTTATTACTTTTACAGTAAAAAAAATAGGTTTTTCTTATAGTAGATACTTATATTCTTACCAAGATACTGAATTTTCGACAATTAGACGTCATTTTCAATGATTTAGCGTCATTTTAAGCCTTTTGGCGAGATTTTCGTTAATTTGACAACATTTCAAAAAGCCGCCAAGTTGGCGACATTCCGCCAAATTTGTCGCCAAAATCTCACCAAGCTTTACTGATGGAGAAATAAGTTATTCTTATAGCAGATAAATGACTATTGACGTTCAAATACAAAAGTATTGCTCGAAGTATCTTTTCTCATGAATGAAACGAGCTAGATCCACGAGAATGATGCCACCAAATTTATTGCATGGTATTACATATGAAAAGTGAACATGTTTCTCAATAGGAAATATATATATATTTTTATTTTATATGACTTTTTGATAATTTTTTTGAAAAATGTGCAATATCTCGAGAACGGTTCATGTTAGCTTTCTAAAATCTATGGTAATCGTTTTCTAATAAAAAATTGCAAATATGTCTATTTGCGTAACTTTATTAGTGGTTTTGATTTTTTGACGATTTTTTCAAAATTTCACTCGAAAATTTAGGGGGGTTTGAACATTCGATTACGTTTAAAAACAATAGGCTTCCAGTGTTTACGGATTGCGATTTTTGTGCCAAATTTCGTTCGAATCGGTCCATTCGTTCGTCAGTTATCGTCTCCACAGACTCACTGACACACACACACACACACACAAAGACATCACTTCAAAAATGTTTGATTCGTGATCAGAGATGCTTGAAACGTGCTCTCCCGTCGAAAACTCGAATTCGAATTTTCGACCCCGTCACAATACTTTCCTTATACATTATGTATATAAGGAAAATAATTAAAGGACATACTTGTTTTTCATAGATTTTGTTAAGAAAATATATGACAGACCAACAAACTCACAATTATCAGTTTTTACTTTCCTTATATACATAATGTATAAGGAAAGTATTGTGACAGTGTCGAAAATTTGAATTCGAGTTTTCGACGGCAGAGCACGTTTCAAGCATCCCTGATCACGAATCAAACATTATTGAAGTGATGTCTGTGTGTGTGTGTGTGTGTGTGAAAGTATGTGTATGTGTGTGTGTGTGTGTGTCAGTGAGCCTGTGGAGATGACAACTGACGAACGAATGAACCGATTTGAACGAAAGTTGGTACAAAAATCACAATCTGTAAACACTGGAAGTCTATTGTTTTTATATGCAATCGAATGTTCAGAACTCCCCTAAATTTTCGAGTGAAATTTTGAAAAAATCGTCAAAAAATCAAAATCGCTAACAAAATTACGCAAATAGACATTTCTTATGTAATTTTTCATTAGAAAACGATTGACATAAATTTTAGAACGCTAATATGAACCGTTCACGATATATTACACATTTTTAGAAAAATTATCAAAAAGTCATATAAAATAAAAAAATATATATTTCCTATTGAGAAACATGTTCACTTTTCATATGTAATACCATGCGATTAATTTGGTGACATCATTCTCGTGGATCTAGCTGGTTCCATTCATGGCAAAAGATACTTTGAGTAATACTTTTGTATTTGAACGCCAATAGTAATTTATCTGCTGTAAGAATAACTTATTTCTTCGTCCATAACGCTTGGCGAGATTTTGGCGACGAATTTGGTGGAATTTCGCCAACTTGGCGACTTTTTAAATGTTGCTAAATTAACGAAAAACTCGCCAAATGGGTAAAAATGACGCTAAATCAATAACGACATATTGATGATGCGACATGGAAAATGACGACTCATTGACGAAAATTCAATATCTTGGAAAGAATATAAATAACTACTATAAAAATAATCTATGTTTTTACTGTAAAAGTAGTAAATTCATTGCATTATATAAGGAAAGTCATGTGCTGTCCACATCAAATTTTTTACATTATTAAGGGTAAGTATATTATAACCAGAATCATCTGGCTTGCCTTCTTCTTCGACCCAGACCGTCTGACCTACACGAAGGTGTAAAGTATCTGCTCGGCCGTCCGAGAAGTGCCATCCAATTTAGACCGGAACCCAGTTGGGGCGGCATCCTTAGGAACCGTACTCTCCTCCCCCAACCACCAACCGCTTGGAAGGATTTACAGACCCACATACTCAACGTGTCTGTACTCTGCGTGAACACGTAGACAATTTGGGCAGAGCCGGGAATCGGACGTGGGTCTTCAGAGTGCAATTCCAGCGCGCTAACCACTGAGCTGTCCCCTTCTGTATCTCCATATTCAAACCAGACCGTTCGACCTACCAGGAGGTTAAGGTATCTATGTGGACGGCCGTGAAGTGTCACCCAATTTAGACTGGAACTTAGTCCGGGTGACATCCATAGGGACTGTATTCTCTTTCACCTATCTCCAATCTCGCGGAAGGACTTCCAGACCCACATGTTTGAAGTGCCGTACTCCATGTGAACAGGAAGACAGTTTGGGCAGGTCAGAAACCGAACACGATTCACTCGAGTTAAATCCATGCGCGCTAACCACCGGGCCATCTCCTCCCTTCTGTCGGTCTTTTATATTTTCAAAGCAAAACTGTTTAAATAAAATCGGTTTACAACCTTACTAAATGATTTACGTGAATCACTTCAATTTGCTTCAATCACGTGACAATATTTTTCGTATTAAATTTGAACTATTCTTAAAATTGAGATTTATTCTTTTAGTTTGACTAAATGAAGTACAGGCCACATTTTCGCAATTAAACATTTTCGCCAGAGAAGTTGTATATAAAATTATATGTTTACAGAAATTCATTTTAATTACTATTTTATTTCATTTTAAATTACTATTTTTGCAATTGGAACTCTGTGTCTACAACGAACTGTTCAAATAACATCCAGTGTTTACGTTTCGTGAAACATGTCCTTATAGTACTTAATATGGATATAATTAAAAAGCTTGTTACATACTGTTCACCTAAACTTAAAGCATACTCTCTCTTAAAGTTTTACATTCTATTCTCCATCAATTATTCATCCTTTAAAAGTCCCTAAATACCGTCATTAAATACCCAATTAAAATCATAACCGCACATCAAGAAATAACTGAAACCATAAAGAGAAAATGATTATCGGTGATTTCAGAAAGCATTTCTGTAACGCATTTCCATTATCAAATATTTTATTAAAAAAATGGTAATCAATTACTTCAAAGCAAATGTTAACGAAAATGCCCTTGGTAAATTTTGACATATAAAATGTTAATATTTTGAGCATATCATCAATATGCATATCATTTAAATTACTATTTTATAAGTTTCTATTTAATTTAAATCCTTTTTGAAATTGGTATTATGTGTCTACAGCCAATGGTTGAAAAAAAGTCCAGTCTTCAAGTTTTCTGAAACATCCTTATAGTACTTAATATGGATATAATTCAAAAAGCTTGTTACAAACTGTTCACCTAAACTTTAAACACACTCTCTTTTAAAGTTTTACATTCTATTCTCCATCAATTATTCATCCTTTAAGAGTCCCTAAATACCGTCATTAAATACCCATTAAAAATCATAACCGCACATCAAGAAATAACTGAAACCATAAAAAGAAAATGATTATCGGTGATTTCAGGAAGAATTTCTGTAACGTGTTTCCATTATCTCAAATATTTTATTTAAAAAAATAGTAATTAATTACTTCAAAATAAGTGTTAACAAAAATGCCCATGGTAAATTTTGACATATAAAATGTTAATATTTTGTGCATATCATCAATGTACATATCATTTAAATTACTATTTCTTAATTTCCTACTTTATTTAAATCCTCTTTGCAATTAGAATTATGTGTATACAGCCAATGGTTAAAAAAAAGTTCAATCTTCACGTTTTGTGAAACATCCTTATAGTACTTAATATGGATATAATTAAAAAGCTTGTTACAAACTATTCACCTAATCTTTAAGCATACTCTCTCAAAGTTTTACATTCTATTCCCCATCAATTATTCATCCTTTCAGAGTCTCTAAATACCGTCATTAAATACCCATTAAAAATCATAACCGCACATCAAGATATAACTGAAACCATAAAGAGAAAATAATTATCGGTGATTTCAGGAAGAATTTCTGTAACGTGTTTCCATTTTCAAATATTTTAGAAAAATAATAGTAATCAAATACTTCAAAATAAATGTTATCGAAAATGCCCACTGTAAATTTTTCAAATGAAATGTTAATATTTTGCGCATATCATTTAAATTACTATTTTATAAGTTTCTATTTTATTTAATTCCTTTTTTGAAATAGGTATTATGTGTCTACAGCCAAAGATTGAAAAATTCCAATCTTCACGTTTTCTGAAACATCCTTATAGTACTTGATACGGATATAATTGAAAAGCTTGTTACAAACTGTTCACCTAAACATTAAATACACTCTCTCTTACTGTTTTGCATTTTATTCTCCATCAATTATTCATCTTTTAAGAGTCCCTAAGTACCGTCATTAAATACCCATTAAAAATCATAATCGCACATCAAGAAATAACTGAAACCATAAAGAGAAAATGATTATCGGTGATTTCAGAAATCATTTCTGTAACGTGCTTCCATTTTCAAATATTTTATTAGAAAAATAATAGTAATCAAATACTTCAAAATAAATGTTATCGAAAATGCCCACTGTAAATTTTGACAAATGAAATGTTAATATTTTGCGCATATCATTTAAATTACTATTTTATAAGTTTCTATTTTATTTAAACCTTTTTTTGAAATAGGTATTATGTGTCTACAGCCAATGATTGAAAAAAAGTCCAATCTTCACGTTTTCTGAAACATCCTTATAGTACTTAATACGGATATAATTAAAAAGATTGTTACAAACTGTTCACCTAAACATTAAATACACGCTCTCTTAATGTTTTGCATTCTATTCTCCATCAATTATTCATCTTTTAAGAGTCCCTAAATACCGTCATTAAATACCCATTAAAAATCATAACCGCACATCAAGAAATAACTGAAACCGTAAAGAGAAAATGATTATCGGTGATTTCAGAAAGCATTTCTGTAACGTGCTTCTATTTTCAAATATTTTAATAGAAAAATAATAGTTATCAAATACTTCAAAATAAATGTTAACGAAAATGCGCATGGTAAATTTTGACATATAAAATGTTAATATTTTTTTTACAATTCAAAAATTTATAAAAAAAATAACTTTTAAAGTATAGCACTGCATTTGGATTAGAAGTATTTAAGATTGAGAACACATAATAGCAAAACCATAAACGCTTATTACACTAAACATGCTAATATAACACGTAACTATAATTTTATGTTTATTTCTTAAAGATATATTACTTTCCTCACAATGCAAAATAATGTATAGCGGAAGTATTGGAATTATGTCGAAAATCGCAACTCGATTTTTCGGGGAATGTGAACGTTTCAGGCACTCAGAAGTCGAAAAAACGATTTTTAGCTTGACATCTGTGTGCGTATGTCTATGTGCCTGTCTATGCAGAAAATTATGTATCGCTTCTTTAACCTGACATTATTTACTAAATGGCCGCCCAAAATCGTCAAAATCTAAAATAAAAGACTGCGTATGCTAAAATTTAACAATTAAATTCTTATTTCATGCGTAATTTTTGACGACAAATATAATTAACTCAACCCCATAACTCTTAGACCAACCGTTCTCGAGATATTTTAGTGTTTTCGCATTTTTGCCACGCCACCTTTGAAAATACACCAGTCACCAAATAAAAATAAAACTGATCTAAACCTACACACTCAGTGTAAGAATTATGAAAGAAACAAGAAAGATCAATCATGCATAAAGCATTGGTTATGAAACACTTTCCAACTTCAATGCAATTTTATTTAATCATGTCTAAAATGCAATGCATTCCTCGGTAATATTTAAAAACTTATCAAAATGCTACTTTAATTTATTATATTTGAAAATTTAAACCTTCGTTGAAAAAAATGAACATCATTCAAATGACGGCATTGAAATATAAATTGCCTGGTTTAAACATCTCTAAAATGTGATACATTCCTCGTTAATAATTTTAGAATTATCATAATACTACGATAATTTATTATATTTGAAAACTTCATCGAAAACAACTGAAATTCATTCAAATGATGTCATAGAAAAAATAACACGCCTGGCTCTCTCTCTAAAAGCAGCATTTCATTCATAAATAATTTCCCATTCATGTCATTCATCTCAATACTATAATAATTTATTTTATTTAAAAATTAAGACCATGGAGCTACAAGAAATTAAACTCTATGCGTAAAACTTATCTAAATACAAGTAATTAAACTCTATGCGTAAAACTGCATCTAAAAAAATCGTCCTTCTCTTTGTAAAATCAATGAATATTTCATTCATATCATCTATGCAAACTCCATGAACTAACTGATTTTGTGTTAAAGAAATACAGCAATTCTAATACAACTCATTCTACATATTTTGCTGTTTACATTTTACATAGATGAAAAATAGGCTTCGTTGTAGAAATAATTAAATTTGGATGAGCATTTAAACTCAAATATATGTAATTGCGTTGTTTCAGTATGTAGATGCACAGAATTTAAGCAAAAATAGAGTGGTTTTAGGACGGACACAACACTCAACATGAATTAAAAACAAATTTAAAAATCACGATTTTGAGACAAGATGGATGCCATATATCATTTTGAAGTGGGTCACGTGATCGCTTCATATAAGAGGTGTTGTTATTATTTTAATTTTTATTAAAAAAACTACTGAATATATTTTGCTGAAGTTTTTTTTTATATATTTTATGGAGCAATTTAAATATTACCTAACATTTTCGTAGCAATTTGTGAATTTTAAATTCGCTTAAAAAATGTTTGAAAAATTAGGTCCCATAAGGCTCAATGTATTTCATTTCTTCAACCCGGGATCAATCCAAAACTAATTGGGTGATATTATTCATTTATATTCCCATAGGTCCTAAAGACCGTCTGAACAACATACTAAAATTTCATTTCGATTAAGTCATGTTTACGGCAGTTATCGTGCTAACGGATAGACAGACTGACAGACAGACAGAATGAACAATGTCATAAACACTTTTCAACTTTGTTGTAAAGCGTTAAAAAAGAGAAAAATGACAGTTGAGTAAGTAAGGAAGGTCATGTGCTGCCCGCGCGATATTTATTTTTTTATTTTTGGGATTAGAATATTCAAGCGAAACTTTCAGAATTAGGTATTTGAATACATGACAAAGTTAATGCCATATCATAAATAGTATTATACTTCAGATGGCGTTATTGATAAGCGCCTATTTACATTTCAACCTCAAGAGATTATCCATAATTTACTCCAAGGAAAATGTACAATAAGCAAAATATTCAGAGCGGAACTTTTCACCCTGTTCCTATTCAGTGGAATATTTGTTAATTAAAGCTCTCTGCTTAAATCTTTGCATTTTATAAAGTCCTATTAATTAACGTTTTAGACGCATGATGGTCTGTATTGATTGATTTTCGAATCAAATACATACAAATAATCTCATACAACAAAACTGTTTAGTAATTGGTGTAAATTAAAACATTACGAATTCGAAATATATTCAGATATAAGTATTACATGACGTCGTTCTTTATCTCAAATTGAAGTCGTTGCAAGTATTTAAAATTTGAGGACTTTATTCTTCATGTAATAACATTACATTTGCACATGTCAGTATCTGCGGATCGCTTTTGCGCTGTTTAGGGCTTTTCCACATGAAATAGTTTATAACTGCAATAGCAGATATATAATTTGAAATGTGTTACAAATTTATGAACCTCTGGTTGGGGTCGGCAACGCGTAGATCGTGATTCCAATTCCGGTTGATCGCGGAAAAATATTTTTTGACATTTCTTTCAGTATTCCAAGCAAAGACAGTTGTGTGTTCTTGATCTTGGATCTTATAATTTTGTAAGTAACTGTTTAAAAATTAAAAACATTGGTATAAATCTCTCCTGCTGCGTAGTCTGAATAGTTTCAATACAACTTTATTGTTGACTACTAAAAAAGACTGCCACAAACGACCCTATAGAAATATGGACTGTTGAAAACCCAGGTCACTCGATTTACAGCTGTACTAGCAGAAATTGGTACTAGGGCTTACAGCAGTTGTTTGCGTGGCCGGAGAACTACTCTTGTTTAACGCCATTCTTATTTTAGAAAAGCAATTGTATTATAATGATCATGTTTAGTTATCAGTTTTGATTAAACATTTAAATATTGTCATATTTCGATTTTCTTTTAAAATATCTTGATTGAAAAGTGCATGCTGATTTTATCTTAGGGCATCTTTAACTGCTTTCATCTGCATCATTTCTAATATGAATTATTTTGAAGTAAATTACAGGCTAAACTGTTAATTATTCTCGCTTAACGCCATTTATTTTCATTTAAGTAAAGTATTTAATGATCATATTTCAGAATCAGGTTTGATTAAACATTTAAATATTGTCATATTTTGATTTTCTTTTAGAAGTTCTTGTTGTAAAAATGTGCATGTTGATTTTGTCTTTGTGCATTATTAACTGATTTCATCTGCAGTATTTCTAATATAAATTATTTAGAAGTACAACCTGAAAACAACTTATGTTCAACCTGTAAGTTTATTTTTTTGTAATGGACATTTAAAAATAATGAAAAAGACAGGTATTAAAAATTTTGATTTTCTTTATTACTTTAAAAATACATACATATGTAGGTAATTTATACTGAATAAACTACATAAAATAGATTATAATATTACAAATAATTTTATGTAGACGCATCTTATCAAGGCTCGCATAATGCATTGATGTAAATCTTTATGAGCAAGCTCTTTATCATGATGAGCTTCTATTATTTATCAGCAAACTTGTTAAATAGCTCTTCTATGTAGTTTAGTTGGCGAACCCTGATATTTGGTGACCAAAAAGTTATTGCTACCAAGAAGCAGGTTTCACAAAATGGAAATAATCCAAGTACACAAGGCTGATATAAATTCGTAGTCATAAAACCAGATAATTGGGGCTGTTCCACTGTTAGGAATCACACTCCTATTGTAGATAATAACATACATGAATCCGTTTTGTGAGCAAATTATTAGCCACAAAATATTTGGCAGATTTTTAGACTATGAAATTGGTCACTGAACTGAAACCTGATGTAGCCGAATCTTAATTTTATTGCAATTTGAGCTGATTACGTGGAATACCTGACTCGTTATTTAGCACAGAAGTTCGCAAAATTGCGTCACTTAGAGATTGTTCCAGCTTCCGTGGAAAATAACGGCTCTCCGGAGTTGAAAAGTGTTATTATGCACGAAACCGATCTATGAATGTCGGCATCTATAATAAGAATGTGTATTCTGGCTTTGACAACAATACGTTGAGCGGGCATTTGTGATTATGTTATTCATCGTGTTAAGTTTATTGAAAGATAAGGTACACATGGTTATTTATTTCATTATCAGATCTAGCATTACAGGGTGGCCTTAAAGGTATTAGATAATCTTTAAGGGTAGGCCAGGCATACAAAAACAAGCTTATTTTGCATATGAATATGTGGCCGCAAATGCTATTGTGGGGTGATACAGATGCAGGAAGAAACAAAAAGGAAGGTTTCCAGATAACACAAAACAGGTTTATTAGACATAACAATTACTATGCTATGACTATGTTATTACTACTATGTTATGACTAATAAACCCGTGTTGTATTATCTACATTCCTTTCTTTTTGTTTCTTCCTGCACCGGTAGCACGGTAGAGTTTGCGGCCACATGTTCCTATGCAAAACGGATTTGTTTTCGTATGCTTGACACAATCTTAAAGTTTCTTCCCGGTCGTCCAAATAGTTGCTCTAAGTCCTCTGGATGAGTCGGACGGCCTGGGGTTTCCACACTCTTAAAGTTTATCTAAGACCTTCTGTATCCCCCTGTATATTAAAAATATCCAAATCTTATGTAGAAATGAAATTCGTAAAAATGCCTCACTAATAACAGCATAAAAAATATGATGTAGGTAGCACATGATGCAATGACTTTGCATCTACATAATGCAATGACTGTGCATCTTTCACATATCGCTATGTATATGTAGAAGATTCACGGCACTATATATTTTGCGTTGAATTGTACATTAATATTGGGTGCTTTGCTGAGTGACAACATGTAAAACTATTTCGAAGTACAAAGCTAGCTTTTATTTCACGTAAATATAACTGGACAATTAAAAATATACCTATCATCGGTTAAACAATGTAGATTATATATTGGACGATTATAATAAATAGAAACTAATATTACTTTCCTTATATAGAATAATATATAAGGGAAATATTGTGACGTGGTCGAAAATTCGAAGTCGAGTTTTCGACGGGAAAGCACGTTTCAAGCATCCCTGATCACGAATCGAACATTTTTCAAGTGATGTCTGTGTGTGTGTGTGTGTGTGTGTGTGTGTGTGAGTTAGAGGAGACGATAACTGACGAAAGAATGGATAGATTCGAAGGAAATTTGGTACAAAAATTACAATCCGTAAACACTGGAAGCCTATTGTTTTTATACGCAATCGAATGTTCAGAACTCCCTAAATTTTCGAGTGAAATTTTGAAAAAATCGTCAAAAAATCAAAACCTCTAATAAAGTTACACAAACAGACCGTTCTTATGTAATTTTTCATTAGAAACGATTGACATAAATTTTAAAACGCTAACATGAACCGTTCTCGATATATTGCACATTTTTCAAAAAAATTATCAAAAAGTCATATAAAATAAAAAAAAATATTTCCTGTTGAGAAACATGTTCACTTTCCATATGTAATACCATGCGATAATTTGGGTGACATCAATCTTTTGGATCTAGCTCGTTCCATTCACGAAAAAAAATACTTTGAGTAATACTATTGTATTTGAACACCAATAGCCATTTATCTGCTGTAAGAATAACTTATTTCTCCCTCCACAACGCTTAGCGAGATTTTAGCGACGAAGTTGGTGGTATGTCGCGAACTTGGTGACTTTTTGAAATGTTGCTAAATTAATGAAAACTCGCCAAATAAACATGACGCTAAATCAATGAAAATGACGACTCACTGACGAAA
Organism: Amaurobius ferox; assembly: GCA_951213105.1. Classification (NCBI taxonomy): domain Eukaryota; kingdom Metazoa; phylum Arthropoda; class Arachnida; order Araneae; family Amaurobiidae; genus Amaurobius; species Amaurobius ferox. Next base: position 36,542,737 of record OX578144.1, on the reverse strand, counting down.
ATTCAATATCTTGGAAATACTATAAATATCTACTATAAAAATAATCTACTTTTTTTTACTGTAAAAGTATTAAATTCATTGCATTATATACGGAAAGTCGTGTACTGCCAACATCAGACTTATTTGTTGTACAGAACTGAAGGTTTGAGTTCCAATCATTCGATTCTGAAAAATCAAAATTACTATTCTCATGTTTTTCATTTGTCAATATTGCTACGACGTATTTTCTAGAATCGTATGTGTACCATCAGGTTAAAGAAAGAAGTTCAAATGTCTAACTGTTTTGTTTAATAATAATTTTGCTTACTAATAAGTGTAAACAGGAACAATAAACAGCAAATAAGTCGATAACATTTTTACAAAGTCACTGAACAACTACCAGATACAACAAAACAGCTAATTAAATGCTCAGCTAATTCATAAAACAGCTGATGATACAATTCCCAAAAGACTGACATATATGATTATTCACTTTAACTCGTATCACGTCAACTGCTCTCCAACTAAATGACGACTACTTTTATATACTATCCGTTGAAACTTCCAGAAAATTCTGGTAACTTCAAGAATATCAGTTATTTCGAAAAAGTTCTAATATCTTCGAAATATCGCAGTCCTGAAACTGCGGAAACTGGCAGTCTTCATATATTATACGAAATAAAAATGAAAAATGTATCAAATGATAAAAGTTAATTAAAGTGTTATTGATACTTTTCCTAAATATTTAACGCTATAATTAACGAAGCATTTTTTACAAGCCTGCATTATAATAAGATAATTGAAACTAAGAAACATTTTAAATGTATTTAATTGTGCAAAAATTAACGGAACATAAACATTACAATTTTACTGCAAAAATTGTTTTAAACGAGAGTGAAATATATCACAGTAGTGACCTAACTGTAGTTCTACTAAATCCCATTATCCATATATACTACTTCTGATACACAAAACTATATCTGAAACTATACGCAATCCACTTCATATAGTTTGTAAAAATGAAAAATATATTAAATGACAGAAAGTTGATTAAAGTGTTATTGATACTTTTGCTAAATACTTTACGCTGTAATTAATGAAGTATTATTTTAAGAGTCAAAAGTATAGTTAGAAAATTGAAAATAAGTAATATTTTATATATATTTAATTGTGCGAAAATTAACGGAAAATAAACCTTACTATTTTACTGCAAAATTCGTTTTAAATAAGACTGAAATATATCACAGAAGTGAGCTAACTATATTTCTACTGAATTCCATTATCCGTACTTACTGCTTCTGATACATAAAACTATATCTGAAACTCTACGTAACACATTTCTGTAATTAATGAAGTATTATTTTAAGAGTCAAAAATATAGTTAGAAAATTGAAAATAAGGAATATTTTATATATATTTAATTGTGCGAAAATTAACGGAACATAAACCTTACAATTTTACAGCAAAATTTGTTTTAAATAAGACTGAAATATATCACAGAAGTGAGCTAACTATATTTCTACTAAATTCCATTAACCGTACTTACTGCTTCTGATACATAAAACTATATCTGAAACTCTACGTAATACACTTCTTCATATAGTTTGTAAAAATGAAAAATATACCAAATGATAAAAATTTTATTAAAGTGTTATTGATACTTTTCCTAAATACTTTACGCTGTAATTAATGAAGTATTCTTTTACAAGCCATAATTATAGTTAGACTATTGAAAATAAGATATCTATATAAATAAAATTGAAAATCTCTCTGTTTTTCTGTCTGTCTGTTTATCCCGTCATCACGGGAGAAAGACTGAACCGAATTTCATGAAATTTGGTGGGTAGCCTGGAAATAGTCGCTCTTAAAATTTAGTCCATGGTTGGAGTTTCTACAGTCAGTGGTTCTTGAGATATTAGTAAAAAACTAAATTTTCGTTTGTCTCATCCTCGCGGGATAACGGCTGAACCAATTTGATGAAATTTCGTGAATAGCCTTGAAATAGCCCCCCATAAATTTAGTCCAAGTTTCGAGTATCTAAGACCAGGGGTTGTCGAGATATTAATGGAAAACGAAACTTTTCCCTAGGAGTTCTACTTTCTAACTCCGTGGTTTATCCAAACGAAAAGCTTTAAAATCGTTTGAAAGTGAATTAAAACTTTATCTTTAAGTTGGGTGGAAGATTTTTTGCGCTACTTAGTCACTTTCTGAAAACATGGATTGTTTGAAACATGATTTAAATGGGAAATCTATCTGCATGGTTTTATGGCACCTATTTTTCACAAGATTTTACTGAACAAAAGTATAAATGAAATCAAAATGGTTATTTAATTTCGCAGTTTATGAGGACGATTCTATCTTATATCATGTTGCTCAGAAATGCAATTAAATTAAATATGTCTGTCAATTTTAATTATTATTTTTTCGATTTGAATAATAAACAAATGGATATAAAAATATATTTTAGAAAAGAACGATTTGATTTTTCTTGTAGCATTTTGACTGGATAATATCAATTACGGTTTTCAGGTTTAAACGTTATTATTATTGATATTTTCGGGGATTATTGATTCGGTATTATTGATATTTTCAAGTTATTATGCCATTGTTTTATTATGACAAAAATTGTTTAAATTTATATATTGTACGTTGTACGAGTAATCTTCTACGAATACACGGGTATGTCTTATAATCTACGAGAATATAAATAGTGCAGGTATATTGGCATATGTTTTGATATATATTGGCATATATTGGAATCAATTACGAGCTTCTGGTATAAAGATTACGGTGATTATTGACATTTTCAACATATTATGTCATCTCTTTTATTTTGTAATACGGGTAATCTTCAAATGTACTAATACAGGTTATATCTTCTAATATTCGCGTATATAAGTAGGACGGATCCTATACAATTTTAATGCTTTCATTTTGCATGTATTGATTCAATCCTTTTTTTTTGTAAATTTGCTTACAAAACGCGCCAGGATGTTTTATTCTTCAGATCTGCCCATGAAGATAATTTTTGGTAGTGAGAACATATATTCTTAAACTTCGCTTTAGGAGCAATAAATTTAATATTTTAACAGAATATGCACATGATTGCGAATTATAAGTTTCTTTATATTATATTCTCCGTACGAAGAACGGGTATGCTGCTAGTATTTTATATGTATTTAATTGTGCGAAAATTAACGGAACATAAACCTTACAATTTTACTGCAAAATTCGTTTTAAATAAGACTGAAATATATCACAGAAGTTAGTTAACTATATTTCTACTAAATTCCATTATCCGTATTTACTGCTTCTGATACATAAAACTATATCTGAAACTCTACGTGATCCACTTTAATAAATTGATGGCCCCTCCGAAACATCTGACTTTCGCGAATGTCATTAACTGGAAAAGTTAGTAAAATATGAGTATATACACTTTAGAAACCCTTAGTATACATTTATCGCAATACAATATGTGACTTCTAAAATTAATGTTTCTTCTCTTCCTGAAAATTCAATTGTTATCCCGTTTCTCCACAAACTTCCCTCTTTTAGCATTTAAGCGCAGTGTTTATCATTTGTATCAAATGTGTTTAATATCGGAATAAATTTAGATCATTTGTGAAATGCTAGAAAATTTAAATTATTAGGGACATTATTTTATGAATTGAAAATATAACACGATAAAAATAGCAAAAATAATAAAATAAGGATGTAAAAAAGCTGATGTGGGCAGCACAAGACTTTCCCTACAGACTGAAATTCATTTTTTTATTTCTTAAATAATTCATTAAACTGAGTTTAATTGCTCAAAATTACACTAAATGTGCACTTTTAATTCAATTTTTGTTTTTATTTATAAATTGGATATTTTTCCAAAGGCAGCGTTACAAAATATGCTAAACATCTCAAATATCTAGAGAACGGTTAGTCTTAGAGGAATAAATTGGTGTTATCCTTTCCCTAGTCAGAAATTACGTATAAAACAAACATTCAATTGATACTTTTGAACATACGTAGTCTTTCCTTTTTTTGTTTTAGATTTTGACGATGTTTGCTGGCCATTCTATAAAAAAGGCAGGTTGTTCTTTTCCGAGTCTTACCAACATCTAATGAACACCATAGTATCCTACAAGTAACTTATTTACCAAATTTTGTGAAATTTGGTCAATTAGTAATTCAGCTAGAATATATATTTTTGAGATTTTTGTGGGCCAAATCGCAAAAAAGGCGAGTTTTTATCCCGAATCGTACCAAACACTAATCAGCACCACGGTCACACCCAAGTGTCTTACAAAATTTTATGAAATTCAGTCGATTAGTTTTTGAGAAGTGGATACATACATTACACAAACACACAGACAGACACACACACACATACACTGACGTCACGCTACATATAGCTTTTTCGTATTCTAGAGGTCCCAAAACGTGTATAAAAGTGGAAACTCGTGTATGATTCAAATACTTCCCCTATACATTACCACGTATTGCAGGGAAAGTAAAAAAAATGAACAGCTAAATAAAAGGAAAGTAAGAATAGCAAAAATCAAAGATAAGACAAAGAAATAGACAAGCAAATTATATATATATATATATATATATATATATATATCACACACATATATATATATATATATATATATATATATGTGTGTGTGTGTGTGTGTGTGTGTGTGTGTGTTGAATTATTTTATGGGGAATACAATTGTATATCACAATACCGCCTGCTACATAGTGAGAAATAATATATTTTCATTTATAAATATTAATGCGTATTCATAAATACAGCAAAATATATATTCAGAATGCTGGTGCACTTTATGTGCACCAGCATTCTGAATATTCAGATTATAAATGTTCTCTGTGAATAGGCAATATCCATAACTTCCTTTCCCATATTTCTTAACGCTACAAAACATTTTGACAAATACGCAGTGGCTTTGGAGAAATATTCACAGTTATTTAGTGCTGTATTATGTGATAAACGTTCTGTACATATTTATTTGCACTTCCTTAACATTTGGATCTTCGTTTACATACCATTAATCAAAATGTTAAATATGTTCAATTAAATTGAAAAGAAAAACTGAGACAGGACTATATTTTACCATGTCTGTCTTTACAGTCTTGCAATGTTTTATATCAGTAAATAATAAATTAGTATGAAATCTGTTGCAAAACTTTCTCATTAAAAATGAAGTGTAAAACAATTTCAAGTGTTTTCAAAGCTTTTAAAGAATAGCACAATTTATAATGCAAATTTTTATTTGATCATACTAAAATACGTAAATATCACACTCACTAAGACTTTCGGACATGAAACCTCCTTCAGGGGCAATTGCGAAAGAAAATACATTGGCTTTTATATCCAGTCAAACACCGCGACACATAATCTGCATATGTTAAGTTGCCAGGTTACACAAAGAAATATATTGGAATGAGAAACATTTAATTATGAAATTGACACAGCTAAAGTAAAATATAGAAATGGCATATTTAGATGTCTAAACATTTAAATAACTATGATTTAACTCTCAAAGAGTCCAGAATGAGACATCACGCGATGAGGTTTTGAACAGAAGTCATTAATACGAGTATAATTAAAAAAGGATTCAAAGTGCAAAATATTAAGTGGATTATTGCAATTATAAAAAAGGAAGTTTCTTTCATAAACCAGATAAAGTTATCATTGATAACAATCTGTGGCAAAGCAGTGGATAGTTTGTTGTTTTTAATGCCTCGCAAAAGTCCAGATAATCTAATGCCGATAGTACGTTTAGTACTGCCAATATAAACTCATGTTCGTAAAAATTGCGACACAAAACAGAAATCACGCGATTGATTTGAAACTTATAGAAAATGCATAGTCGGGTGTACTATGCAAATGATTAGCATTCCAGAGTCACCACGCATGTGGGGACTGAACGGAACCATATTAATTGCTGTTTTGTCTGTATAAACAGAGAGCTGTAGCAGAACGTTGAAAATAGTATGTGGTTGTCTGCCAGCGGTAAACGGTTCATGATAATTCACTATGCCTCTACGACGGCAGATGGTGCCTTATGAGCAAGTTACGGAGTTTGAGCGGCGACAAATGATCGGCCTTCCTGAAGGGGTTTTTCCTTATCGTTAAATAGCAGCTCGTATGGAGCGCAATGCCACGACAGTGATGCGAGTTTAGAAGCAGTAGACTAAAGCGAACCGGACGAGTCACAAATACGGTAGTGTACGAAGAAATGTTAGGTCTGAACGGAATGATGAGCAACTCATCTTTCCTTTCAGCTGTATTGTCCATCCGCATACCCGTGATGGACCATACAGCCTCATATCGACAGTTGCAGAACGTTGGTGCACTGCTACAGATATGTCTTTGTCTGCTCCATTAATTGGTAGGCATCTCCTGCACTGTGGGCATCGTCCAAGAATCCCTTTGTACAGGATTCCCCTGACGCAAAACCGTCGACGTCTGCGGCTGCAATGGGCTCATTGACATAGACACTGGGCGTGCAAATTGGCAACAAATCATTTTTTCCAACGAATTCCGCTTTAATATGGGGTACAGTGATGTCCGTATCTACGTTAGACGCTATAGCGGGGAACGCCACCTTCCGGATTGCGTTTTCCAACGTCACACTGGACGAACGCCAAGCACGATGGTCTGGGGCACCATTGAGTATCTTGGACGATCTCAGCTGCTATGATTGTGGGTAGTCGCAACAGCAACCTGTTCATCAGATAGTTCTAGGGTCCATAGTCGTACCCATCCCTCATCGCAGTCCTGGAGCGGTATTTTAACAGGATAATGCCCATTCACATGTTGCTAGGAATGTTCAAGACTTTTTTTCAAAAGAACAGATACAGATTCTTCTGTGGTCTGTCTTTTCACCGGATATATCAGCTATTGAACATGTCTGGGATTTCGTCGGTCGGCGTCCCCCTAGTGACGCTCGCCCTGCAGCTAATACAGCTGAACTTCGGGTATGGACAGACGCAATCTGGGATGTTCTTCCTCTGGTACAAAATCAAACTCTGTATGATTCGATGCTACTTCGTATGGAAGCACTTATTGCAGCCTGTTATGACTTCTCCAAGTACTGATTTTCGACATGTAATATTGCTTTTTACTTTGTAAGTTTAATCATTTATTTGTATCAATACGGGTCGTTTGTGGAATCAAAATTCAGATGATTCCTTCATGGTGTTATAATTTTTACAAATAGGAGTATAAAATGTATAAATATTTTAAGGTTAAGTAAAAGGACATCATACACCCCGGCCTGATTTAAGATATTACTGTTAAACTTATCGGTATGAATATGACTAAACATAGGAACTGATAAATGGACTGGTTTAAATTTAAATTGGCGACAAAACTCAACCAGTGGTTTGAAAATCTTTGGATTGTAAAGAAGACCTCAATTTGTAAGTCAACAGTTGGACGCCGGGGCAAGTTTAAATTTAGAATTGATAAATTTAGAACTGCAAGTGGGGAGAATTTGATAAATAAACTCAAAAGAATAAGCGACTTCGTAGTCAAGATCAAAGATAAAGTTAATGGGATTAAAACAACGACTTTTATTATAAAGTGTTTTATTCTTTAAAATTTAATAGTTAGACGTAATGCTGTATATTTTATTATGTTCAATGATATTTAAATTGGAAAGTTATATATTTTTGTAGAAGTTATCGTGCTTACTATACAATCTTGGTAAACTAGAAAACACAGCACGTCTGCTCTGATCGCAAGTCCTTAGGATTAAAATCTGCTAGCTTGTTAGCTGCGATCTTCCGCTGTTCATTCTTCTGAATGACTAATTACGGAAAGGATTTAGTCAGTGAACTTCAAAAGCAAATTGTTATATTGTTTAGTGCTCAAACTTATTTCTAACTGTACTACTCAGGAAGGTGTAGCATCTTCTTTAAGGATAAAGTGCATTATAAGGAATTTTTGAGGTAAACTACTTATGTAATATTTCGTGTGTTTCATTCAGACACGAATTATTTGCAACTTTCGTTTTTTGTAGCATCTATGGAGAAAATATTTATTAAGGAACAATTATAGTATTACAATATCTACGAACAATTATTTTTTTTAAACTGCACTTTGGATATATGGTGTATTAAAATACTATACATTAATACAAATCAAAATAATGTATTCAATTCAGCATCTGCTTAACTAACCGTTGTCGCTAGTTAAACAGGTTTAAAATGAACTTTCAACAAGAAAGTTCAATCATGCTTAAAGCTTTGATTAGGAAACACTTTCCAACTTCAATGCTATTTTATTTAATCCTCGGTAATATTTTAAAACTTATCACAATACTACATTAATTTATTACGAGTATATTTGCAAACTTAAACCTTCATCGAAAAAAAATGAACTACATTCAAATGACGGCATTGAAATATAAATTGCCTGGTTTAAACTTCTCTAAAATGTGATGCATTCCTCGGTCATAATTTTAGAATTATTATAATACTACGATAATTTATTATATTTGAAAACTTCATCGAAAACCACTGAAATTCATTCAAATGACGTCATAGAAAAAATAACACGCCTGGCTCTCTCAATAAAAGCAACATTTCATACACAAAAAATTTCCCATTCATGTCATACATCACAATACTACAATAATTTATTTTATTTAAAAATTAAGATCATGGAGCTGCAAGTAATTAAACTCTATGCTTAAAACTTCATCGTAAAAAATCGTCCTTCTCTCTGTAAAGTCAATGAATATTTCTATCATATCAGCTATGCAGACTCCATGAGCTAAATTCTTTTGCGTTAAAAAAATACAGCAATTCTTATACAACTCATCTTACATATTTTGCTGTTTACATTTTACATAGGTGAAAAATAGGCTTCGTTGTAAAAATAATCAAATTTGGTTGAGCATTTAAACTCAAATATATTGTAATTGCGTGGTTTCAGTATGTAGATGCACAGAATTTAAACAAAAATAAAGTGGTTTTAGGACGGATACAACAATCTCAATATGAATTAAAAAGAACATTAATGAACACGATTTTGAGAAAAGTTGGATGTCATATATCATTTTGAAGTAGGTCACGTGATCGCTTCATATAAGAAGTGTTATTATTATTTTAATTTTTATTTAAAAAACTACTGAATATATTTCACTGAATTTTTTTTTTATATATTTTATGGAAAAATTTGAATATTACCTAAAATTTTCGAAGCAATTTGTGGATTTTAAATCTGCTTAAAAAATGTTTGAAAAATTAGGTCCCATAGGGCTCAATGTATTTCATTTTTTCAACCCCGGTGCAATCCAAAACTAATTGGGTGATATTATTCATTTATATTCCTATAGGTCCTACACACCGTCTGAACAACAACTCAAATTTCATTCTGATTAAATCATTTTTACGGCAGTTATCGTTATAATGGGCAGACAGACAGACAGACAGACAGAATGAACAAAGTCATAAACACTTTTCAACTTTGTTGTAAAGTGTTAAAAAGAAAAAAAAATCTTTCGGACAAATACATTTTTAAGCTTTATTTTCAACGAATAGAAAGCTATCCAAAATCCAAGTATATCCACTTATAGGTCTTTTAAGGAGCTACAAATGCTTGCATAATGTTCAGATTTAGATCATTTAGTTTTTGAGAAATAAGCATTACAATCGGAAACTTTTTAATCATCTTCAACTTGACAGAACGAATACTCGAAAACTATCAGAGGATTTTTTTAATATTAAATACAGATTTTAATACAAATTTTCTAGTACACATTTTTGTCAATTACTATTTATGTCTATATTTTATAGTTTACTATAAATATAGATAAGAGTAAGAAAAGATATAATTTACGAGTAAAAATTAGAAAAATGAAAAAAAATATTCCCGGAAAGCTACTTTTTAAAGATTTTTTGAAAATGAAAAACCATCAAAAAATAAATTTGAAATTATTTTTATATATTCATTATATGGACCCTTTCTCTGACAAAGCAAGAAAATTATTTACATTTTTAACACTTTACAACAAAGTTGAAAAGTGTTTATGACATTGTTCATTGGGTCTGTCTGTCTGTCTGTCTGTCTGTCCGTCAGCACGATAACTGCCGTAAAAATGACTTAATCAAAATGAAATTTTAGTATGTTGTTCAGACGGTCTGTAGAACCTATGGGAATATAAATGAATAATATCACCCAATTAGTTTTGGATTGAATCCGGGTTGAAAAAATGAAATACATTGAGCCCCACGGGACCTAATTTTTCAAACATTTTTTAAGCGGATTTAAAATTCACAAATTCCTTCGAAAATTTTAGGTAATATTCAAATTGTTCCATAAAATATATAAAAAAAATTCAGCGAAATATATTCACTAGTTTTTTAAATAAAAATTAAAATAATAATAACACCTCTTATATGAAGCTACCACGTGAACATGATATGAAAATATCACGTGACACACTTCAAAATGATATATGGCATCCATCTTGTCTCAAAATCGTGATTTTTAAAGTTCTTTTTAATTCATATTGAGTGTTGTATCCGTCATAAAACCACTTTATTTATGCTTAAATTCTGTGCATCTACATACTGAAACAACGCAATTACAATATATTTGAATTTAAATGCTCATCCAAATTTGATTATTTCTACAACGAAGCCTATTTCTCATTTATGTAAAATGTAAACAGCAAAATATATAGAATGAGTTGTATTAGAATTGCTGTATTTCTTGGAATTATTAGAATTGCTGTATGGAGTCTGAGTAGCTGATATGAATGAAATATTCATTGATTTTACAAAGAGAAGGACGATTTTTTTCGATGAAGTTTTACGCATACAGTTTAATTACTTGTCGCTCCATGGTCTTAATTTTTAAATAAAACAATTATTATAGTATTGTGATGAATGACATGAATGGGAAATTATTTATGAATAAAATGCTGCTTTTATAGAGAGAGCCAGGCGTGTTATTTTTTCTATGACGTCATTTGAATGAATTTCAGTTGTTTTCGAAGAAGTTTTTAAATATAATAAATTATCGTAGTATTATGATAATTCTAAAATTATTACCGAGGAATGTATCACATTTTAGAGATGTTTAAACCAGGCAATTTATATTTCAATGCCGCCATTTGAATGAAGTTCATTTTTTTCGATGAAAGTTTAAATTTTCAAATATAATAAATTAACGTTGTATTGTGATAAGTTTTAAAATATTACCGAGGAATGTATTGCATTTTAGACATTTTTAAATAAAATTGCATTGAAGTTGGAAAGTGTTTCATAAACAATGCTTTAAGCATGATTGATCTTTCTTTTAATTACTAGGTTCGTGTTATAACCGTCCAAAGTGTTGACATTTTTCGTATACCTCCGTATTTCCGGCAGAGAAACTCTCACCCATAGATGTTATTCACATAAAATGAGATGTATTTTTGTCGAATATCCATTGTTAAAAAGTGGGCTTACATAATATGAAATATCTTTCAATAAGAAAAGAAAATTCCAAATATTTAAAAATATTTTTCCACTAAAGTATAAAAAATTAAATACATACGATACTAATGCTAAACATATGATGTAGGCAGCACATGACTTTATCGACTAACTCAAATTCATTTTTTAAATCTTTCATAATCCAATGAGTTTAATTCCACCACATTCATAATGGACGCTTATCTAAAATTACGCTGAATTTATAGTTTTATCTGAATTTGAGATTTCATCTGGCGACTGTCCGTGTTTTAAAATGTCGGCGTTTCAAAAATGCCAAGTAACTGGAATATATCGAGAACTTGTTAATCTTAAGGGGATTGGTCTAAATCTCTTTCGTGAAAAAATTAGGTATATAACTGTGATGCTAGAGAATGGACATATTGTGTACGGTAATACGTGATGCCATTAAGAGGCAAATATGTGGTGAGACAAAACTGTAATACCGATGACAGGCTGTCGCGAATTAAAGACACTTTTATTGACCATATCTATAGCAGAGGCCATTGTCCATTTGTAAAGGTCACGTTAGCAATGCCATGAAAATGTTGCAGAAGGAAGAGCTGATGATGACGTCCTCAGCCATTCAGCGAGTAAGACAAAAATCCCAATCAGTCAAATAAACAAGAACATACCAGACGTGCCCTATGACTGGTGAGCCGAAGGGTAAACAAGAAAGATCAATCATGCTTAAAGCATTGATTATGAAACACTTTCCAACTTCAATGCATATTTATTTAAACATGTCTAAAATGCAATACATTCCTCGGTAATATTTTAAAACTTATCACAATACTACATTGATTTATTATATTTGAAAACTTAAACCTTCATTGAAAAAAATGAACTTCATTCAAATGACGGCATTGAAATATAAATTGCCTGGTTTACACATCTCTAAAATGTGATACATTCGCATTTTAGAGGTGTTTAAACCAGGCAATTTATATTTCAATGCCGTCATTTGAATGAAATTCATTTTCTTCGATGAAGTTTTCAAATATAATAATTTAATGTATTATTGTGATAATTTTAAAAATATTACCAAGGGATGTATCACATTTTAGAGATGTTTGTATAAAATTGCATTGAAGTTGGAAAGTGTTTCATAATCAATGCTTTATGCATGATTGATCTTTCTTGTTCAGTATGCGCCTGGAGTTATACTTGTAAAAAATGAGAAGCGCTCATTATATATTGGAAAGTTAGGAAGTCTCTGTCAGCGAATGATCGCCAATGATATGGTAACAAATCTGAACAAAGTTTTTCTCCACTGTGTGTGTGTATACAGATCATAAACAGGTATGTAATACATATTTGACATATGTATTGTAGTAAGGTCAATTGCACTGTGTGTCGTAGGTACAAAAATGATTTGATCCAGCTAGCATGACGTATCCAAACTTTCTTAGATTATAAATGCCGAAATAATAATTTAAATAATATTTTTATTAAACTGATTTAATTATGTTGTATTTAATAAACTCTGCAAATAATAAATTTTTCCATTCAGCGTCTGATAACAGCAACAAAAAAGATATATTCTTACCGGCAATCACGCAATGTCTAGTAATTTCATAAACATGATCAAATTTAATTATTGTGTAAGAGTATTACTTCTCAACTCCAATAAAAAATAATAATTATCACCACAATAACAAGCATTTGATCAATACATTTAAGCATATTTAGACATTTATTTTATATTTTGACGAATTTTAGAGGCTATTTTATAAAAAAAAAAGTTCTATTTTACCGACTAATGTCAAAATTTTATAAATACGAGAATAACACATAAGAGACTTACCTACTAAAATTTGTGAAATTTCGTCGAATATTTTTTGAGTTAAAGTGGATACATATATTGGAAGCACGCACACACAAACGTGACGTTAAGATATGTTTATCGTATCCTATAGTTCTCAAAATGAGTACATCCGTCGAAAACTCATGTTCCGATTTTCGACACGATTCCAATACTTTCCATATAGAACGATATAGAACAAATGTTTCCAAACCCAACACATATTTTATATTGAAAACTTATTAAATTCATCTTTATATACATATAAGGGCTAACATTTAAACTTTTCTCTGAGATTAGATTTGGCAGTGCGATATTCTCATCTTATTCATACTTTAAAAGAATATATGTTACCATTAAATATCCATTAGCTATCAACACAGAATATTTAGAATACTCAAATGGAGAAAAGTGTTCAGAGACCATTGCGATGAGTTTTTAATTCAAACCATTTTAGAAGCAAGTGATGCAGATACCTTGAAAAAATTGATATGTTGTATTTTGTTGTTCTGACTTCCCTGGCATAGAGCATTTTAATTTTAAATACGCAATTGGAGCATAACACATTTGTTTTATAAAAATTGTAATCCTGCTACTGAATAGCATATATTAAAGCATTTAATTACGCTTTATTTGTTGTGAGTTCGAGAAAATGCGGAAATGCTAGGCGTCGAAATTTCCAGTTAAAAACAAGTAAAAGAATCAAAAATAAAGTATGTTCTTTTGATTTAAGTATATTATGATCATGTAAGATATTGCAAAGAAATTAAATCTACAATGATACTTTGAAAAAAAAAAGTTTAACAATGCTGGAGTCCAAGTCTTCTAGTTTGAAATTAAGTGGAGTTTATTCCAACCTGACTCTCTCATGCCGCAATCCATATTAATAACATTTATCTTTTCAAATTTTATAAGAATTCGTTTGAAAAATCGCTCTCATGGGTCCAAATGATTATAATTATAGCGCGTTGTCCTTCACTTTAAAGGGCTTGAAAAAAATATTTCGATTGATACCATACTTAACAAAGTACTTTCCGGTGGTGGTCCTTACCCCCGCCCGAGAGGGCTAATGATATCATGAACAAATATTGCATCGCACCTATTTTTTACTGCAATGGTTGAAACTAGTAATTCTCGTGATCATGGAGCCATAAATAACTCCTTTTGTGCGTGATTTTATCCTAAGCTGCCATGTTAAAAAATATATAATTTCGAACACATTTAAAAGTTTTTGCTCGAATTTATAAATTCTATCTAGTTCTAAATTTTTCGGAAACAAAGTCAGATATGAAGTTTCTTGAAAATCCTTCAATATTTGTGATCGCTTTCGTGCACGCAAGAAATCTACCACAGACATGCAGACAGACTTATAGACAAACAGACGGGCAAAATTAGTCAAAACGTATTCAGGAAGTTCTGAAATATTAATTGGCATCAAAATCTCGAATTTTAAACTTTTAGTGAAAACAATACATTTTCTATACTGTATTACATTATATGGGAGAGTACTAGTAATGTACAGAATTGTATTCCGTGCCAGATCTTGCAACAAAACACACATTCCCAGACGATTTTCCCAGATTAAGAAAAATAATATGGGAACAGTCTTTCAGCCATCTATATGCGGGAATACCTTGCCACATTGCAGTAAAGAAACTGACTATCCTTACTTAATCATCTCCATATCTTAATCATTTTCTTTGCCTATAAAAATATAATACAAAGGTAATCACATAATTAAGTAATAACTAATCTGTATAACAATTTTTGTATCATTCAGTTAAATAGTTTATGAAGTATTACAATAACTTGCAAAGTACACTTGCCCGTTCTGAAGTTGGTATCACATGGTATGCGCAAAAAATATCCAACTTGTTTTCACAGTCCTGTAATAGCCTGTCACTGTACATAATTTAGTCGGTGTGAGACCAGGAAGCACATTATGCAGTTCTAATGTTTACAACGAAACAAAGCGCAGACTTTTAGTCGCCGTTTTATGGCAGTCTTGGCCTGGAAAGTCATAACCCCAATAAATACGAATCACACAAATCGCAGGTGTGATTGGAACAAAATATCCTATGGCCAAGGCGGAATGTGTAGTGTTTTGATTTGATGATTATGTTAAAGAACTCATGTAAAAAAGTAATGGTGTGTTTTGCGGCCAAGATAGCAATGTACAAGTGTTATGATTCGCGACCACTTTAATTAAGATTAATTATTTAACCAACAAAAATATATTGAAAAGTGTGAACCCACTCAAACGTAAATTAACCACAGTAGGTTTGGAGGAAAACTGATTACGAAAGTCAATAGTGCAAAACGAGCAGCATGCATAATAGAATATTCGAACTCTTTGGTTTCAAATGGTTAAGCAGTCTAGAAATATTCCAAAGTTGTGAAAACTACGCTTGTGCGTGACTTATTATATATGACTCGCGTAAGATATAAAAATATCGCTGTTTACTCCTTCAAGAAATAGCTTATCTGTATTAATTTGGCGATTATATTTGGCGACTTTCTAATAGACAGACAGGCTGATGGACAAAAAATTATAAACAGTATTTTTACGCAATCAGCATCTACAGAAACGTGTAGATCATGAAATGGTTGCACAAAAAAAAATACTTTCCTTTAGTGAAGGAATAAGAATTCTATATTTCTACGAAACGCTATAAAAATTATTGTTAAAAACTATTTTAATGCATTTATCATACCGACTAACATATATATTTTTTCTGTTTCTGCATCAGGAAAAAAATTCTGAAACCTCTTCTATTTTTATACGTATGAAGTAGAAATCTAATAGAAAATGTATTAATAATCTGTAATATATTAAGCTTTAATGGAAAATTTATTAATAATATGTAATAGGAGATCTATTACTATATTATTGTAGAAAATGTAGTTCATGAATTATATCTACATAGTGGGATCTGTATCTATTTCACATATGATATTCATCGTATTTGCTCCTTTTATATAAAATTATTTCAAAACTAATATGACATTTTTTCATTTATTGCAGATCTGCTATTATTTATAAAAAACATATAACAATATTTAAAAATAAATTGCTGTGGTGTCACACTATTTGAATTTCTCTATGGCTATTCAAAAAAGCATAAATTTTAATAAGGGAACTTAGACAATTCTATAGTTTAAAGTTCTATATATTGTATGTTTTAATGCAACATTTAGTTTTTATCTAACTTTTTCCATAATGATGCAAGTATACAACTGGAATTTGTATGGAGGCATGATGAAACAAAAACAATTACTAAAGTATTAAGTTACAAAATTTATAGCAAAATTCTAAGAGAATTCCATTTGAAACATTTCATCAAACTTTAATAAGAAATAAAAATCATAGTTTATGACTAATAGGAAGCTCTTTTGTTACCCATTCTTTACAACAAATTATAATTGTTTGAGCTTACAATTTAAGACAAAAGTGAACATATACATTCCATTAAACCTCATTAAACCTTGCTTAAAATAAGATAAAATAATTTTGAAAACAAAGGACAAAGATATTTCTAACGTTACAAATTATTTCCATTATAATCACAGTATATGAGAGAGTTGCATTCAAATTGCATACCATTGTATAATTATACGCAATATTTTACGGTAGCATTGTACTCAGTAGTATATTAAATTGATTTTAACCTTGAAGGGTGAAGGTCATACCAGAATAGGATTTGCATGATAAATTTCCCTATTTTCGTTTGAAAAATTTAACCTGCATAATCTGACATATTATTTCAAATCCACGAGCTGTGAAATGAACTCATAACGTACAATGCGGAGTGGATAAAGTTATGTAAGCAGATGTACGTTTCGGGACTCATCTGATTCCCTTCTCCAGTTTGACCGAATCTGGCCTAAAAGTCCAAATACGCGCTACCCTATGCAGACCAAGCAAAAAATAGCCAAAAGAAAGAGCACGATATAGAAGCGCCACTTAGTGTGACAAAAAGAAAGCAAAATGAGAAAACAAGAAAATGAAGATAATATAAACTTGAAAAACAAACAAGAAAAAATAAATTAAATGGAGTAAATGAACTTAACTTGCGGGAGCGAGAAACAGATATTAGACCTGGTCATGCCACACCTTGGATAAATAGGGTGTCATTTACAAACCATTGGCTTAATTACTGGAATATTTAATGGCATGAAAGCCTTCAAAGAAATCTAAATAAAAGTCTCAGAACCATTTTTGAATAATGAAGGCAAAAGAAATACAATTCGGTGATGTCATTTAGAAATAATTAGAAATTTAAGATTTATTCATTTTTTTGGTTGTTATCACAACTTTGATTTTATATTAAAGGGTACTTTAAAGCACGCTTATTCTGACGAATATACTATAGTCCGGACATGTACAAGGAATTTTATAAATGCCCCAATTATTGAACTCTTCAAGAGAGTCATTCCTTAACGTACTTTCGCAGGAGATATATACTTCACCTACATAATAGGAAAACATTATTTGCTTTTACCAATGGCTGCTAATTTGATATCAAGGAAACATTTGATTTATATATCCAAAGCACAATCTTTTAAATGATAAATAAAATATACAAATGAACAATAAATATTATACCATATAAAGTCGTTCACAATATATTATCCTATAAGTTAAATTGTCATATACCGAAAAAATGTTTTTTAGTAGATCGGAACAAAAATATATTTTTATAAACACCAAAACATTGTTGTCTATCGAAGGCCATTTTTTATTCCCAGTCTATAATTTCGAAGGCGTCTGCACTTTTCTGCAGAAAGCGTGAGAGTTCGGCCGAAAGGATGCAGCAAGATAAACTAATTTGTTCTTTTATTTCATTCCCGGGCTGAAGTTCGCCTCTACGCGCGATGACTTTTGAGGTTCTGGATCGGATGTTTGAAAGTTGCGCTTGAATTCTATCTAATGGCTGAAATTTCGTGTGACCTATATTAGTGATTTTCACTGTAGTGGCTGTCTCTTGGCACTGAGATTTTCGTGGGGAAGGAGCTCACGAACATCTCTCCTTGATGCTGTAACACAAAGGAAAATTGACCTAACGGTCTATTTGTGTGGATTATACTTTGATTCGACATGAATTTATGATCCGTGTGGGACAGGACATTTTCTTTTATTTCAAAATTCTAAATTGTATTCTTTATATTTCAGATGAAAATTTTCGAAGAGCCTTTCCGCCTGACGGGTAGAGTTAGAGAATTTGGAGATTGGATCTAAGTGAAAAACTTTCCAGAGATGACAGAATTATTGAGAGCGCTGACCACCCGGATTACTAGGTTTCCATTCGGTTTTGTTGAATCCTGGTGATCCCTCGTTCAGGCATTCTGGTTCTATAACTGTCCGATGTTTCTGCTGGATGCTGGGTGAACTCTGCTGAAAGTGTGTGGGTGAATTTCTTCGTGATCTTTCAGAGATACTGAGTCAATCTGCTCATCTCAAACTCTGTGTGTGTATGTCAGAGTTGTCGGCGTGGCGAAAGCGGAAATCACAGGTATGGTTAGTACGATGCGGTTCTAGTGAGAGAAATTCTAAAATCTGGAGAGCAATGCGAGAACAAATATGAATATATTATGTGTTTCATGAAGTGATAATTAATTCGTAGGATTACATTGTCCAATACCTTATTTTCTCTCCAAAAATAATACCAGGTGAAGAATCTATTTGAAAATAAACAAGAAAGATCAATCGTGCTTAAAGCATTGATTATGAAACACTTTCCAATTTCAATGCAATTTTATTTAAACAAGTCTAAAATGCAATACATTCCTCGGTAATATTTTGAAACTTATCACAATACTGCACTGATTTATTATATTTGAAAACTTAAATCTTCATCGAAAAAAATGAACTTCATTCAAATGACGGCATTGAAATATAAATTGCCTGGTTTAAACATCTCTAAAATGTTATACATTCCTCGGTAATAGTTTTCGAATTATCATAATACTACGATAATTTATTATATTTGGAAACTTCATCGTAAACAACTGAAATTAATTCAAATGACGTCATAGAAAAAATAACACGCCTGGATCTCTCTATAAAAACAGGATTTCATTCATAACTTTCTCCCATTCATTTCATTCATCACAATACTATAATAATTTATTTTATTTAAACATTTTGTTTAAGACCATGGAGCTACAAAAAATTAAACTCTATGCTTGAAACTTCATCGAAAAAAATCGTCCTTCTCTTTATGAAATCAATTAATATTCCATTCATATCAGCCATGCAGACTCCATGGACTAAATTATTTTGTGTTAAAAAAATACAGGAATTCTAAAAGAACTCATTCTATATATTTTGCTGTTTGCATTTTACATAGGTGAACAATAGGCTTAGTTGTAGAAATAATCAAATTTAGATGAGCATTTAAACTCAAATATATTGTCATTGCGTTGTTTCAGTATGTAGATGCACAGAATTTAAGCAAAAATAAAGTAGTTTTAGGACGGATACAACACTCAATATGAATTAAAAAGAATTTAAAAAAATCACGATTTTGAATCAAGATGGATGCCATATATCATTTTGAAGTGGGTCATGTGATCGTTTCATATCATGGTCACGTGATCGTTTCATATAAGAGGTGTAATTATTATTTTAATTTTTATTTAAAAAACTACTGAATATATTTCGCTGAATTTTTTTTTCTATATTTTGTGGGACAATTTAAATATCACCTAAAATTTTCGAAGCAATTTGTGAATTTTAAATCCGCTTAAAAAATGTTTGAAAAATTAGGTCCCATAGGGCTCAATGTATTTCATTTTTTCGACCCGGGTTCAATCCAAAACTAATTGGGTAATATTATTCATTTATATTCCCATAGGTTCTACAGACCGTCTAAACAACGTACTAAAATTTCATTTTGATTAAGTCATTTTTACGGCAGTTATCGTACTAACGGACAGACAGACAGACAGACAGACAGACATAATGAACAAAGTCATAAACACTTTTCAACTTTGCTGTAAAGTGTTAAAAAGAGGCAAAAATTGTTATTATTATAATGTGTGATAAAATCGAAATTCATAATTGATTTAATTAAAAGGCATTAAATTAATGTTTATTGCAATATATCTTATTGCAGAAATGGGCCAAATGATTTTTTTACATCGTCTTCTTAACTACATATCATAATATTAAATAAAAGAGTTTTATACGTCAATCTTTGTCATATTTTCCCAACCTGACTCCTATTGCTTTTGTGATGTCCCTGAGTCCAGCTTGCATGTTGTAAGCCGGAGCAGACGAAATTTCTGGGTTATAAAAACACAACGCTCAAGTGAGTTACCTTGAAAATAATATTATTTTCTTGCTGTTTGTGTGATCCTTGGAAGGTGGCTTAATTTCTTCATCTCTTCTCCGCCCTCCTGTCCTTGGACACACAACTTTGTACAACACAGTATGTGTCACAGTCACATATTTGCACAGTGACACATTATTATATCATATTAGTCTCCTTTTTCGAATTACTAACACACCATATCAGTGCAGCTATTTAGATTACACAATATAACATTTTGAATATCGCAAATTCTATTAAGTATTTATTTCTAAACAAAAAATGTTAATAAAAATTCATGGGATTTAAAAAATATTTTATATTAATTTAAATCAGTTTTACTTACATGACAAAAATGTAATATCAAAAACACATGTTTAAAGCCATGGTCTCTCTTATTTCTGCATCTACATTATGATTTGAAGTTTAGGTTTCTGTAAGTGTAGATGGCTATGCTGTTTAAATGAATATATATTGTAAGACACAGAGTATCAGTAACCTTATTCACAAATGCTTAAAGATTTCAAAATACCTGAATATTTTTTATAATGAGCAAAACTACTGTGTTTATATTTACAGTTTCAAAAATGTTTGTTTTTCGTTTTATATTTCAGAAGATTTTATCACTTGTTCTATTAAAAGAACTTAAACATGACAAAAAAATACCGTAAACGCACGTTTGAACATATGGACTTTATTAATTATGTATCAGCAATGTAGGGTCTTCGATCTTCTGCAGTATTACTTTGATAGGTCGAAATTCAATGTTAGTTTTTCCAATTATAATTCCATTTTTGAATTGGACTTTCTTGATATATTCTTGATTGCTTCTTAGTTAAACTTACCTATTAATGATAACTGTTCTCTCTTATCCATCTTTTGCTTTCAATTCTCGGTTTTCATCTTGTTACTTCTTTATTTTTTCTCCTCTTTCTGGTTTTCTCATCTTCTATTTTTTTTCAAAGTATTTCTTGACGACGTTAGTTCCGTTAGCCTCCAAAATCATTTAGTTTTTTAATTTTTTTGTTATACTTACTGTTATATTGGTTTAGCAACTGATTTTTTGCTGGTTTGGATGACTAATGTAGATTCCGAAAACGATATATGGATTTTTACAATTTAATCGGTTACTTAAGTTCGTAGTTTTACTTTACTTACTGAAGAAGTTCTTCGAATCCTATGATAGGTGATTTTTCATCTTTGGCATTTTATCATTTTTTCATAGCATCTTATCTCTTATTTTCTCCTTGTCTTTCTACCTTTCTCCCTGCTTTCGCAGTTGACAACTCCTTTTCTGTTATTCACGTTTGCTGTTCGAATCACATTTGTTTCTGATTCAGCTCTCACAAGTGAAGATTGCTTTCCTTGTGTGTCTTGAAGAAGAAGCACGTTTCTTATTTCCAAAACCGTTTGACCATATTATTTTGTGTTGTATATTGCTCTTAATAAAGTTAATTTTGATTTATTGCAGTAGCAGCAGTTTGAGCTCAACGCAATTTTTCTATTGTTTTCTTAGATTTAAATTCATTTTATGAAGTAAATAAATATCTAATTTCTAATTTTAAAACTATAAAAGATAGGATGTTATAATTTCAATATTTTTACAAGTTATTCACTGAAAACTTGCAACGCTTTTTACGATGAAGTTTGACATTTAATTTCATTCATAATTCATCCCTTAAGAGGTCCCAAATGCTGTCATTAAATACCCATTAACTAGCATAACCGCATATTACGAAATAAGTAAAAACGAAAATAAAAGGGGATTTGCAGGATTTCTGAAAGCATTTCAATAATATGTTTCCATATTGAAGCCATTTCAATTCAATGATTTCAATCAATTACTACGAGACAATTTCTTGCTTTAAAGTATAATAACAGTTAATAAAAGTATGTTCTAATAGTAATACATTTATTGATGAAGATCCATTAGAAAGAATTTTCAAAAAATTAATGTTAAAGGTTGCGATAAATTATAAATAGAAATTTCGTATATTAAGAAGACGGTGGACGTTAAAATGAGCAAAAATCGACTAAAAACGTTTTAATATATAACATTATTTTACACATTTAACATTTGCTTACGTGTGGGACAGCGTCCATCCCAAACGACGTCATTTAATTTGGGATAGGGTATTTGACATATCCTATCCCAAACAGTTCGACCCCCTTTGCAGGCATTGGCGTCTATAGAAATCGCTGACAGAAATATTACACCTGCTGCAGCAGGTGCAATGTTTCTGTCAGCGATTTTCATGCCACGATCTGTCAGCGTTTCTGTCAGTGAAAGGGGGGCGAACTGTTTGGGATAGGGTATGTCAAATACCTGTCTTTTTGGGAGGTTCATCGTTTGGGATGGACGCTGTCCCACCCGTAAGCAAAAGGTTGAATGCATTTTTTTCGAAACGGAATTTTCAAAAGTTTTACATTTTTCAAATGCTCCTTGCGTCTTAATTTTTGTCTGAGATGTATGGAATTTGGTAAGAAGATACCTCTCATACTTTTTAATGAAACTTGGTATTCATTTTATAATTGGACTTTATTAAGGTCATTAAAAGTGAATTAGAACCTAATTAAATGATGAAAATTAAGCTTTAATGCAGAAAAATATTTTTAAAAAATTAACTTTCTAAGGGATTTAAAAATAAATACCCAAATTTGTTCATAATGTGTTTTCGAGTGAGCATAATGTAAAATGAATCAAAAATGTGAACAAATGGCACGCAAGGAGCATTTTCAAATTTTCGCTAAAAAAATTAAATTAAAAATAAAATACAAAATTATAACAAAATTGAAAAAAAAATTAATGGTATTGTATATAGCAATGTTAAGAGGAATATTTATACAATTTTTCACGTTTCTAAGTAAACGTTTTTCACGTTTCTAAGTAAATAAATAAAAAAGAAATTCAACATCCACCGTCCCTTAAAATACACAATTTTACATTTAAAAATAAGCATACCATATCTGTATAGTTATCTTGAAAATGCAGGGTAATTAAATTTAAATACGCTTTCTTCCAAAAGTTAAGCACGGACGGTAAAATCAACAAAAATGGAAGAGTAAAGCTTTGACTAACTCAAAATTGTACATGAAGGTAGCAAATGTGTTTACTCATTAAAGAAAACAAGAATTATGTGCAAAGATGAAAAAAAAATATTTACTTTTCTTAATTTATATGATGGCGTCACATTTGGGTGATTAACAAAATGCTGTTTAAGGACAAACAGACCAAACAAAACTTGCATTAATATGGTATATGACCACCCCGGACCTTCACACAAACTCTATAACGATTTTCCATGTTTTCAATGAGGCGATCAACCATCGCAGATGCGAGCAATGGTCATTTTTCCAGTAGGACAGTTTCTAACTCTCTGAGACTAGCTGAAGGAGGTAAACGTGCAGAGACAGCACGCCCGAGGGCATCCCAATGGTTTTCAATGGGATTAAAGTCGGGGAAATACGCCCGTGTCGTGATGAGATTTCTAAAAATCTCGTCACTTTTGTAAAAATCATGAAATCTACATTATATTTCAATATTCCATATTTTATACATCCTTTTATCATATTCATCCATGTTTAATTATCCCTCTCGTCTCTTAAATATATATTATGTTCTACAATTACATATCTGTGTTAAAGGATTGTTTTAGCCATTTAAATATTAGTTTGTAAAGCACGCACTCAGAGAGAGAAGTCTTATTCTTCCTGTTATAGTTCAAGGTCATCGCTAGGCGCTTGGGTGATGAAATTCTCTGGTTGCATTTCATTCAGCATGTATTTGTTCTGTCAGCGAAAAACAGCTCTTGGACCTTTTGGGACCTCGCGGCGAGGGTTCGGATTTTAAAGTTTGGACGATTTTCTATTCGCTAAAATCGGAATTTAGTCTTCCAGGAGGTCAGATTTGGATCCTGATCCAGAAATGGCTCTTTGCGTATAAGAAAGAAGTTTTGAGGAATTCGGCGCGCATTCCCATCCTGACTACCATCCAGACTTGTGGTAGCGTTATCTTCGATGCTCGCACGGAGTTCCGTGAGGGCCGACTCTCAATGCGAATCCCTGGACTCTCAAGCTTCGTCACCGACCGTCGACGTCACCGACCATCGGGAACGTCACCGGATCAGGGAACGTCACCGGATCAGGGAACGTCACCGACCATCGACAGCGACTTCTACAGAGAAGGATGGATCCGAGGTCGAATTCCTGACCATCTGTCAAGTCCCTATCCCATGCCGTCACATCTCGTGAATATTCCGATCAATTGAATGTCTTCGACGATGCCGGAGTAACCGAGTCTTGTCTTCGTGCCTGAACATGTCGTTGCGCCAAAATGAAGTCGGACCCAGGTTGGGTCATATCTAGAGCTCCTTGAATTTTGTGCCTCCTTCCTTGCGGATCATGGGAACTTCCCATGCGGGTTACGACCGATGTGACAAACGTCGACCTATCCACGATATTCGGGTGATATGAGGTAGGCGTCGCTTTCGTTCCAGTGTAGGAACCGCTTATTTCCGGGCATGAACTGGCATTATTCTACAATTTCAAGGACTTAATACCATGACTGATTAATATCTCAACCGCGTACTTAAATTACTTCTTAAATTACTTAATTTATTATCTAAATTACTATCCTCTCTGAGTAGCCTGCCCGTATTCCATATCTTGACCATTCCATGTCTAATTCATATATGTCATAATGAGTATTATATTGATGCCACATAGCATATTAATTTCAGTGTTTTATATTTATTATTGGGTGGCACTTCATATTAATGTTCAGTATGTGTCCAGCAGATTAAGCATGATATTGATTAAGCTGTACTCCTTGATTTGAATCAGAACATCTATTAAATCGTATTTAGAACGTACATATGTCTATTTTCTTATATACTTGGTGTCTTATTTATTTACATGTTTTAGCGGAAAACACTGCCGTTCAAGATAAGATCTTTAAGTACTTTGTTTATTGAATTTGTGTATGAACGGCAAGTCATTCTGGAGTTTCTCCAGGACAAGAAGGTGTGTTTTTAGAATCTGGGTTTTGAAAGAGAAATATCACTGCAAAGCATCCTATTATCCTCGCATATTAATTATCCTATTATTTTCGACTTACATAAAATATGTAGGATTTGGCAAGCATCCCGTGACGGATTCTCAAGTGACGTCGCGACACCAGCATTGCGTGCTTAACTTTTGGAAGTCAGTATATCAGCTATTTAGACTTATCTGTAGGAATAACAACTGGGCAAATCGAAACTAAATTTCGTGCACAATTTCCTAAAAATTCTGTTTCGATTTCTAAAAATAAAAATTCAAACTTCTACCGCCAGGGCTGAAATCTAACGCTTCTACCCCAGTAATGTGTATATCGCGAAGTATATCGTCCAACCGGCGCCAATAACAGGAGTCTGAAAGCTTTTATTTTCACCAATCCACGACTGGTGAAGAGTCAAGCTCATTTTTGAAGAGTCAAGAATGAAGAGTCACTGATGAAGAGTCAAGAATGAAGAGTCACTGATGAAGAGTCAAGAATGAAGAGTCACTGATGAAGAGTCAAGAATAAAGTGTCACTGATGAAGAGTCAAGAATGAAGAGTCACTGATGAAGAGTCAAGAAGCTGTAACGTGCGTTACTCTTTAAAACTATCTACCAAGGAAACAGCAATGCTTCTGCTACATTTAAGGCATTTGGAAAGTCACAAGGAACGTAAGTAGAAGTCTGCAGAGTCAACATCGACGATAAGAACTTGTAATGTTATCCCAGTAGCTCAACAATAGAACGTCGGCTGGCCAATTCGGAGATCCAGGGTTCGATTCCAGGTTGGGGCATCAAGACTATTTACAATGGCACTCGAGCAAATCAACCCTGTAGGTTAGTGCAAAGAAATCGGAGGTCGGAAATTGACCCTAGTACGAATTCAGTAGACTCTGGAAGATTGAGGGTTGATTTTTAAATGAGAGGATAATGACTACGCAGGATAATAACCTGGGTAAAAATAGTAATAGCAGGAGGCTAACCTGAGATAAAAATAGCAGGAGGTGATCAGTCAGATTGTCAGTTGCCCTCTAACCTGAAGTTTGAGGGTGGAGAATGGAAGGTGGAGAGGGTAGAGGGTCTAATTAGACGATAGGAGCTTGTAAATGTATCCCATTATCTTAACGGTAGAGCATCGGCTGGCCAGTTCGAAGATCCAGAGTTCGATTCCCGGTTGGGGCAGCAAGGCTTTTTGCATATGCACTTACGATTTGTAAACTTCGGACCTATGTTTTGCCGGTATTTGTTAGATAGGTTTGGCAATATGCATTTTGCGGGGACAGCAGCGCCAGATTTCACTCCTAACTACCGAAATTTGAACTTTCTTCAGAAATCGAAACCGCATACTCAGGAAAGTAGTAATTGTACAAAAGTCGGTAGCGATTCACAAAGTGTATTTTCCTACAGAGAGGTATAAACATCTGAACATTAATTTGAATAAATCTATTATTTATGAAATTAGAAAACTCAGCTCTTTTTACTGGGTGTCTGGATTTATGGGGGATTTCAACAGATTTATCGAATTTTATCGAAATTCAAATAATGAAATTGACGGATTTTTCTTGTGCAGTATAATGTCCTTTATACATACAGTATTTTTTATCGAATGTGAACTATTCTTGATAAAGATGAATAAACTCTATCTCATTTAATGTTCCTAGAAGAGGAACTGCTTTATCTATTAATACTTATCTGTATTTAACTGTTTTGTCTACTAAATATTTTATTGTGATTTGGAGAAATAAAAACATATCATCTGATCACCCATTTAAATGATCTATTTTACGTATGTAGTGTCATTTAAAATATTGTGGCATTACGATTGTGATATAACTGCATACAAAACCACAAAAGAACATATTGACACATAAGGCTACGTGTAAATGCTCTGTACTTCCCAAATGATATTTATTTATACACCGAGTACCCAAACTATTATGACCACCAAGCTATTTTGTGTAAAGTTGATATCCAGCAGGTATTACTCATGGTAGATTGCTATATTAGTATAAGAAAAATTTGAAAGCATGCAAAGACTGATAAAGTGCATTAGTCGAGAAATGGTGGTAATAACTGCAACCTGATACACTTTACACATGGATTGTGGGTATTCGAAACAGTTTCAGCATTGGTAAAATGGTTGTACTTGTGAATTGCACTTGTGTGGTTGTCAATGATTACTAGATGCTTGAGTTGAGTTGAGTTGAGTGGAGTTGAGAGTTCTGACTTTTTCAGTCTAACTGAAGAGCAATAGTTCATCACATTACGGCTAACGTGAATCAAAAATCTAGTAAGATGGACTCTCCCTATACAGTTCATCGCACATACATCACATGGGCTAAAAAATCAGAAGTGCTATACATGCGGTCTTAATAATATGGACTCAATCTATAATTACTAAAAATGATTGTATTTAAATTTGTAAATTAATTTTGAGTGCTCTATAATCTGTACACTTAAAATTATTACTTTGTATTCAAGAGATTAAATATTATTTCTTACAATGTTTTAATTATGGAATATAGGAGCAAAGAAATATTGTACTTCAAAAGAATTAATCCTTTTAATTTTAATTATACTCATAAAAAAGCAACTTATTATCATAAAAACAATGCCCTGAAACTGTTTACTTCGCTTCTTAATAGATTTTCTAATATGTATATATTTGTTAATAGGTGTTTGATAAAATCATAAAATTTTCTGTTTCTAAAAAGAATCTATCAATTTTCAACATGTGGGTTGTATTAGACTAAAAACTAATTGAAACTTTCTAAATCACGAATTTTGTCTAAAATTCTTTATTAAAAGTAAAGTACTTTTTTATTTAATGTTGTATTTGACATGGAGAAAATGATTTTCAAAGAAAGCCGCGGTTTTATACTCGCCATCTAATTTAAGGCCAAAAATGTCATATATTGTTGTAAAATATCATAGAAGTTATTTATTAATTTTATGTCTATGATTGGACATACGATATGATTCAGGTATGAATTTGTACTATACTGTAGTCACGGCCGTCGTGGTCATGTGGCGAAAAGGAGCATCGCTAGTCCCGAACTCGGGACCTCTTGCTTACAAGACCGACTTTATAATCACTGAGCAAAAGCTAGCTTCTGTTCTGTTCTCATAATTCGGGTACAGGTTCCCAGCATCTTTGATCAGATGTCTTTGCTGCCGCACACTCCCTCACCTGATGAAAAGGCCCCGGTCTAATTTCGGTGAGGAGGGGGGGACCGCTGAGAAAACCCCCGCGTGTCCCCCCGAAATGTAATTGCGGGGCTGAATTGGGCCGGGAGGCGTGAAAGCCCCAGGCCGTCCGGCTCGTCCAGAGGACTTAGAGCAGCGAGATGGACGACCGGGGGCCGGGAGGCGTGTCGCCTCAAGCGTGACGGTCAATCGTGGTCAACCAGGAAGGGAGTGGCAAGGCCTCTGATTACGTGTGGTGCTGCCATCTCATGTTGAGAGGTCAAATCGTTGGAGAGGAAGGATTTTTCGTGCTCGTATGTCCAGGGTAACCACTGCGGCGATTAGGAGTCGCCGGGCCCTGAACCAGGGACCCTTTGCTTACAAGACCGACATTATAATCTCTGAGCAAAAGCTGGCTTCTGCTCTGTTCTCATAATTCGGGTACAGGTTCCCAGAATCTTTGATCAGATGTCTTTGCTGCCGCAGTCATATTGATACATGATCTCACAATACATCAATGTTTCGAATTAATAAAATATTATCTGATACGATACTGCAATAATTTCTGATTGGATGCAGTAATTTCTGATACATACCTTAACTACAACTTCCGACTAACTACGATCCTATTTTAATTTAGTAAATTTTTAATTTGAACACTTTCCAACATAGTTGAAAAGCGTTTATGACATTGTTTATTCTGTCTGTATGTCCGTTCGCACCATAATTGCCGTAAAAATGACTTTAGCAAAATGAAATTTTAGTATGTTGTTCAGACGGTCTGTGAGACATATGGGAACTTAAATGAATAATATCACCGAATTAGTTTTGAATTGAATCCGGGATGAAAAAATGAAATACATTAAACCCTATGGAATCCATAATTGCACTCATATTATATGAAGAGATCACGTGACCCACTTCAAAATAAAATATGGCATCCATCTTGTGTCAAAATCGTGATTTTTAATGTTATTTTTTATTCATATTTAGTGTTACATCCGTTCTAAAACCGCTTTAGTTTTGTTGTGTTTTGTGCATCTATATACTGCGCCAACGCAAGTATAATATTTTGGAATTTAAATGATCATCCAACTTTGATTATTTCTACAACGAAGCCTAATTTTCGCATATGGAGAATGTAAACACATCAAGCTGTAATATGAGTTGTATAAGAATTGCTGAATTTCTTTAATGCAAAATTATTTAGCTCTGAAGTCTGCAATGTAGCTAACATAAATAAACATAATTGATTTTACATAGAGACGCAGACGATTCTATAGTATTGCGTTTTTCGATGAAGTTTTAAGCATGGAGTTAGAAAATACTTTTACCTCAATGGTTTTAAATTTTTAAGTAAAATAAATTATTGTAGTATTATGATAATTTTAAAAATATCGTCGCTCAATGTAGGAATACAATGTAAAGAATGAAATGTGTGATGCAATGTAAAGAATGAAAAAAGTTTATTAATGAAATATTCACTGATTTTATATAGAAAGCCAGGCTATTTATATTTCGATAACGTTATTTGAATAAAGTTCATTTATTTTCGATGAAGTTCTCAAATATAATAAATTATTGTAGTATTGTAATAATTTTAAAAATATCACCGCTGAATGTATCGCACTTTAGAGATGTTTAACTAACATTAAATTGTAGTTGGAAAGTGCTTCATAATGAATGATTTATGCATGATTGATCTTTCTTGTTAACATTATGTTATCAATTGATGTCTTTACGTCTCTGCCCTACATATTTTAAATATAGTATTTCAAAAAATATTTCAAGGGCGAAATTGAACACAAAAACTTTTTTTCTTGCAAAAGAAAAAATAAGATCTAGCATGCATAAATCATTGATTATGAAACGCTTTACAACTGAAATGCAATTTTATTTAAACATCTTTAACATACCATACCTTCGACGCTAATATATTTTAAATTATTACCACAGCACAACAAAACAAACCACATAAACAAAACCAACTACAAAAACAAAGCAAAAACCTCCACCAAAAAAGCGACACCTCAGGGGGGTCCAGAGAGCAGAGAAAATGCTAAAAGCTGAAGAGGCTCCCAGGCTGATTATGCAATTTTATTAGAAATTTCTCTCGCTATGAGAACACAGTTTTTGATCTTGTTAATAGAAGTTTTGTTGGAGCAGACACTCGAGAACCAGGCCGCGGAGTTTCCAGCAGAAGGTTTAGAATGGTGGAAAGATTTTGTATTAAATTAATAATTAATTATTATTAATAATTAATCATTATTAATAATTAATTATTATTAATAATAATTATTAACAATAATTAATTAGTAATTATTAATAATAATTATTAATTATTATTAATAATTAATTAATTATCAAAATTAAAAATTAATAATTAATTGTTAAAATAATATTAATATAGTTAAAGAGTCCAATGTGTGGAGAAGCTTCATCTTGCATAAAGGGGATTGAATCAAGACATTGGTGCTGTTGTAGTTGGGGGTACAACAAAATTTTCGAGCATGCTTTTGTACCTCCTGGCCGTCACGGTGCATGTCACAGGGCCATTAGGAGTAGCCTCTTCGAAAAAGAAAGGTCCAAGAATGAATGTGGCTGTGAATCCACACCAGACTGTAACTTTCGGTGAGTGAAGTGGAATCTCTTGGAAGGTACGAGGGTTTTTCGTGTCCCAAATGCGACAGTTATGGGTGTTGACTGTTCCACTTAGATAGAAATGCGCTTCATCCCTCCATAGAATCTGACATGGCCACGATGCATCCACTTCAATTCTAGCCAGAAATGTCAATACAAAGGTCAGTCGCTTCTCCCTGTCGATGGTCAGCAAGTGGTGATTGTGACTAATTTTGTACGGGAAAAAATGCACTATGTTTCTCAGTACGTTCCGCACTGTGCTGTGGGGAACACCCAAGTAGCGTGACACTCCTCGTGCACTACTACAGCCTATAACGTTATCCATTGATTGTTCAACAATAGCGGTGGCAACATCGTCAACGATATCTGAACGAGTCGATTTACATCCTCGACGCGCCTGAACTCCAAGATGTCCAGTTTTCTCTAATCGAGCGATCATTCTCATTGAGAGCTTGTGGTCCTTTGCGCAAATTCTGAAGTCGACGAAACTCTCGAAGTGCAGCTGCAGCATGTCCTTTGTTTTGATAAAACAGCTTCACAAGCAAATCACGTTCTGGCAGTGTGACAGCCATCGCTGATAAGAATGAAAGATTCCCAGTTTTATCCCCTTTTATGCCCAGAACGTAGGAGCTGCAAACCAAGGTTTTATGCAAATTTTGTGTGCTTACAGTGCGAAATTTCAGTTACAATGACAGTTTAAGTTTCTTCACTTTTTTATGTTCTTTTTTTCATATCAGCAAAGGAAATTAAAAAGGAAAAATTCCATATCGCATGTGTTTGTTTTTTTTGGGATTATCTTGTGTCTTTTTAGCATATTTTCTGTTGTACAGCGCCACCTATCGGTGTTTCTGGAACTAATTTTTTTTTCGCGTAATCCCTTTCCCCATGTCTTGAATAGTAGGTTCAATAATTTTGGAGTCTCTACACTGAGTAGTTCGGTGTATAGAGAGCTCAGAGTAGGGGTGTTTTAATTCTGACCACTCGGTATTAAACATTATTTTGATGCATTAAAAAACAAAATCAGATTTAATAAACCAACAATGCGTTAGTGAAATTGCTTTACAAAAACTTGCCAGTGAATAAGTAGCTGCCGTATATGCTTCAGTAAGTGAATTGTAGGTGAAGGGATTTTGTTGTACATGTGATTTTTTCATGAGAAATTAAAACTGGACATAATTTTATATATAACATTTCAACTATGCATATGTATGTGTATTTGTGTTGGTATATGGTGGATTGCGGCCAGCAAGTCTCTCAATAATAACAAAATAGTATAGAAGACATGTACTATAGCTATTCTGTGGCGCAATAAGTTTTTATACAGCAGTTTCACTATCCAATAGCTGACATATTATATCAAATTCTATTTTTAATTATTATGATACTGATTAATATTTCACGGAGTCATATATGTTATATACGTTGTGAGGTCTAAATAATATTTCGACTATTATTTCCCCCAGTTTCCATTATTATTTATGTTTTCTTTAATCTAATAATTCTAAATGGTTCGGTTAGATTGGTCAATCACTGAGCTAAGTAAGAATTTTTGCTATCCTGATATATAACAAAATAAAATTCCGAATCGCGAGAAAGTTTAAGGGATTGATTCCAGGAAGTTGATTGGATGGAATAAAGAGATTCGACGTGGGTCAAGTGAGACTTCAAGACAATAGATTTGACTGAGTGCGAAAGTGGGATGGCAGCCTAGTTTAATGAAACCCACTTGGATACCACTATGACTTGACTAGTATCCTGAGTTAGCCGTAATACTTTGCGGGGCAAAACAAATTGGATTAATTGGACAAATTGGCATCCATGGATGCCAATGTCTGCAAAGTGGGATCGAACTGTTTGGGATAGGGTATGTCAAATACCTGGTTTTTTGAGAGGTTCTTCGTTTGGAATAGACGCTGTTCCACCCGTAAGCAAAAAGTTAAGCATAAAAACTTTATAACTCATCTACGGTGTAAGCACTTTATCACCAGGTCCGTGTCCTCTATTATGTTATATATTTATGTTTCATTAAGGGCGTGTGCAATACCGATTATGGTCTATATCTCCAGGTTCTTTAAACAGCTAGCTGCTGTAATTAAGTAAAGTACACAATAAATGTAGTTGATAAAATCAGTGCCTTCGAATGCTATAGCCCTGGGCTGAAAGGTCCTGGATATCAAGTTTATTTAGAGTTATGTCCCTTTAGACAAATCTAAGTAAAATCCTTTACAATGGCATATAAAGAGAATACAGAGACAAATGAAGTCTCTACAAAGTTAGTATTTGACCAGTACATGATTACATTATCTTAATATTGCCGTATACATGTTTTTAAACATTTGGCATACGTTTTTTATCTTTGCAAAAATATGTTTCTGTGTTAGATTTTTTTGCTTTAGTTTTACTTGAAATATGAAATATATGAAATACACATTTTAATAATATAATTCGGAATTAATTTTTCTCACGAAACAAATATAACAAACTCCTTCACGAAATTAAAACTGTTTATAAAGAACAATCGCATTTAATCTTAACACATTTAACGTGAAACTAGTAACAATTTTAAACACATTAGTGATATAAATGTTAAACTCACTAACAAACCAACAATTATTTTATAAATTTGCTTAATTTCCGCAAATATTTTAAACCTTGTATAAAATGATAAACAGCAAGGGAATAATACGTAATGATATTTTTTATTTTGTTAAATAGATAAAGGCATGAGCTATAAAATGATGAAACAATTAGTGGTTATCGCGCTTCTGTTTGAAATATGCACTGCAAAGAATATTTTAGAAACGGAATCATTTATTTTAAACGCACAAAAGAAACAAATTATATATTGCATTTAGTTTTAAAGATTAAATTTGCAATTAATGATATATATTTAATTATTCTTATATTTTTGTCGTTTACTATGTAATAGGTCATTGTTGAGCCGAATAGTTGTAATAAATTTAATCTAATAGTTTTTCGTAATGTTGCCCAAACCATTCCTATAATTTAGCTTCATTGTAACCTGCAATATCTATACTTGTACTTTATTTTTTATTACTTTTTATTTATACTTTTTATTTATACTTACTTGTATTTATACTTCTGTAATTTGAAAAGAAGTTGTCTGTATGTGTGTTTGTTTGTACCGTCTGTAGTGGAAAAAATGCAGTATATACTGTGGGAAAGGTAAATAAAATAAATAGTTAAAGTTACACTTTTAATTATAAATTCTTTAAAGATAATTATTATTTTTATATTAAATTCATCAATTTGCCATGGCCGTTATTCTCATATAGTGGAATTAATTTAATGTACATTGCTATGTTGTGCCGCTATAAACCCTCCAATTATTTTACCTTTCGTGTGAGTCCTGAAAACGAATATTATTAAATTATTACAAAGATTAGACCAATTTAAACTTAACAATAACATTTATTAAAGATACAAAATACCTATTCAATTCCAATACATTAACTATTCTTCCTATTAATTATTTATTAAGATAGCATGTGAGAGTAGAGCATGTGATAGGGAAGCATGCGAGACCCTGAACCATATACATAACGTATTTATTAACCTGTGGATGATTGATGAACACATACCATCAATCTGGGCCTTGTTAGCAGCACTTGGTCAATCTCGTCTGTCGTTACACGCATCAACTCGAAGTGTAATGCCCACTCGTAACTTCATTGAATACTTCTAACTCAAACACTACACTTATTTCATGCTATTAGGCCGTTCTATCCACAAGTCATCATAACATATCTGCACCAGTCAACTCTGAACAACTGTTCACCAGCATCTTTCTTAAGTCATTTTAGTATATCTCATTTTTAAATCAAAAATCATAATTGTCTTATTTCTGGTCTGCTCTTGTCTCAAAATTCCAACTGTCTTCTCCCATGTCTAATCTCGTTCTCTGGTCGTCAATGTCTAATCTCGTTACTTTTTTCGTCAATATCTGATTTCGTTCTCTGGTCACAGGCTGTATTTCCCTCGGTGGTGGTAGGGGGGGGAGTAACTCCGCCTTTACTTCTTTTTGGCATTTACTGGCTACTCCTTACCCAATGGCACCATTGCACATTTAGTACAGCCAAGCTCAGCCCCTCTGGTATGGCACCCCTAAATTTATAGTCTTCTGACCTTTAGGTTCAAGTCTTAATAAACCTTGGTGACAGCTAGACTACAAGTTTTGTTTGCCGTTCTGGCCACCATAACTACTCACATAAAAGTGGATCATCACATGTGAGAACAATTTCTGGTCTCCCTTATACGGCATGAAATCTGATAATGAAGGTACTTCTGTTCTCGAGAAGAAAAATATGATATCAGTTTTTTAATGGAAATTAGTTTTGTTTTGTTATTTAATGTTGAAGCACCAATTTGAGTAATTTTGGAACAGTATAATTTCGTAATGTCCGTTCCTTAGCGATCGACAATATTATCGCAGCATATCCATCTTACACCGCTGGAAAAATAGAATAATTCTCTTTCAAAAAAGCCGTGAAACGAATCCATACAAATAACAGATACTTTTAGACAAAACCCGTGCTAATCCTTTTCAGAGGGCGATAAAGGTTTTTTTAAAGCTTGAATGAATTCATGCAAAAAATATTGCGCAACGCCGAGTATATTTTCTAGTATGAAACAAAACAATGTGTAGTTTATGTACATACAGGGGCATTACATTTGTTTTCACTTCACATAATCAAATTACATACACCGAATTAAACTATGGTTGCCAAGATTATGCCTAGTTATGCTATCAACTACATCAGTCCGGGGAAGTGTAAGGAAACTCCGAATTATACTACATTTGCTGAAACATATAGCATACATATAACAGTACAATGGCACATAGCTTTTATAGTAAATGATATTAATTTACCTAATGTTATTTAAGACAAAATCTTCCTCGACATTTTCGAAACTTGTTTCAAATTTACCTGACGTTACTAACAGCAGATGTCGAAGTACGGAGCAGAGTGAGTCTGACTTTTCGAAATCTTACTCCTAAATCATACTTCTTGTAACTGGACTTAACTCTCAACTAGTAAAAATCTTATTTTGGTACAAGTATCTTGCAGGGTATTTTGTACGAGTATCTTGCACTCGTACGTTTGGTGGGAGTATATTCCTCTATCTCGCCTCGAAGGTAAAGTCGATCTTTTACTACCAATCATTGTCGAATCTGTTAAGTAAGATTCAGGCTAACTATGTGGGGTCTGGTGAACATACTGCCGTTGGGAATTTTCTTGCATCACACCATTTTTGCGTTGTCTCGCCGCCTAAATAATTTGGAGAATAGAGGTGTAGGAATTGATGTTGTTAGTCCCGAGCCAGGCACGAACTCGGGACCCGGTGCTTACAAGACAGACATTCTAAGATTAGAGAAAAAGCTAGCTTCGTCTCTGAACGTATTTCCTTATAATTTGGGTACTGATTCCTAGCATCTTCGATCGATGTCTTTGGCAGGAGCAGAGTCGGCTGCTGCCACACACTCCACCCGTAATGAGTAGCCCGGTTAAATTTTGGTGAGGAGGGGGGCACTCAAAAAACCCCTGTCGTGTCCCCATCCTGAAACTCAGTGGAGGGCTGAATAGCCGGGAGGCATGCCGTACCTCAGACGTGCGGCATCGTGGCGTTAGTCGTGGTCAATCAGGAGGGGAGTGGTTGGCGCCTCTGTTCAGCCTGGTGCTGCCATCTCGTGTTGAGATCGTTGAAGAGAGAAGGATGTGTTCTCGTATGTTCAGGGTCATTATTGTAGGAATTGATGTTGCTAGTCCCGAGCCAGACCCGTACTCGGACTAGCTTACAAGACCGACATTATAAGGTTAGAGCGAAAGCTAACTTCGACTCCGAACTTATAATTCGGGTACTGATTCCTAGCATCTTCGATCGATGTCTTTGGCAGTAGCAGAGTCGGCTGCTGCCACAGAGGTACTATTTTTCTGTAGAGTCATAATTGTAGTCACATACAGCTGTCCATTTGGAGTCTGGGTTAATGTATATTTAATGGATTTGAACTCATTTCTAAAAGTTTAGTACTATTTTGGGTAGTCACTGAAACTCTCGCGTATGTTGCTCATATATTAGATATTCACAATTAATAAATGTACTGCTTATCCAAAATATTCCAAAGTGTTATATAAATTACCGTTTTGCGACGTAGTTACGAACGCAGTATCTGCAATGGGTATATGAATCGTTTTGATAAAGAATATTAAACTGTTGAATTATTCATTTATTCATATTTATGTTTCATTTAGGAACTGGATTTCTTAAACTAAATATTTGTAGTGAGCCATACATATTTATTTAAGCATTCCCTATTTAGATATAAATCTACAGCAAATCCTATGGTTATTCATTCCATAAAAATGTTTTATTTTAATCTCCAGAGGATGTGACACCATTTTATAATGTTACTACGATATAATCGGTTTTAGTGTATTACATAGTCAAAGAATATTAAATTTTAATATGCAATTAAACATTTCTGAATGAAGTAACCAGTTAAACTCCTTTCTGTTTTACGTAAAATTTTTATCAAAGAGAAATGAAAATATTTGTTTGTAAGTAATAATAACCTTCAAAATCTTAATTATATAAGATTTTAAATATTCGTGCTCAGATTCAATATTCGTGCTCAGATATCAATGCATCAGATTGGTGTTTCACAATCTTTATGGGTTCATCTCCTTTATAGTCACTATCACGGTAGGAAGGGTAACTTATTTCGTATCGTTTTAAAATTTATTAAAACATAATTCTATTAATAAAAAAATTTAATACTATTTTTCTTGAAACAAATATTAAAATTAAATATAAGTACTATTAAACGCGTTTTATTTCAACAGAAGTCTTCTTTCCAAGCAGATACAGGGGGAACTGCGGTAAGTTGGTACGAGGAGCGAGAAAACTGCAGTTTGTTACAGTAGCACACATTTGTACTACCTCTTTGAAAAAAAATATTACCGCTAGTATGCATGTGTGTTATGGTGTTTATTTTAGCAAAACAAAAGTTATCCAGAAAAAAACTTTTGCAATGTAACTCCTGTTTTGTAATATTTTGCAAAGTAAACTTTGTTTAGCTTTTTTTGCCATCTTTTGAATAATTTAAATAAATTTTTTAACAATCTTGTTGGTTGAAGGCGTTTTGATGTACTATACGGAAAAAATATTTTGTTCTTGTTTTCTGTAAATGTTTCTTTTCTCTCTGCATATCGTGATTCAAATAGGAAACTGTCATTTGAAGTAAATGATACTTTAAAATGAAGCACATTTTTATAATGTATTATTATACCTCAATTATATATAATTAATTATTTTCGTTTATTCAAGGACAGTGGTTTAGAATTGACCTTATCAACTTATACGGAAGGTTCAGTGAAAAAAATATTGGAAATAAAGTACGGAAAAGACTAAACGACTAAACATTAATAGCACTGAACTTCATGTTTTATCCTTTTTCAGTGATTACATTCTTCATTATTATTTTCGAACATTTTAATTTGTATTTTAAAAAACAATATTTGCTTACTTTTTATGGCTATTATAAGAACGTTTTATTTACCAGTATCGATTAGTCCAAGGATGGAGCAAATTCATACGTTTCCATTTGGCTAACTAAATAGTATTTCATTGTTTTCTTATTCTAATCGCATAAATTTAAGATGTACAATAGAGGATTAATATATACATATTTTTTATTTATGATTTTCTAAATAAATATAAAAAATCCAGAAATTTAAACGAAAAATGTATTAACTTCATCAGCTCTTACCGAATGTACTCCAATTCTTCAATTTGCACGCACTTTAAAATTCCCTATTATGTGTATAAAACGACAATGGAGCGCCAATGTAACTCAACCAATATAACTCTAGTGTTAGCTGCTTTATACCTGATTAAATTGTGTAACATGGCTCATCAATGATGTCGGATGATAAGTCATATGCTGATTGGAATCCTGTTCCTCAAAACGAATCGAACCACGAATGTTCGTACTGGCCAGTCAATACCCTGCTGTTAAGCTACTGGGATGGAATTGCATGCTCTTATTATCAATGTGGACTCTTCAAGATTAATCTTAAGTAGAATGACATTTTAAAGTAAAAAGTATTATTTGTTAGAGAGAAACGTAGAGAGCCATTATTGGAGTATAAACACAATTTAAGTGATCGCACATTTCTCGAAATATAACGTCTTCAAAGTTTCCTTTTAAAACACAAATAAGGTATGTGAACCAAAGGTAACCATAGTTAAGTTTAGTGATTTTTAATAATTTGCTGATGAGGTGTTAATCGCTGAAGTTGTTTTTTTCCTAAAAAAATCCACCTTCACGGACCTGGTATAATTTTGCTTAAAAATTTTTACTTAACTATTTTTAAGGTAACTGGAAAATACAGCTTGTTGACCATCTTCATCAGCATCATCATGGCTCAGCATCATCAACTTCTTTGAATAGAAACAAACATAAATGAGCCCCTGCCTCGCTAGCAAATGCATTTTAGTCAAACGGCACTAGAAAATGACAAGTAACAAAGACGTAGGGTCTGCTTGTAATTTAACATCGAACTAATACAAAATGCATGAAATAGGTCACATTATCCTTTTCGGGACGGCGGCATTCCGAAACTACCGTGGCCCAAAGGACGAAGCGCTTCGTTTCCGAAATGTGCGTAAAAGACGGCTACTTTATTGCGCTAAGCCTTACTCTCGAAAAAAATTCACTAAAAATCACCCGTTCAACACAGCATTCTACTTTTTTCAGGAAGAAAGGAAATACTTATTTTCTATTTGATGTATATTTTTATTCAAATTTTCTTTTATCAAAATATTAAAAATTTTAGTGTATATATGTTTTAGGTACAGATGGATAATTCTTTGGCATGTCCTTCCGATTTTTTAAAACTGTACCACATATATGCGTATTCTTAGACAACAAATACTTTGCAAGTACAGGAGAGGTAAAAAATTTATCCAAATACAAAGTATATCCTTTTCCTGAAAGTTCACTTAGAAGTGTTTTCACAATGCGTTCTCCATACTCACCACCAGAGCTTGATAATCCCGTGTCCTTTCCAGTATACACAAGGAAATTCCATTTATGGCCTCATTCCGATTCTGACGATTTATATATTTTTATTCCATATCTGGACCTTTTCGATGGGATATATTAACGAAATCCCAGCCTTCCTTTCCATGAGAACATAAATAACCTAATCATTTCATTGCCGCACATTCCTTTACACACACCCCTCCCCCACCCACTAAAAAAAAACCTCTCTTATATTCCTATAATTCAACAACCAAATCAATAAAAGACAAAATCTGAACGAGACCCGGAACTCAATTATAAAATTGTTGATGCTACGAGAAGTGCTATGTTTACTTTACAGAACCATGTGTTTCACCGCTCCAAATGGAGAAATAATTCATTGGATTCTCCTTGTGCCAAGGTCAAGCATCTACAAAATACATTTAAGTTGTTTCCACGGGCATTTAGCGCCATCTAGGAGACAAATACATTCAAACTAAAACGTTCCACATAGAAACACCCATACGTGCCAGTCGTCCTTTAGGGTAAAATTTCCTCCGGCCCGCGGGAGTGCCGTTCGTCCTTGAATGCAACTTCACACCTGGCGCGTAGGCTTGCCACTTGTCGCGAAAGGGTTATAGAGACTGCCTCCTCTTGCAGGTACTGTCCACTTTTGTTTTCCTTACCACAATGCATGTTCAACATCTGAATCACTTCTCAGTGTTTATATAATTGTGCGACTGTAACATTCACTGAAATTTCTTTTATCGCCACTTTAGAAATAACATTGCCAAATTGACTTTTTAGTATAAATTTCATCTTCAAGATTTAAATAGCCCTCTAGGAATCAGAGTCCTAGATGTGTCAGTCATATTTTTGACATAGTTTTATTTTTATTAATTTTTAGTATCTAAAATATATTTCTTGTAATTATTCAAAAAACATTTTCATTCATAAAATATATTCTGATATTATTATTGAAATTCTTCTCCCAGTACCGTGATCAGAATTGGTGAACTTAAATTATTGGGGTCTTTAAGTTTGCATTTATATTGAGCTCGGTTTGCACGAAGCTATGTTAACATTCCTCACAAACACGCCCATAAAATTAGTTTCTAAAACTAGAACGTCTGCTTTCAGTGCAGGGGCACATTTAATTGGGACTTTAACACCCCGTATTATTGCTGGCCGTCCAAAATGTTGCTCATGTCCCAGAACGAGTCAGACGGTCTGGGCTTTCGATCCCCTATTATTGGGGTCTCATATGCTGTTGTGTTCCTTATATGACTAGTGTATGTAAATGATTCAGAGAGGAAAATTGAATAACAATTCCATGGGATATCATTAATCCCTAATTTTTAGTTTGCCTCTACTCAACCTTGTTTTCCCCAATACTGAGAGCTGGAGCACAGCTAAAGGTATTGATACTAACATTAGTACCTGATTAACATCATGAGGACCCAATTACCAACATGAATGGCAACATACCAACATGAAGACCTAAATACTTACCTG
Organism: Amaurobius ferox; assembly: GCA_951213105.1. Lineage (NCBI taxonomy): Eukaryota > Metazoa > Arthropoda > Arachnida > Araneae > Amaurobiidae > Amaurobius > Amaurobius ferox. The sequence continues at coordinate 36,500,724 of OX578144.1, read as the reverse complement.
ATAACCAAAATACTTATAAAATGCTGCGTAATATACATCTAGTGATATAAAATAATAAAACGTCAGTTTTGAAATAATAATGTCCTGCTTTTTAGTACCGTGGCGGTTAACTATCGCCATTTATGCAGCCTGCACCAAAGCGAACTAGAAGCGGCTTTTCTCTGTGTATCTGATAATTAAGGAAACCGCATACCGTTTCTTATTTTGGACGCCTGTCTTCCGAAGACTCCCGATGGCGATTTGCACATAAATTTAACGCCGGTGACAGTATATTGGTATTTGAAAGCCATAATTTTCGTCACCGACATATGTGAAAGACAATACGATGGTGCACATCGAAAACACTTGGCGTGCATGGGGGACACTCCCATAAATGAGCTCCAGACCGACGACGACCAATACGATGGTCGGTCACTCCTTCTGGGGCGTATACAAAATTTAGCTGAGAGAAAATATTTCATCATTTCGGACAAGACTCGCTCCTGAAATCTCCACTTGAATGGTCGAACCTCCGTTCGACTGCCTCGAACTTAACGTTCCAAAAATCAGGACTTAACCGCCTGCCGCAGAATTTCTCTTCAAAGTATTGTGATGATGTATATAGAGCGGTAAAATTTACTGTAAATAAATGTTATTTTATGCAACGTTAACGTTTTGCCTAAAGAACAACAACAACAAATGTCGGGGGATTGTACCGGGCATTAATACCGCATGTCAGGTTCAGCCCACAGAATCAAGCAGAGTACACAAAACTCCCGCAATCCTTACATTGTCTTTGAGTCTTTGCATGTAAAAATTATTTTTCGAATGTTAAAAAACCACAATATTAGGAATATATTTTACCATATTACGAAATGCACATTAAATAGTTCAAAAATATCTGCAAGGCTGAAAGTACATTCTTTGAAAATATAAATATCATTGAAACATGTTAATTCCAAACAGACTTGTTCACATGATGAACCAACCGTCCTATTTATTCTGATTTCTGCCATATTTAACGACTAATATAATCTGTCTGAAGTATTTTCAGTATACCCAAAATATTAGCCCAGACATCCCCTAAACATATATAATGTGCATTGCAAATCAATATTAATTCACCCCATTATAAAATAGTTCCATTTTAATCTCTTGGGAATACATCAGCACTTTAGAATATAAAATGCTAATCCAGTCTCTTCCTTTAAATGAAGCATTCCGTAATTCGTTTCGGTTGTATCACTTAATGAATGGATATAAAGGTAAAATATGGTTTCAAGGCATTCTGAAAAGTCTGCAGGTTTAAATCCCCTGTGTTTTTAGTGACTGTTCGTCAAAGACAATTAACAAATTGCCTCCAAGCAATAGCAATGTTGATTTCAATCTTATTCTGAATCTAAACCATAAGATATGCAATTAGTTGTATTTGAAACTCATCGTAAGTATTTCTTTCACTTGTAAATTTATACAACTTTCACACTTGAGATATTCTACGACTGAGAATAATAAATTATTTATGGTCACAGAACTCGCCTATAGGGAGCGATTTCAAAGCTAGGAATTACTTTTCAAGTGTAACAACCAGCATACGTGGAGTGGTTTCACGATTTGTAGCACTGTTTAACAGGAAATAATGAGTAGTTGTACTGGCAGTAAGAACACTTGTGAAGGACAGCAAGTTATCTTACTGTAGTTATTGGCCATTCTGTACTGGAGTACGTCCACGGAGGCATATATTGCAATGAAAACGTCCTAAATAAACGTTTGTTTATAAGCTTGATATGATATTTTTGAAACAGAGCCGTTTATTGGAGAGTAGCTCCTTTATTCCCGACTCATATGCTAAAGTATTTAAGTTATTTTTTAACAAACGCCCTCGAAAATCTTGATTATTTCTTGCAAGTAATTACAGGGGATTGATGAAAAATACACAGTAAAGAATATCAAGATAGATGGTGTTGCCTAGGAATCATCATCAAATATTGACTGCTTGTTGTTATTTTCCATTACTTTAAAATCGACGACTCAAGGTTAAAGAGTTTCTCCTTTTCTTAGGGTAGGAAGGGCCATGTCTGACCCTAAACCGCCGCTTCTAATATAATGAACTGTAAACTATGAACACCGTTATGTCACCCATTTACTAAACATGAAAGACTGGTTTCAACGCCTTATTGGTTTCAACGTCGGTAAGAACACGAAAATGTTCCTCCAGAATCATGCATTGTTCCAATCTAATTTTTCTGCAGAATTACTCATAGACGTATTTTAACACATGATCTATCTTGAGCATGTCCATTCTGTCCCACATATTGACATTAACAAAGGTATCGTGAATTTATTTTGTTCAACGTCTTATACTAGTGGTTGAAGACCCAGACCGTCCGACTCGTCCTGAGGACTTGAGCATCTACTTATACTAGTGGTTGATGTTGAAACCCAGACCGTCCGACCTACCAGAAAGGTGTAAGGTAACTGTTTGGACGGCCGGGAAGTACCACCCAATTTGGACCGGAACCCAGTGGGGGAGGCATCCACCGGGACCGTACCCTCCTTCCCCTACCACCAACCTCTCCGAAGGACTTTTGGACCCACATGTTTAACGTGATCGTACTCCGCATGAACACGGCGGCAGTTTTGGCAGTGGCTGGAATCGAACCCGGGCCTACCGAGTGCAACTCCAGCGCGTTAACCAATGGGCTACCGCGCCCCCTTATACTAGTGGTTGTCACTACCCAAACTACGACCAATGTCACAGAACCCAATTTTTATATTCGTTAATTCAAAATTGAAAATGAAACTCCGATCGTTGTTCGTTACAAATTAAGATTGAAATTTTGTTTAGTAAACTCTAATTGCGTCCCTGGAATTAATTAACTCCGAAGTGTACGTATTAAGAATTATGATCATTGAGATTTAAATACACGTTTAATCCCTTTGAAGCATTACACAAATTTAATTACATTAAAAAGTATTTTATTAATTGCATTGTTATACTTCAGTTATTATTTGTTATACTTTCTACATAATCGCCTCTTTTCAAGAAATCGGCTAATTCTCCATTGGCACTTTAACATCGGTTCCTAATTTTGCATCTTCATAAATTATGGTCATCATAATTTTATTGTTTTTGCTATCATAGAAAACGATTAAATTCATTTCAATTAAAATTTGAACAGTGTCACAGTGTCATTTATAGTTATAGGTCAAAATGTATTCTAAAATGTTATTACTTCCAGCTTAGTACAGAAAACTAAATAAAGAATTTAAATAAAAATTTATATCAAAAGCGGGGGGGGGGGGGTACAATAGTATGTGAAATGAAAGTTTGCTCGAATTACGATTTACAGAATATTTTATAAATTCTGTAATATCCCTGATACGTATTATTCTGCTACATTAAATACAAATATCTGATGTGGGCAACACATGACTTTCTCTTCAGACTTATATCCACGTTCTCTTCATTTCAATTAAATGTAATTCACTTTTAATTCAATTTTCGTTCTCATTTAGTAACTGGACTCATTTTCAAAGGTGGCGTACAGAAAATACGAAAAAATTAAAACACCTTGGGAACGGCTAGGCCTAGTGTAATGGGATTGTCCTTATTCTTTTCTTCGTTAAAAATTACGCATATAACAAGCATTTAATGGATATATTTGAGCATGCGTAGTTTTTTATTTTAGATTTTGACGATGATATTTGCGGACCATTTTAAGAAAAAAGGCAGGTTATTACCTTCCGAATCGTACCAAAATCTAATCAACACCAGAGTACCTTACAAGCGACTTATCCACCGAATTTCGTAAAATTCGGTCCATTAGATTTTCAGCAAGAGTCGATACAGCAATTTTTGCAGGCCATTTCGCAAAGAAAGTGAGATCTTTTATTCCGAATCGTACTAAAAACTAATCGACACCAGGTGTTTGGTAGAAAGGCCACAATCAAGTAACTTACCTACAAAATTTTATGAAATAAGATCTATTAATTTTTGAGTTAGGGTGGACAGGCACATGCCATAGACAGGCGGATAGACAGACACACAAACAGACGTCGCGCTAAAAATAGATTTTTCGTATTCTAAAGGTCTCGAAACGTGTAGATCCGTCGAAAACTCGAGTTGCGATTTTCGACATGATTCCAATACTTTCACTATACATTACCATGTATTGCAGGCAAAGTAAAAGTATGCTATTTTCTTAACTTGGACATTTGTGATATTCTATGAATCAGAAATGTAACCAGAAATTTAATATGTGTAACATATTTCATGTTCCTCCATTGCATTATAAACTCGTTTTATTTTAATCTATGGGGAATATTCTGGCACTTCATAATGTTAAATGCTGATTCAACCCTTTGCTAAATGAAACATTTGGTTTTAGAGCATTACTTAGCGAAATGAAACGAAGTTAAGCGTACGGTTTCAAATGTTACAAGAATGAATACAGGTTTAAACTCAGTGTTGCTTTCACTAAAACTTGTGTTTAATAATTTACAAAGCATATGTGGGCAATCTTGATTTAAATCAATTTACATGATATTAAACAAGAAAGATCAATCATGCTTAAAGCATTGATTATGAAACACTTTCCAACTTCAATGCAATTTTATTTAAAAAAGTCGAAAATGCAATACATTCCTCGGTAATATTTTAAAACTTATCACAATAGTACATTGATTTATTATATTTGAAAACTTAAACCTTCATTGAAAAAAATGAACTTCATTCCAATGACGGCATTGAAATATAAATTGCCTGCTTTAAATATCTCTAAAATACAATACATTCTACGGTAATATTTTTAACACTATCATAATAATACGATAATTTATTATATTTGAAAACTTCAACGAAAACAACTGAAATTAATTCAAATGACGTCATAGAAAAAATAACACGCCTGGATCTCTCTATAAAAACAGGATTTCATTCATAACTTTCTCCCATTCATTTCATTCATCAAAATACTATAATAATTTATTTTATTTCCATCTTCAATGCAATTTCAATGCAATCATTTCCAACTTCAATGCAATTTTATTTAAACATGTCTAAAATGCAATACAGTCCTCCATAATATTTTAAAACTTATCACAATACTACATTAATTTATTATATTTGAAACCTTAAACCTTCATCGAAAAAAATTAACTTCATTCAAATGACGGCATTAAAGTATAAATTGCCTGGTTTAAATATCTCTAAAATGTGATACATTCCTCGATAATAATTTTAGAATTATCATAATACTACGATAATTTATTATATTTGAAAACTTCATCGAAAACAATTGAAATTCATTCAAATGACGTCATAAAAAAATAACACGCCTGGCTCTCTCTATAAAAGCAACATTTCATTCATAAATAATTCCCCCATTCATGCCATTCATCACAATACTATAATAATTTATTTTATTTAAAAATTAAGACCATTGAGCTACAAGTAAGTAATCTCTATGCGTAAAACTTCATCGAAAAATATCGTCCTTCTTTTTCTAAAATCAATAAATATTTCATTCATATCAGCTAAGCAGACTCCATGGACTAAATTATTTTGTGTTAAAGAATTACAGCGATTCTAATACAACTCATTCTATATATTTTGCTGTTTACATTTTACATAGGTGAAAAATAGGCTTAATAGTAGAAATAATCATATTTGGATGAGCATTTAAACTGAAATATATTGTCATTGCGTTCTTTTAGTATGTAGATGCACAGAATTTAGGCAAAAATAAAGTAGTTTTAAGACGGATACAACAATCAATATGAATTAAAAAGAACTTTAAAAATCACGATTTTGACACAAGATGGATGCCATATATCATTTTGAAGTGGGTCATGTGATCGTTTCATATCATGGACACGTGATCGCTTCATATAAGAGGTGTTATTATTATTTTAATTTTTATTTTAAAAACTACTGAATATATTTCGCTGAATTTTTTTTTATATATTTTATGGAACAATTTGAATATTGCCTAAAATTTTCGAAGCAATTTGTGAATTTTAAATCCGCTTAAAAAATGCTTGAAAAATTAGGTCCCATAGGGCTCAATGTATTCCATTTTTTCAACCCGGGTTCAATCCAAAACTAATTGTGTGATATTATTCATTTATATTCCCATAGGTCCTATAGACCGTCTGAACAACATACTAAAATTTCATTTTGATTAAGTCATTTTTACGGCAGTTATCGTGCTAACGGACAGACAGACAGACAGACAGACAGACAGACAGACAGACATAATGAATGAACAAAGTCATAAACAGTTTTCAACTTTGTTGTAAAGTGTTAATAACGGACAGACAGACAGACAGACAGAATGAACAAAGTCATAAACACTTTTCAACTTTGTTGTAAAGTGTTAAAAACATTTGTGTACAAATTTTGACAAAAACTCTTCATAAATAAGAGAAATTAAATTTTATGTCCCGAAACTCCTTTACGAAGCAAACGGATATAGAAATTAAATTTTGATGCATCCTTTCCATTTTGACCATAGCAAGCAAAATTAGCAAGCATTTTCGGTGGCAAAAATTTTGCATACTATATCACATAAATTTATACAAGAAAGATCAATCATGCATAAGCATTGATTATGAAACACTTTCCAACTGAAATGTAATTTCATTTAAAAATTTCTAAAATGTGATTCATTCAGTGGTAATATCTTTTACATTATCACAGTACTACAGTAATTTATTATGCTTAAATATTTAAAACTGTATCGAAATATAAATCATCTGATTCTTTATGCAAAATCAATGAATATTTCATTCATATAACTTGTATTCCAGACTCCAGAGCTAAATAATTTTGTGTGAAAAAAATTCAGCAATTCTTATGTAATTCATCTTACAATCGCTTGAGATATTTGCATTCTGCATATGTTAAAATTAGGCTTCCTTGAAGAAATAATAAAAGTTTAGGGATCATTTAAAATCACAACTATTGTAATTGCATAGGCACGGAATTTAGATACACAGATAATACACAGATAATATATATGTGTATGTGTATGTACTCAAAGTATTGGAATCGTGCCGAAGATCGGAACTCGAATTTTCAAAGGATCTACACGTTTTGGGACTTCTAGAACACGAAAAAACTACTTTTAGGAAGACGTCTGTGTGTGTAAGGATGTATCTGTGTATGTTTCTGTGTGTCTGTGTGGATATTACATCCACTCTAATTGAAAAACTAATGGACCGAATTTCATACAATTTGGTAGGTATGTTTTTTGTGGGAAATCCTGATGTTCATTAGATTATAGAACGATTCGTAATAAAAGAATCTGCCTTCTTTGCGAAATGGCCGCAGGAATTGCCTTTATCCACTCTAGCTAAAAACTAATGAACCAAATTTAACAAAATTTGGAGTATAATATTTCAATAACCTACAAGTGATTTATATACCAAATTTAACAAAATTTTGTATATAAATCATTTGTAGGTTATTCTACTACGATTCGGGAAAAAGGAACGGGCTATTTTTGCGAAATGGCCAGCAAAAATCGTTATATATAAAAAAAAAAGACTACGTGTGCTGAATTATATCAATTAAATTCCTATTGTATATGTGATTTTTGACAACAAAAAGAATAAGACTAACCCCATTACTCTAGGACTAGCCGTTCTTGAGATATTCTAGTTTTTTCGCGTTTTCGCTACGCCACATTTGACAATAAGTCCAGCTATCAAATGAGAACCAAATTTAAGTTTAACGTGTAAATTCAATGTCATTTAAAATGCTTATGTTGTGCAGATAAACTCAAATTATCATTGAATAAATAAAGAGAACGAATATGAGTCTGCAGAGAAAGACATGTGCTGTCCACATCAGAATTTTTAACAATATTACACCAATGATTTATAGAAGTGAACGGGGATTATTTTCAGGCCATTTCGAAAAAAATGTATGATCTATATTTAAAGATCCATCAAATTTTTGTCGAATAAAATGTTCAACAAATTTAAGCTGTGTACCAAATTTTAACTCTCTAGGACGTAGGAAAGTGCATTTAAAATGCCATCAATTAAATTTATCATGAAGAGTTATATAAAATTTAAAAAAAATGAAAAATTGTTATCTACCAAATTTATTTTAAAATATGAAGCCACTCCCATATGCAAAACGTTTAAACAAATGGAGAGATATTTATTATATTATATCTCTCTCTTTTCTTTCTGGAAGATATCCCAAAGTCAGAATTTAAATGAATTTGTTTTTTTCCCTATATTAAATATTTTTTTTAATTAAAAAACTACTTAACATATTTTACTGAATTTTTTTTTATATATTCTATGGGATAATGTGAATATTTCCTAAAAATTTCGAAGCAATTCGTGAATTTTAAATTTACTTAAAAAATGTTTGAAAAATTAGGTCCCATAGGGTTCAATGTATTTCATTTTTTCAACCCGGGTTCAATAAAAAACTAATTGGGTGATATTATTTATTTATATTCCCATAGGTCCTACAGACCGTCTGAACAACATACTAAAATTTCATTTTGATAAACGTATTTTTACGGCAGTTATCGTGCTAACGGACAGACAGACAGACAGGCAGACAGAATGAACAAAGTCATAAACACTTTTCAACTTTGTTGTAAAGTGTTAATAAACACTTTTCAACTTTGTTGTAAAGTGTTAATGAACAAAGTCATAAACACTTTTCAACTTTGTTGTAAAGTGTTAAAAAAGATATCATATTGTTTCCGATTATTCATCTATTGCTTAAACTCCATATTAGAATATAAGCAATTGGGTATACGTCCATGGCTATAAACATTATTTACAAGTGAGTTGTTGTTTTTGTATTCTACGTTTAATTTTTTGGATTATTTAACTTCCAGAAATTAAACTCCGTAGTGATTTGGAACAATAATTATATATTTGAATGACATATAACTATTAGAAGAAAAAAATTATCATGCCCGAAATTTTATGAACACATACGGGCATAGTAAAATCAGTCATCTCACATAGCCGACTGGAAGTTAAGAAAATCTGATTTAGGCAACATATGCCTTTCCTTATATAATGCAATGAATTTACAACTTTTACAATAAAAAAATAGGTTTTTCTTATAACAGATGCTTATATTCTTTACAAGATATTGTATTTTCATCAGTCGCCATTTTCATTGATTTAGCGTCATTTTTATCCATTTAGCGAGATTTCCGATAATTTGGCAACATTTCAAAAAGTTGCCAAGTTGGCGACATTCCGCCAAATTCGTTGCCAAAATCTCGCCAAGCGTTATGGACGAAAAAATAAGTTATTCGTATAGCAGATAAATGACTATTGACGTTCAAATACAAAACTATTACTCAAAGCATCTTTTCTCATGAATGGAACGAGCTAGATCCACGACAATGATGTCACCAAATTTATCACATAATATTACATATGAAAAGTGAACATGTTTCTCAACGGTTAATATTTTTTTTTTAATTTATGGTATTTTTTGATAAACTTATTTGATAAATGTGCAATATCGCGAGAACGGTTCATGCTAATGTTCTACAGTTTATGTCAGTCATTTTCTAAGGAAAAATTACATAAGAAATGTCTATTTGCGTAACTTTATTAAAGGTTATGATTTTTTGATGATTTTTTCCAAATTTCTTTCAAAAATTTAGGGGGGTTCTGTACATTCGATTGCGTTTAAAAACAATAAGCTTCCCGTATTCACGGATTGTGATTCTTGTACCAAATTTCATTCGCATCGCTCCATTCGTTCGTGAGATATCGTCTCCACAGGCTCACTGACACACACACACACACAAACGCACATACTTTTACACACACACACACACAGGGCGCGGTAGCCCATTGGTTAGCGCGCTGGAGTTGCACTCGGTAGGCCCGGGTTCGATTCCAGACACTGCCAAAACTGCCGCCGTGTTAATGCGGAGGACGATCACGTTAAACATGTGGGTCCGAAAGTCCTTCCGAGAGGTTGGTGGTAGGGGAAGGAGGGTACGGTCCCTGTGGATGCCTCCCCCACTGGGTTCCGGTCTAAATTGGGTGGCACTTCCCGACTGTCCAAACAGTTACCTTACACCTTTCTGGTAGGTCGGACGGTCTGGGTTTCAACAACAACAACAACACACACACACACAAAGAGAGAGAGCGATAACCTCAAAAATGTTTGATTCGTGATCAGGGATGCTTGAAACGTGCTCTCCCGTCCAAAACTCGAATTCGAATTTTCTACCCCGTCACAATACTTTCCTTATACATTATGCATATAAAGAAAATAATAATATTGAGGTAAAACTGCATGAAGTCACGAAGACCAAACCTGCTTTATCGGAATAGTATGATATGGAACGCTTAAAACTGTGGCACATATCAAGTTACGTTTATGCCATTGTTGTAATCCCCTATGTGGCAAGATATCTAAAAAGTGAAAAATTGGTGTACCAATGATGGTGGGTGCATAGAGAGAGTGCTTCTAAATTTTGTAAACAGAAGATTCCGTGACCATAAATTATTTATTGATATCAACCATTTCAACGATATTTTAATGAAGTGCATTCAATTTTGAAATATGTTAAATACTAAGATAAATCAATAAATATGTATGTAAATATTTCCCGCGTTTGACTTTTTACATGAAACTTGTTTTGATTTATCTGTATTGCAGATAACAACATGTCTGTATTTTCTGTTCCTATATTAAGGGTCGTTGACATGCATTATTAAAATGCATAATATTAAAATGTCAATAGGAAGAACAGATGATATGAAATATTTTTAACAAATGTTATATGAACAAAATGAAATCGTATAGCTTAGCAACTGAAATAAATAGAGTTTATTCTGATCTAGAAATAATACCTGCATTTCCCGGGATTAAAAGCAGAAATTTATTTACAATACCAGCAATAAATATACACTGATAAAGTATACAAAATATATGAAGTAAAGAAACATTTATATAAAACCAGAAACTGAAGATATTACCAGGACGTTGCAGGGCTCTCTGAAGAGACCGTGAATCTCTTTGGACTTCACTGAGGAAGGTGTGCGCAGAACAAATAGCAGGTTGTTTATGTCTGGATATTTCCACTTTAACAAACAAATTTTAATTGTAATAATGGGAAAACTTGATGTATTTTGGCAACAACTCTCCTCATCCGTGGCGTCGTGAATGACGAAATGCTAAGTTCACCGACGCCAGACTGGCAACTTGTTGATTGGTTCCCGGCCGATGACCCAATCTTATAATAAAGAACCTTGGTTATTTTTGTTGATGCTGAGACCCAGACCGTCCGATCTACCAGAAAGGTATAAGGTAACCGTTTGGACAGCCGGAGACTAATTTTTGTAAATAAGTTCGCTTAATACCAGGAACAGTAACTAGGTGAAATGTGGATTATTTAGTTTGTACGCCTTTTTTCTTTCTGCGCTTTCCTCGAGGATTGGTTTTAACCCTATGAGCTGCACCTCCCCCCCTACATAAAAGGATGACCGGTTTTTCTTTTATCAACAATGTACTTTGTGTGACTGGTTTTACAAATATATCACTCACTTAGCAAGTGTTTGCTGAATCATCTTCACTTGAACTGCTTTGTTCCATGTCACATTCAGTTTCGTTAGCTTGTTCATTTTTGTCCTTTAGAAAGGAACTTAGTCAAGTCCTCAAGCTTTTCTATGATTAAGTAGATATTTTTGTTTAGCACATCAATGTAGTCTCGAATCGACCTGCACTAGATATCCACACTCGTGAAAATTTTCAGATCAGCTACTACTACATTTAGCTTTTCGATACTTTATGTGAGTTCAGTTTGTTTTCGCCTATTTTCCCTTTCATCAGTCACTGTTCTTTTTTCGTTTTCTGTTGTATTTTACATAGTGTAGCGTATTCTAATTTTTTTCTATTTTTTTTTTGCTTCACAATAGGAGATGTTAGCTTTTATAGCAGTTTGTATTTCTAATAGTTTTTCATTTCCTCACACTGTTTTCTTGTAACTGTGTGCTTTCCCTCGTGCCGAAAGCATTTCAGGTGTTTCGCTGCAATTTCGTGCTTCCCTCCACCTGTATAACATGTTGTGGTTTTGTTTTCACATTCGTGTTTGTAATGATTAAACTTTAGGCATTTAAGGCATACTTTTGGACTTTCTATAAATGGAAGAACTTTATATCTCGAATATCCAATGTTCACGTTGGTTCTGTTAGTTTTACCTAAGACAAGTAATAAGGTAACCGTTTTTTTTCTCTGTGATTTTTGGCTTAGTGAACCGGGTTAATTCACTCCAATTTATATCTTGCTCCTTGAGTTCTCCAGTAATTTTCTATAGGCTCACTTCTGGGTGTATATCACGTATAATCCATTTGGTAGTGGTAGAATCTTCAAATATTCTCTCACGTAGAGGTACACCACAAAATTTTGTGTTTTTAAAGAATCGGGTAGCGCTTTCGGCTGATTTGACAACCACAGCCACTTTGCCATTCCTTGTTACGAAGATATTACTAATATCTCCATCAATGGCCTCTTTTTGAAGTTCTTTTTTACAAGAAATTGGATTAAATGGGACCTCCTCCACAGTCCGGGTTAGAATAAATTTAGCCACTGTATTTACATGCTGGAATACAGTTTGGATTTTTCCTTACCAGAGAGGTTGTTACCTCACAATAGACCAGCGTCGCTAAAAAATATCCGCCGACTTACCTCCGGTACTTCGTTGTTCTGCCCCTTTTGTTTTCCCGAGCTACTAGGAAACTCCTCCATTCACAGTTCATAAAAATTTTGATAAAGCAGAAAACATCCGATCGATCACTTTCCTGGCCAACGATCAAACCATTCGTGATGTCACGGGTCAGAGTAAACTTTGAGAGGAGTTGCCAAACCACACGAATTATTGCAGTAAAAAATGTTTGTTAAATTTGAAGTGATGATATCCAGGCTTAAACAACATGTTCAAAGATTTTAAATTGTGCTGTTGACAGAGGATCCAGTGACATCCAAGGAAATTTAGTGACGTCGCTGGAGTTAGATAAGGGTCGCAGTTAAGAAATTCGGTTCTTCTTGATAGCCCGAGTACAAAATGCTCGCGTTCTTAATTCCCTTGCCGTCATACGCGCAAAACTAGGTAAAAATAATTAAATCAGTCATGCTCCGTGGGTATGACTGTTTTATTTTATTCCTGGCTCTGCGCATATGATGCCATGGGGGAAAAACTCGCTCATTATTGTTTTAGACTTCTCAATAGGGACCAAACTTGTTAACTACGACTATCATCCTGCCCTAAAAACGTCACTAAATTTCCTAGGACGTCACTGGGCCCTGTGTGCCCGTCATAATTTAAAACTATCTGCGCAACTTGTTTACGTCTGCATTTGTCACTTCAATATTAACAAACAAATTTTAACTACAATAATGTGAAACCAGCTGTATTTTAATAACACCTTTCAATGTCATCCCTGGTCTATAATGTCACGGATTACGAGATCCTTCCTCCATGACATCAAGCTGCCACAATTTTGATTCATTGCCGGGATCACTGCCCAACCTTATATTAAAGAACCTTCGAGTGAAATGAGGTCGAGTTTGTAAGAGCTGCATGCATCGTCTGTTAATGAATATGCTATATTGCTGTTAAAATACATTTTATTTTCTCCATTTCCTTTTCAATAACCGCTACGATTAGGGTAGAATTCAGTGGTTGTAACATTTCTGGTTCCGGAACATAAGACCTGGTGACATACGAAGACGAAAATGGGTTTTTTAAATATCCGGAGGACCCCGGCCCCCTCATAAGGCTTTTACCGGAACCTGTAATAATTTGAAAGAAAATTTTGAAGTTCCAAAGCCAGTATTCAATGATGTGAGAATTTTGTTAGAGCTACTCAAAGATAAAGGAGGAAAATTCCAACAAGTTGACTATGAAATATTAAAACTGCTATTAAGGTTCTTTGTTATATTCATCTAAAGTTAAATATAACAAAGAGTTTTACGATTGCGAAGCTGGCTATAAAAAACTGATAGACTTAAAGGTGAAAGTAAAACACATGTTTTCTACATCCCAACTAAAAGTTATGCAACAGAACACGTATACAGAAAACGTAAGTGGTATACGTCAGAAATTTCGTCTGCCTCAGGTTTCTTTGGCACCGCTTGATAGCAATATCCTGTAGGAGCTTCATTTTTGGAATACATTCAAAAATATACATGACGATCCATTAATGGATAACCACTCGAAATTTGATTATTAAATTCAAACAACGTTACTTAAATTTAAAGCAAGGGAAATTGTAGAAAGTTTTTAATCTATAGCGGAAAATTATGAAAAGGAGATTATCCATTTAAAACAACGTTTTGGATGAGAAGACATGACATCCTAAGTCAAGCTTATGTGAGCGATCTGTTACAGACAGTCTTGTTAAACAATAGTGATTCCAAGAAAGGCTTTAATTTATAATGGCGTGTACTGACTTTGAATTTGATAAAGTTAAAAAACAGTCTAGCAGTTATATTCTTTTCGATAAAAATGTTGGTACTGCCGCTTGTGTGTTTAGTAGTGGCACATTTAAAGATAAAACTGCATTGAAAAAGATTGATCACGCATGTATATTTTGTGATACATGTGTCGCAGAATTGTTTCAAAGCTTCGTATAAAAGGGTTTGTTTTATATGTTTAAGGTCAAATCATATAACTGTAAATCTAGGATAAAATGTATAATGCTCAGTAGAAGACATTTTACTCCTTTATGCCTAAACATTCTTTCTCACGACAACCAGCTTGGTATAAAAACAATTAAAAGAGAAGGTGAAGACAGTATTTTGAAGAGCCAATGGATACTTCTAACGTTTTATTGCAAACGTTAATTGTTAAATTGGTTCTCAACTTAACAAATAAGGTTTAAAGAAAAACTGTGAGGGCCGTCATAGATACGGTTTCTGAAACACATGTAACTGAAGATGCAATAAAATTATTTAAATGCGAAAGCTTGGGGGAAATCAAATTAGTACATAAGCTTTTTGAGAGTGTAGAAAAAAACAATATTTGCACCGTAATTATGAAGTTCATTTGAGTATATATGATAATAGTTATAAATGTAATTTATGTTGTCGGAATCAGCTAATTATAAGTTATGATATCTCAAAAAGCTACCAAATAGGCCTTGAATAATGGAGTTACATGAATACGGTATCAATGCTACTGATATAGAGAGTAACCCGATCGCAGTTAAAGCTGATATTAAACTGTTAATAGTGTACGATGACGTCTGAAGTTTATTAATTGGAAATATCACATCATAAAAAAGTGGTTCGCTGGCTTTAGAAACAGGATTAGGATGAACTCTTATGGGTAAAATTCATAACCAGAAAATGTATGGGAGTAATAATGCCCTTGTTGTAACCTCTTTGTCTTTTAAAAGAAAGCTTCATTTTTGAATTATAGATGTTAGATGCCATAGGAATTTCTGACCCCGTTAAGACTGAAGCAAAATCTGTATTTCATGGAGAAATTATGTCCCATTTTCAAAATACTTCGCATGAAGATCGGGATGAAATGTAGCACGTTGGGTTGCCCTGGGTTGGCAGGTAATTCTTGTATGTCTTCTAATACGGATTTATCTGAGAAACTGTTTTTATATCCAAAAAATGCTGTTCGATGTAAACAAAACTAATGCTTATCATGAGATATTTGTAGTCTAGTTTTGCAGATCATATAATAGAAGTATCTGCTGGTAAATATTCGCATGCGCATTACCTCCCGCATAGACATATAATTAAGGAGTCAAGTAAAACTTGTATTAAATACATGTTTTATTGCTACATCTCACATGAAGGGATATTAAACAACTGCTTGGAGAAATGACCTTTAACGATTGCTTTAACCGATTGCTTGTAGAAAATACTACTTCAAGAATGACTGCTTAGAGAACGACTGATTGGTAGAAAACGACTGTTTGAAGCTGCGACTGCTTTAAACGACTGTATTTAGGAAGGACCTAATCTAATTGAATTTATATGTTCAATATTCAATCGCTTTCAATAATTTTGTGTTGGTTTAGGGTCTTACATTGGACTTGCTTCAAATCAGCGTAGAGAAAGTGATAGGTTCTACGTACGATTTTTGTGGGGTATGAATAAAGAAAATAAGTTGAAAACTTATCGAAATCAACGGATAGTATTTCCGTCTCACATGGAGAGATAGTAGTTGCTCCGTTTCACATGGAGGGATATTAAACAACTGCTTGGAGAAATGACTTTTAACGATTGCTTTAAACGATTGCTTGTGGAAAATACTACTTCAAGAATGACTGCTTAGAGAACGACTGATTGGTAGAAAACGACTGTTTGAAGCTGCGACTGCTTTAAACGGCTGTCTTTAGGAAGGACCTAATCTAATTGAATTTATATGTTCAATATTCAATCGCTTTCAATAATTTTGTGTTGGTTTAGTGTCTTACATTGGACTTGCATCAAATCAGCGTAGAGAAAATGATAGGATCTGCGTACGATTTTTGTGGGGTATGAATAAAGAAAATAAGTTGAAAACTTATCGAAATCAACGGATAGTATTCATTGCCGTCCGTTCTTATTCGCTGCAACACTCAACTTCAATTTAGATGAAGCTTCGGAAATCCTTTCCTCCACTCTGAAAAATTCCTTTTGAGTGAATAACTGTGTGTGTAGTGTAAAACGTGTGCAAGAAGCTGATAATTTTATTATTGAGTCTCAACATTTATTATCCGCTGACTTTAATTTAAGATGGCAATCGAATTGTCACGTTAGATTGATTTGTCAGTCTGATCGCATTGAATCTGTGCCCGTGGTTTAATTTGGTTTCTGAAATTTTGGTTCAGAAATTTCAATGTGCTCGCAAAGTTTAAGATACCTAGGTGGGTCAACCTAAGACAGGACAAAAATGAGAATAAGTTTTCAGATTTTTTACGATGCGAGTAAATAGGCATACATACGCTACTTGCGTTTTTCTGAGAGTAGAATTAGATAGGTGCATTTCAATAAAGTTCAGTAAAGCAGGGACGAAAAGGATAAATAGTTCTTTAGATTTATATATATCAATGTAAATTCAATTACTTTTAGAAGTAACAAATGTTCTGTAACTTTTATTTTTACTTGTGTAAGAAAATATTCAATAACAGTAATATTTCGTAAATTATACTTTTCTATTATAATAATCAACGTTCAGTGAATCTGCTTGATAGGCATTAATAGTATGGCATTATCCGTTTTCCAGTCATATTTAATATACATAACAAACAAATCATATTTCATCTAATTCTGCTATAAAACCGTGCTGTTTTTAAGAGACATGTTTGCACTGCTCAATGTTAAATGTGGAAGCATTTTCGGGTTTAAAGAGAGAGGAACATTCGATATTAAAACATGACTTACTATAGAATGCAGATAACGTTTACGAATATATAGTCACACGAGACATAATATACATAATGATATATATATGACACCATATAATATGACACCATCCGTTTACCAGTCAGATATAATATACATAACAAACAGATCATATTTTATCTAATTCTGTTATAAAACTGTACTGTTTTTAAGAGACATGTTTGCACTGCAGAATGTTAAATGTGGAAGCATTTTCGGGTTTAAAGGAGCATTCGATATTAAAACATGACTTGTATAGAATACAGATAACGTTTACGAATATATAGTTACAAGAGACATAATATACATAATGATATATATATGACACCATCCGTTTTCCCGTCAGATGTAATATACATAACAAACAGATCATATTTTATCTAATTCTGCTATAAAACCGTACTGTTTTTAAGATATATTTTTGCACTGCGCAATGTTAAATGCGAATAACCCAGACGTGACGACTGACCCGAAGGCATGCAGTATCTATTTGTATGGCCGGGTAATGTTAAATGTGGATGCATATTCGATTTTAAAGGAACATTCGATATTAAAACATGACTTAGTATTGAATACAGATAACCATTGCGAATATATAGTTAAAAGAGATTAATATACGTAACAGATCATATTTTAACTAATTCTGTTATAAAATCGTGCTGTTTTTTAAGAGACGTGTTTGCACTGAGCAATGTTAAATGTGGATTCATTTTCGGTTTTAATCGTACATACGATTGTAAAACATGACTTAGTATAGAATACAGATAACATTTACGCATATAGTTACAAGAGATATAAACCTTTCAAAAAACTCGAACTTAATACTTAGTTCAAAATATAAGCCTTAGTTCATAATATTCTTCTAAATATTATATTATATGTTTAGAGTAAATAACTCGATAAAATTCAAGAACTTTAGTTTGACGATATAGGAAATAATAACACACTCATCTTTGAAAAACATATCATTCATATATTTAATAATGTATGTTCAAATGAACGTACATATGTTGAATAATTTATATTCACACGCTGGAAGACTAGTTGAAAATAGCGTTTTAACTTAGCCTCCCTTTCAATATTCCTTCAGCATAGTTTAGTTTGATTTCTACAAAAATGGAACAATTTCGAAACAGAATAATCAAATGTAATTTTAAAACGTCATGTTTTCCTTCAAAGTTGTTCAAGCATTAAAATACATCACTTTCACTGCTTTCTGCATATTTAACATTCACCAATTCCTATACTTCAACACAAACATTTACAATGTGCCATAAATATGAATCAAGATATTCTCCAGACATATGTAATGTGCACAACCAATCAAATGCTAATCCATTCCATTATAAAATCGTTCTATTTTAATCTCTGGGGAATACGTCAGCACTCCATAATGTTAACTGTTTATCCAACTCTCGCTTTTAATGGAGCATTCAGCTGGATAGCGCCACTTAGTGAAATGAAATGAAATGAAATTAGAATACGGATTCCAGTATTTTTAGAAGGAATGCAGGTTTAAATCCCCGGTGTGTTTTCTGAAACAGTTGTGTCAAAAATAGCTAATACAATTTCCGCAAGCAATCTTGATTTTAATCTTTATTTTTAATATTAATGAGATGTTACATTCATGCCCTTTCATCACTCATTAGAGAAGACTAATTAAGTACATGTTGGGCTGTAAACAAATATCCATTTTTAGAATCACGTAGCTGATTGGTTGCTTCCCGTTTTACATAAGTCTTTACAGAAGTTAAACTATATCTAGGTATACTCTAAGCCATACTTAGCAAAAGTGGACAAGACTGCACATGTCCATATTTTATACTAAAAAAAATCGTTAAAGTATATTATTTTAACATTACGTGATAAAATGTGTTTTAATGTATGTGTCGCCTGTAGCAGAAAACTAAAGCATCGGACAGCAGCGAAATTCGGAACAGGGGTAACTAATTTCTTTGTCGATTTTTTTAAATGTAAATTACTTTTAAAATTATGAACACTTAAAGTCTAGATTCGACCGAAATTTCGCCATTTTGAAATCAATTTATGTCGTCAGACGATTCTGCGAATAATGCGATATAGCAATTGGCAGCTGTCTCAGTCGTTTCAAATTTGGGGAGCTCTAAAATTAGTGGTCGTTAAAATCCGAAACTCTAACTTCTGGAGTTTTAGAAATATACTTTTCACTTTTTAAAAATTCCATTTTTTTATTATTGTAAGTACCGCACTCAAAATTGAGGAAAATTGGGGCAAAACTCGCTGTGATAGCATTGAACATTATATTTTTTCTTCTTTCGTTAACGGAACTGTATTTGATTTTTGAAATTTCAAGTATTTTCGTTTATTTTTTAGAATTCAAGATGTATAAGCAAGTTCAGCATGTTTCGCTTATATTTTGGGTGTATTATTCCCTCATTCTGGTTGTTCCGAATTGGCATGGCTTTTATGCAAAGCTGGTGATTTGAAAATTCGACTGGTGCTATCTGTATCTTACGTACGTAATTGGCGTCGACCCGAGAAACGGCGGATAATACATTTAAGTATTAATAAAATATAATAAATTATTATAATTTGATTAAAGCAAAAATATGTTTATGAATTGTGACCAATAATTATTGAAAACAGTTTTACTGAATATTTTTTTTTTAATTTATTTACCGAAATCAATAATCAGTAAGGAAAACCTACCATCCACAAAAAAACCCTGCTTTATCGAAAACTAAGGGATCACCAACATTCTCTGCAACATATTCTGTTTCAGCCGATCATCTTAAAAATAACTACTAAAATTTTGTATAAATTAAACTATTGAAATTTGGTGTCGATTGGACTATGTATTAAAAATCTGAGCTTATACAGAAAGGCCCAACGTTTGAGCTGAATAATGATACTTGTATGCTTCTCATGATCGCAATACTATTGAAATATTTATAAAATGTTTATATGTATGACTTTTATGTATATTTATGTATGCTCATGACTTTTATGTATATTTATGTATGCTTTTATGTATGCTCATATGTATATTTTTTAATCTTGAAAAGGATTTACGTGGCCGTCATTTTTATTATGAAGATGAGATTGATGAGGCTATAAAATAATATTTTTCATGGATTCCAATAACTGGATGGCTTGAAGCATTTAATATTTGGAAAATTCGCCTACAGTACCTTGATGTTGGAGGGGAGTACTTTGAACACTCCTTAGAGTTGGTAAGTTTAACTTGTACCACTTAGTCAGTGAGACCCTCGTCTACGTTTAATATTTGTTTACTCAATATTACTCAAAAAAATCTGATGTCGGAAGCACATGACTTTCCTTATATAATGCAATGAATTTACAACTTTTACAGTTAAAAAAAAATAAGTTATTCTTATAGTAATACTTACATTCTTTCCAAGATATTAACTTTTCGTCAATTAGTCGTCATTTTTATTCCTTTAACCTCATTTTTATCCATTTGGCGAGATTTTCGTTAATTTGACAACATTTAAAAAAGTCGCCGAGTTGGCGACATTCCTCCAAATACGTCGCCTAATTTCGCCAAGTGTTATGGACGGAGAAATAAGTTATTCTTATAGCAGAAAAAGGACTATTGGCGTTCAAATACAAAAGTATTACTCAAAGTATTTCTTCTCATGAATGGGACAAGTTAGATCCACGAGAATGATGTTACCAAATTTATAACATGATATTATTAGTTATGAAAAGTGAACATATTTCACAATAGGTAATATTTTTATATGATTTTTGATAATGTTTTTGAAAAATGTGCAATATCTCGAGAACAGTTCATGCTTGAGTTCTAAAATTTATGTCTATAGTTTTCTAATGAAAAAGTATATAGGAAATGACTATTCGTTGACTTTATTAAAGGTTTTAATTTGTTGATGATTTTTTCAAAATTTCACTCGAAAATTTAGAACATTCTGAACATTCGATTGCGTATAGAAACAATAGACTTCCAGTATTCATGGATTGTAATTTTTGCACCAAATTTTGTTCGAATTGGTCCATTCGTTATTCAGACTCCACAGACACAATGAAACACACGCACACACACACAGACATCATCTCAAAAACGTCTGATTCGTGTTCAGGGATGCTTCAAACGTGCTCTCCCGTCGAAAAGTCTCATTCGAATTTTTGACCCCGTCACTATACATTCCATTTGCATTATATGTATATAAGGAAAGTAACAACATCTTAAATATTCATATCCAACCTCAAATCCGTGGATTTATATAAGGGTTTGCGATAAATTGTTGTGAGTTCAGCACCTAGTTTTCAGAGATAAAGTTAATTTCTAACCATTTGTAAAACCGTAACTGTCCCTAATAGTTTCAACAACAAACTACTGCTCAATTTTCAAACCCTACTAAATTGTTCCTGTGAATCAATTTAAATTGTGAACCGCCCATAGATTCATGAATTGTGTTGAATACAACCGTATCGTAAAGCAACGGTAAAGTGGTGTAAGTAAGGAAGTCTGACAGTACCTTTAATCTTAAATTTACTTTAACTACTACATCATTTTCAAACCCTATTAATTTATTCCTGTGAATCAGTTTAATTTGTGAACCGCCCATAGATTCATGAATCGTGTTGATTACAGCCGTATAGAAAATCTACGGTAAAGTGGTGTAATGAAGTTAGATAATGTATTCTGTCTTAAATTTTCTTAAATACTAGTTGTTTGTCATAAATGAAACAGGCGATTGTTAGAACTGAACGAATTTTTAATTGTATGATACATTTTCCCCCGTACGCTGTACACACTTGAAAATGGATATAATTTGCAGTCTCAAGTGCGTAGGAATTATGGGCATCTGCATATTCTGAAAATGCTTCAAGATGTAAACGTAGATCTGTGCTACACCATAATATAGGTGGTGTTTTCTCATGCCTCTTTAATATGTAGATGGTCCCTATATAGTTCATTTAAGTTTTTATAACTTATGGAAGTAATTTGTCCAATATAACATGGTTTCCCATTGCACGATATATATATATATATATATATATATACAGGGTGGTCATAAAAAATCTTCCCGATATACGAACCCCTAGCGGCCTATCCGCTCAACCAATCGAAAGGAAATTTCAGATATTGTTATTTGAAGGTATGCGCTCGAGATTGTGATGATTTCAAACACTGGCGCTCTCACGGTTACGATTACAGTGAAAAAAATTCGAAATTTTCGAATGTCAACACCTACTTTTTTCCTACGAAATTGATCAACGCATTGAAAAACCATAATTGGCGTTGGAACGATACACGTATGACGAAAATTGGTGGCGTAAAACATTTGCAAAGAAGAGCATTGTAAAGGACCAATGGCAACACAAGGGAGGAGAGGGACAAAAACTTTTATTGGAATTACAAGTTTTCAACGTGCCCACATTCGCAGACGATAGCGCATTGCATCGGGGCTATCGTGATTCCTCTTCTCTTCTTCCGAAGCGAAGTAAGCGAAGGGGAAAAGGGAGAATCCCGAGGGTCCCGATTGCATGCGGGAGATTGTTGATTAGATTTCAGATAACCCTAGAAGTAGAAATCCATCGGAATGAGGTCGAGGGATCTCGGTGACCACGAAACTGCAAAGTGACGGGAGATGACTTTATCACCAAAGTTCTGTTTCAGCACTTGTCGAACACATGTAGCGACGTGTGGAGGAGCACCATCTTGTATCCATACAATGTCATTAACGTCATTTCGCTGCTGGAATTCTGGAATTACGTAATTCTGCAACATTATTTTATACAGAGGACCTGTGATGGAACACGTTTGCATACCATTCGAAGAGACCTCTTCGAAGAAGAATGGACCGTGAACGAATGTCCTTGCGATGCCGCACCACACAGTCACTTTAGCTTCGTCTAAAAGCACTGGTACCACATCATGAGGATTTTCGTTAGCCCAGTGAAAGCAGTTCTTGGAGTTTACGTTCCCAGTTAAGGAGAAATGAGCCATCCGTCCATAATATCCGCAGCGGCCACCTGCTTTCTTCATCATATCTGATGAGGAAAAAAATGCGCAAAGTTGACACGCTGTTGCTCGTCTCCAGGTTGCAACATCTGGACGGGATGGAAACGATAAGGAAAAATCCGCAGAACAGAGCGCAAAAGCTTGAGGACTGTGGTTTTCGGTACATCCAAATTGCGGGCAACATTTCTTGCAGTACGCAATGAACCTGCAATAATCGTATTATGCACTTCCGTAACAACTTCAACAGGAACATATATATAGTCGTTGGGATCGCGGTCTATCACATGTGCATCCAGTTTCTTCAAACTTTTTTACCAAATCATTTACAGTTCGTACGGAACACGTGCCTCGTCTTAGCTTATGATTTCGCAGATAAACTCGCACTGCTTCGGCAGCATTTCCCCCGTTCAGATAAAACAGCTTTATCAATTCACCTCGTTGTTTCCCTGTAAGTGTAATCTCGATGGCACGTTCGAACACCTGATTGAAGAAAAAACCTTCCCAAACTGCTTATTAATGGTTTTCCACAAGCAATGCTTTGGACATGGTGTTCTGTGATTGGTGCTTCTACTGTCTATCCCTGTGAATTAATCAAAGTGCGTCAAGGCCTCTCTCTGTTGTCATTGGTCCTTTGCAATGCTGTATCGTTCCAACGCCATTTATGGTTTTTCAATGCGCTGATCAATTTGCGCAGGAAAAAAGTGGTTATGGTTTTTCAATGCGCTGATTAATTTGCGCAGGAAAAAAGTGGTTATGGTTTTTCAATGCGCTGATCAATTTGCGCAGGAAAAAAGTGGGTGTTCCATTCGAAAATTTCGAAATTTTTTATCTGTAACCGTAACTGTGAGAGCTCTATTGTTCGAAATCATCACAATCTCGAGCGCATACCTTCAAATAACAATATCTGGAATTTTCTTTTGATTGGTTGAGCGGATAGGCCTCTAGGGATTCATATATCGGGGAAGTTATTTATGACCATCCTGTATATATATATATATATATATATATATATATATATATATATATATATATATATATATTATGTATATATATATATATATTACTATGTATATATATATATATATATATACATATATATATACATATATATACATAAAAAATTTAATTACCGTAGTATACTAAATAAATAAGGATACTTTGCAAAAATGCAAATGTTTAAAATGAGTAAATAGGAATGACAATGTAAAATACATTTAATTATGGAAATTTAATAATTATGTAATATGTGGAAATTTACTTTATTAGAATCAATTAAAAATGCTATTAGTAGTATTAAATAGTCTAGATCTATATATAATATTGATAATATTAAACACTCCATTAATGATTTACTAAGTTCTTTTGTTATCACCTATGTTGACAAAGCCTCTAGTAATTATGCTACTTTCTGTAAAAAAATTTATATACATTTTCTGTTAGATTATTTAAAAAATAATAGTATTTTTACACTTGATTTACATTCCATTAATAGTATCAAATTGAAAATTTTCTGTATGTATAATGATTTAAATATTAAATATAAATTTCTTAAATTTCCATATATAGTGCTTATTCCAAAATTTCAAAAAAATCCTATTAAATTTTGAACAGTAACTAGTGGTCACTATACTTACTCTACTACTGTGACTAAATTACTACTGAATTCTTTAAATCAAATAAATCATATTTTATGTCAGTCTAGCAATAATTACCTTATTCTAAATAATAGTAAAGAATTGAAGAATAAATTAACATCACTTTGAAAACTAATAGGATTTCAAACTTTTGATTTTAAAGATATTTTTAATAATCTTAATATAAGATCTCAGACCTGTATGATGTAAATTTAGCTCTATACAATGTTTATATTACTAATCTATCGACTCAAACCAGTTTTATAAAATTTCCTAAACTTCTACACTTTATTAATTTCAATAATTATATTTTTCAAGGAAATAAATTATACTTACAAGACTCAGGAGTTCCACAGGGTGGCTGCAGTAGCAGTATGTTAGCTAATTTATATACTGAAAATTGTGTCATAGATATAGATTTCTATCCAGACAATTTGGAATTAATTTCTAATGAAGCTGCTATTAGTAAAAATATTATTTTTTTGGATTTAAATCTTATTATTGAACCTTCTAATAGAATTGTTACTAATTTATATGATAAAAAGACTTTTTAAATTTTAACATTAATAAAATCTTACCATTTATTTCCTGCAACTCGATTCTATTGTTTAGAAATATTATACCTAATCAGCTTTTTAGAATTTATAGATTATCTGATGAAAAAGTTCATGCTATACTTATTAATAATCTAAAAATTACCAGCAATTTATATAAATATCCCTCTTATTTTTTAAATGGAACAGTTAAAAAATTTAGATTAGCTTGATTTTCATAATTCTATCCATAGTTTTTATATTAGCCTGACATCTCAATACTCTTGGTTTAATATATAATTTTTAATATTTTATTTTTACATCCACTTAAACATTAGCCTTTCTATTATTAGCCTCTTCTTATTGTTGCTCTGATTGTATATTATCACTTATTCTTGACTTTTTGCATTACTGTTATTTATTTCTTACGAATGGCAACAGTAGATCATATCATTTTCCTTTCAGAATGGCAACACTGGTCTCTTCATTCTGGATTCCCGGGTTCGACAGGTTCGTGCATTTGTTGTGTTACATTCCAGGTATTCTTGATTCCTTTTATTTTTTCTTCTTTATGTATGTTGTCCAAGTAGAGATAGTTTATAGATATATCTATCTATTTCTTCAGAAACATACATTTTTGTGTTTGCTTCAACAAAATACTTGGACTTGAGAAAGAATTTTGGCAAAGTGAACAAATCCATGATTTAGGCTTAGGTAAGACTAGTTTGACATTATAATGGTGTATAGTGTTTTAATGCTTGTACAGCTGTCTTCATCGCTTGTCTTCATCGTTAAAATAAATGTGTTATTGTATTTCATATATAATTCTTTATGTTCTTGTAAAGGATCTTTTCTGATGTTTTGACATCTTTGTCAGCTTTTTGCTTCTTTTGGACTTTGTCTTTGTGTAAGGAGTGCACTTTCCGTGCACTCGGATCTCCAAGTTTGGTGGTGTGGTTGAAAACGCACTGCCTCTCTTCCAAATTACGTTAAAATTGCGGATGCCAGTATCCATGGGTCCTGTTTTTATTTTCCGCATTGAACTTAAAGGTTCCTAGTACATTCTTGTAAATATATTTGTATTATATGTGTGAGAGAGAAAATTATTCTCTCGTTGGTCGGAAAATTTTTGCTCAAAGGGAGGGGGGTGTCGTATCGACATTTCATAACGCGGCTCAAAAGGTACGTTTCTCGAGCCATTTTTACAGATTAATGTTTCCATGGAGATTGTTTCCATGGAGAAACATGGGAATTTCGAGTTTTGTTCGCCGAGCATTCTTTTCCTTGTTTTGGTTCATTATTCCGGCGCTATCGGTGTCTGGCTCTGACGTGTGGATGCGGCGTGAGGCGAAACGTCATTTATGCAGAGATTTGTTGACCAATGAGATTAGATCTTGTGAACTGATATTAGCGAATGTAACGGTAGATGCGGGGCTTTTTCTCTCAAAGATTCTGAGGTGAGAAAACACTGGAGGAGCTGTCGTTAGAAATGGAATAACAAAGGATTAAACGTAAAGCCTGGATTATATTGTGGATTCACTGACAATTGATGTCTTGAATATAATCCAGAGGAATATTGTTCCTGATTATCACGAAGTTCTCTTAAGAATTATTATGTATTACTAATGTTCTTTTATAATATTTTAGGAAGATAAATGCGGTTCCTGCTAGAATTAGTGTCCGATGCGTGCTTGCGAGAAAGGACACTGATATCGTTAGTCTTAAAGACACTCTGTATGTCTGCATTCTATATAAGAGTTTGCCGGAATTCGAAATTATACTTTGCCCCGGTGACGAGTCTCTATCTACAAATTGTAAGTCTTCTAAAATTATTAATTACACAAATCATGCCTGATGATCTTGAAGTAGAGGTAGCTCATCAGTTTATTATCGAGAACACTAATAGTAAGAAATAAATGATAAAAAAGTAATAGATAAGAGAATAATGATTGAGAAGTATTAATAATGATAATATCCTGTAATTATTGTGTAAAGAATTGAATTTAAATACTAGATTAAGACTGTTATATATTGTATCTGAAAGTAATCCTATAGTATATGAAATGTGAAATTATGCTTACATTCGGGAATATTGAATTGATAGTTGTTAATGTGTGAAATGGATATTAAAATTAACTGCTCAAAAAGTATTGTCTTAGATTAAGAAAATTCAATTAAGTCTGTCTTTCTTATTATCATGCGTCATATTATCATCTGAATAAAAATATTATTTCCAACTAATGAAAGTGTCATATTATGTGTGCTGGATTCTTTATCGTCGCTTCTATGGCTGATTGATCAACCTGTGTTTTACAGGACAGGGATTTATTTGCCTGGGTTAGTAAATTTCCCAACGCATAGGTAAGTGACGGCTTGGTATAAATTGCCGTGTAGTACTTTAATTTCATATTGTTACTAAATCCACTGTATGTGCTTCGGTTATTTGCATATTAATTTCACAGAGTTTGCATATTAATTTTATAAGAATATATTACTCTGTAAGAGTTTAATTACATATTGCTTGTGAACATATTAAATCCAAATAGCAAAACCTTCCAAAGTAGTGGCCGGGCATGTTGCGTGCTTTGTTTTCAAAAAATATTGTTTTCTTAATACCTGTTAGATTGTTTCCCAGCATCGCATTTACTCTCCAGAGGACCTGAGGTGACCGCATAATCCTCCTATCGTAAATCCACTTGATACTTTGGGCCGTTGCACTTGTTTTTAAGAATTCGCGTCCCTGGATTTCTATTAAATGGTTTTGTAGCCTCGGGTCGCGTATTCCGCCTGCCGTAAATCCCCATGTGATGTTTCGAGCCAGTTCAAATTCTTAGTTTTAAAAAATTTGGAATCCCAGTTTACTGTTGAAAGGTCTAGAAGCGTCTGATCTATTGTCGGATCTACAGAAGCCGCTTATCGTAAATTTACATGAGCGATCAGGCCGCATTACTACGTACTTTTAAAACATTCTGGATAGCCGAATTTCTGATAAACAGTTTCACAGCACCGCATTTTCGGTTTTGCGGGCCTCATACACTTGTTTAATCCACCTCTAATAAAGTCGCGCTTGAAGTTTCGAAGTTAATACATTGATATTGTTTGGCATGATCCTGGCCAGACCAGGTTTATGCCAAACGTGGCTCTTGAAGTGAAACAAGTGATGCAGGATGAGCGCTGCTTCACTTTATTATTATTTGGCGAATTTTTTACGTCGTTTGGCTATTTTTAGATAATATTTAACAACATCTGTGCCAGTAGCGTGAATTTTTTTAAGATGTTCCTTATGTCGATGATTGGTAGGAGATTTTCTTAAGCGACTAGGCCGCTGATTATCAGGATAGGGAGATCGACCCGATCTGCTGATGTGCTCGCTAATAGATAAGAAAAAAACACATCGGGCTACCAAGCTCGGTCCGATGTATTACCGAGCTCACTAATAGATGGGAAATATGCACAATGGACTGCCGATCTAGCCCCGATCTCTAGCCGGTGTATACTGCGAACAACCTATCTGTAACCGATGATAACAAGTGGGCGACCAATGTTTTACCGAGCACATCATGTTGCTTGGGTTATCAAGGAGGAGGGGGAATCACCCCCACTGAATCTGCTTCACCCATTCCTGCAGTCACGAGCTGTCACTTTTTCTTAGTTAAAACAAAGAAAAAAATCGACTCCAATGGATTAGTGGCATCATATGATTTAGAATGATTTAGTGGCATGAATGATTTAATGGCATGAATGAATTAGTGGCATCATATCGATTGTCTGAGGGTTATCCATCGACCCATTTGGGCGCGTATCGTAAATCTGCATGCGAAGTTTTGGACCCGATCGGATCGGTGCGTAGTTTGAAAAAATTCAGGCTCCCGAATTTCTGATAAAATGTTTCACAGCATCACATTTTCTGTCTAGTGGACCCTATGCGATCGCTTAATCTGTTTATCCTAAATGCACACGTGATATTTCGATCCTGGCCGGGCCCGATGTGTAATTGATTGCAGCGAACCAACGTTTTTACTTTCCCTGCAATACCTGGTAATGTATAGGGAAAATATTGGTATCATGCCGAAAATCGTAACTCGAGTTTTTGACGGATCTACACGTTTCGAGACCACTAGAATATGAAAAAACTACTTTGAGCGTGACGTATGTGTGTGTATCTGTATGTGTGCCTCTGTGTCTGTCCGTGCAATGTATGTATTCACTCTAACTCAAAAACTAATGAACCGAATTCCATAATATTTATTAAGTATGTCACTTGGGTGTAATCCTGGTGCTGATTAGTTTTTGGAACCCGCCTTTTTTTCCGAAATGGCCCTCAAAAATGTCATGTATCCATTCTAGATAAGATACTAATTGGCAAAATTTCACAAAAATTGGTAGATAAGTTAATTGTAAGATTCGGAAAAGAACAGCCTGCCTTTTTTACGAAATGGCCCTCAAAAATCTTAAAACAAAGACTACATATGCTCAAATGTATCCATCAAATGTTTGTTTTATACGTAATTACTGACGAGGAAAAGAATAAGACCAACTCCATTACTTTAGGACTAACCTTATGGTATTCTTGTTACGCCGCTATCGAAAAAATGTCCAATTAACAAATAAAAACAAAAATTGAATTAAAAATGCAAATTTAGTCTACAGGGAAAGTTATGCGTGTTGCCCACACCAGATTTTTACTTTCCCTGCAATATATGGTAATGTACAGGGAAAGTATTGGAATTATGCCGAAAATCGCAACTCGAGTTTTCGACCGATCTATAAGTTTTGAGTCCTCTAGAATACGAAAAAACTATTTCTATCGTGACGTCTGTGTATGTGTGTGTCTGTGTGTCTGTCTATGCAACGTATATATCCACTCTAACTCAAAAGCTAATGGACCGGATTTCATAAAATTTGGTAAGTCACTTGTGTGTGACCCTGGTGCTGATTAGCTTTTGGTACGATTCCGGATTATACGACCCGCGATATTTTGCGAAATAGCCCGCAAAAATTGAATGCATCCACTCTAACTGAACGAATAATTGATCAAATTTTACAAAATTTGGTAGATTAAATTTTACAAAATTTGGTCACTTGTGGGTCATCCTGATGCTGATTTGTTTTGATACGTTTCGAAAAAGAATAACCCGCATTTTTTTTACGAAATGACCCGCAAGTCTAAAATATTCGATCTAAAATAAAATACTACATATGAAAAATATTGAAACTCTGATATAAATGACTAAAGTTGATGAAATGTAATTATTAAGTGTTTGTTTTACATGCAAAATTTGACAACTAGGCGAATATATCTGCCCCCTTGACTGTAGGTTAAAGCTAGATATTGTAGCTTTTGGAATTTTAAAGACCTGCAGAATTTAAAGTGAATTAAGTTGCCAAAAGAAACGAAGATGCAATAAAAAAAACCAATGATATAATATAAAGAAATTATCCGCATCATTTTCTGCAATTAAACTCAATTTAATGCATAATGAAATAAAAAATTACAAAATGAATTTGAATCTGCGAGTAAAGTTATATGCTGCACACATCAGATTTTTACCTTCCCTGCAACGCATGGTAATGTGTAGCGAAAATAGTGGAATCAGGACGAAAATCTCAACTCGAGTTTTCGACGAATC
Source organism: Amaurobius ferox (assembly GCA_951213105.1). Taxonomy (NCBI): domain Eukaryota; kingdom Metazoa; phylum Arthropoda; class Arachnida; order Araneae; family Amaurobiidae; genus Amaurobius; species Amaurobius ferox. The sequence goes on along the minus strand of OX578144.1, from coordinate 36,469,564 downwards.
TATACGTTTCGGGACCTCTAAAATGCAATTTTTTTTGCATGATGTTTATCTGTGTGTGTGTATAAGTGTATGTGTGTGTGTGTGTGTCTGTCTGTCTGTCTGTATGTATGTCTGTCTGTGCAATGTATATATCCACTCTAACTCAAAAACTAATGGACCGAATTTCATAAAATTTGGTAGGTAAGTCCTTTGTGGGTAACCGCGGTGCTGATTAAGTTTTGGTACGGTTCGGTATGAAAAAACCTGATTTTTTTTTTTTTTGCGAAATGGCGCGCAAAAATCGATGTATCCACTCTAGCTAATATATTAATTAGCCAAATTTCAAAAAATTTGGTAGCTAAGTCACTTATAAGTTATCCTGGTGCTGATTAGATTGTGGTACGAATCGGAAAAATAGAACTTGTCTTTTTTACGAAATTTCCAGCAAAATTCGAGAAAATCTAAAATAAAAGACTACGTGTGCTCAAATGTATCAATTAGTTGCATGTTTTATACGTAATGTTTGACGTGGAAAATAATAAGACCAACCCCATTAATCTAGGACTGACCTCTCTTGAGATATTTGAGTTTTTTACATTTTTGTTATGCCGCTTTCGAAACATTTCCAGTTACCGAACAATAATGTCGGCAACACATGACTTTCGTGCAGACTTATATCCACGTTCACTTTATTTTATTTAAATTGAATTTCATTTTAATTAAAATTTCGTTCTCTTTGGTAACTGGACTTCTTTTCAAAGGTGGCGTAGAGAAAATACGAAAAATCTAAAGTGTATCGTGAACGGCTAGGACTAGTGTAATGGGGTTGGTTGATCTTATTATTTTCTTCGTTAATAATTACGTATGAAACAAGCATTTAATGGATATATTTAAGCATACGTAGTTTTTATTTTAGATTTTGACACTTTTTGCGGGCCATTTCGCAAAAAAGGTAGGTTGGTTTTTTTCCGAATCGTACCAAAATCTAATCAGCACCAGGGTGACCCACAAGTAACTTATCCACCGAATTTTGTGAAATTCGGTCCATTAGTTTTTTAGTTAGAGTAGATACAAAATCTGCACAGACAAACAGACAGACAGACACACAAACTCACACACAGACGTCATGCTAAAAATGGTATTATCGTAATTTAGAGGTCCGAAACGTGTCGATCCTCCGAAAACTCGAGTTGCAATTTTCGGTTTGATTCCAATACTTTCCCTATAGCTTAGCATGCATTGCAGGGAAAGCAAAAATGCATTTGAGTGTGCAGAGAAAGTCATGTGCTGCTCGCATCAGATTTTTTACTTTCCCTGCAATACATGGTAATGTATAGGGGAAGTATTGGAATCATATCGAAAATCGCAACTCGCGTTTTCAACGGATCTAGATGTTTCGGAACCCCTAGCAGACGAAAACACTATTTTAGCTTGACGTCTGTGTGCGTGTGTGTGTGTCTATCTGTTTGTCTGTATGTCTGTGCAATGTATGTAACCACACTAACTCAAAAGCTATTGTACCGAATTTCATAAAATTGGGTAGGTATGTCTGTTGTGTGTGATCCTGGTGCTGAATAGTTATGGGTACGATTTGCAATAAAAGAATCCGCCTTTTCTTTCGAAATGGCCCCAAAAAAATTCACTCAAGCTGAAAAACTAATACATCAAATTTCACAAAATAAGATACTTGTGGGTTACCCTGGTGCTGATTAGATTTTTGTACGATTCTGAAGAAAAAATAACCTGCCTGTTTTTGCGAAATGACCCGAAAAATCATCAAAATCGAAAATAAAAAACTACCGATGCTCAAATATATCAATTAAATGCTTGTTTCATACATAATGCTTAACAATGAAAAGAATAAGGTCAAGCCCATTACATTAATGCAAGTAGATCTCAATATTTTAGCATTTACCCTGTGTCACCGTTGAAAAAAGGTTCAATTACCAACTGAGAACGAATATTGAATAAAAAGTGCCAATTCAGTGTCATTTTAAATAATTGTGGGTGTTATTTTCTGCAATTAAACTCAATTTAATGAATTATTGAAGAAATAAACCGAAAGTGAATCTGTATCTGAATGGAAAGTCATGTGCTCCCCATGCCAGATTTTTAAAACTATTAGAGCATTGTTTGCTGGTTCAATTAGAGGATTGGTGTCGCATGGCTAATTTTATTGAAAAATTAGAGTAGTTTATCGTGCAGAAAGAAACGGAAAAAGTTATTTTCTAAAAATGATTCTTTTTACTAGCCTGTATATTATTTTAGTTTTCATCAATTACTTAAAATAGAAACTGTCCTTTATTAATTACATTAAAATTTGTGGTCAATGTGTCAATTATTTTACAAGAAAATTCAAAATCTGCCATGATTTTGAGAAACAATAGTCCGAAAAACGGAATCCCCATATGTAATCCATATTAACCCGCTCTTAATTGAGAGCCTGCTGAAAAACAAACTCTCAGAAAGAAATTCATAAAATTAAGAATATTTTTAATGTAAAAGATATATTCATGTCTCTTTAATTCACAAAGATAATTCAACAAAAGTTGATTTGCTGATCCGCTGCAAATTGTAATCGGTAGTAAAATTGGAATTTTAGTTTTTGTAAGTTCAGCTACATCTGAAAAACTCTATTTTGTAGTGCTGCCATCTATGTTCATATGTATAAAATATTAAAGTGTATTGTGATAGTATAATTATAAGATGGTTTTAAAGAGAATGGTTAATAAAATAATTTAGTTATTATAAGTTAATTTGGTTATTTTGAGATTTGAGATATAATTATTTATAAAACAAATAAAGCATAATCTTTGTATTTCGTGAGATGCATTTATACCTTCTGCTTTAAAATTTAAAGGAATACACAAAAATGGAAGAAAAGTGAACAATAAATTATATATGACATAATAAAAAAATGTATTTCTAATAATAATTGCTTTTAATAACTATTCTGGTAAATGTAATTTAGCAGTACTTATGTCATCATAAATGACGCCAACTTTCCAAATTACTATAAAAGCCAAAGATAAATTTTCTATCATAGTCCTAGTAGTTGCATTTCATTTTATATGCACCTAGAAAATGAATTCTACGTTATCGGGAATATAAGATGAGCAAGCGTGACGTAGTCGGGTGTCTCCCATGCAGCAGTTTATTTATATACTTTTTGTTATAAGCGGGGGCACTGTTAAAGCGTTTTATGTTTTTTGAGTTCCGGTGAACGAAATTTAAGGAACGGTTTAAAAATGTGTCGCTTATATCAATAACAACCACGACAAGAACAAAATGGCTCGCCGAGTCACATCGTCCCGGGCACTGATGTACCTGCCAAGCTCATTTCATTCATTTAAATATAAAAATTTAATTGTATCTTAGTTTTGCTGTCCTTTTTTGGCTGAAACTTAATTCAATATTTTCTTCAGACCGGCGAAATCTATCAATTTTCTTTCTCATTCAATATCTTTACAGTTTCACAGAAGTGAAGCTGGATATTGGACTAAATTTTTAACTTTCGTACAACAACGGTTATTAATATCAGAAGATAGCGCGCTTGTAAATGTTTTAAAATTTAACTAAAAGACATATAATTACTTGTAAGTGCGATAGATATCGCTCGACTTGGCGGACAGACAGACAAATTCTTATTTTAATTAATACCGATTATCGCATATAAAACGATTGTAATGTCATAAAGAATATGTATTCGTTTATCATTTTATTCTTTTTATTTTTATCCATCTATACTTCTTAGGACCTTTCCTTCCTCTTAGAGCCTAATATCAATTGTATTAACTATGAAGCAAATTGTTAAAATCAAGATTGACTTTGTTAATCCTCCGAAATCTACAATATTTTGATCTAAAGCAAACTGTTTCTTTGCTAGTACACTTAATATAATTAGATGCTAATGAGGGCTGTTGAAAGTGAAACCAAATCATTGATTCTGGCTGATTTACAAAATGCTTAATTCTAAATTTCAGAATATTCCTTCTTGGATAGCATCCTCTCTTAATATTGATTTAATATTATTATTATTATTTATTGTAAGACTAAAGCAAATATTTCAATGGAATCTTGTTTTTCTTATTTTGACATGGATGTTTTGTGTATTATATTTTCTCTGTTAAAACACAATGGTAAAAAATGGTATTACCACAGTAATCCAAGTCTGCGTACGTTATAACTTACCGGAATATGAATTTTAATAGACATACTGTACATGTACATCCAATAGTACATTTATGAAGATTATCTCAGGGAAAGAAATTGCCAATTAAAGCCCCAGAATACTTTCAATAATTTTCAAATACAATCTAGTCGAAACTGCGTTTTACTTTTTCATTGCAGCTATAGATGGCAGCACTAGCAGCTTTATTTAGAGTCCCTCATTTTAAAGGATTCTAATTCATCTATTATGTTTTTTAAACTGGATGTTCCAAAATTATCTTTGCAACTTCAACCTGTAACAAAATGCTAATGAAGTGAGATACCATAATACGGCTTTATGGATTCGATATAAATATGTACCGTCGTTAAAATACTAAACCTAGACCTAGACTTTATTTAGTGATTTGGCATTACTTTGTTATATTTTAAAAATCATATTTTAATGTCTAATATTGTCCAGCAATATTTGACTAATGTTGATGATACAACATTGGTCAGTATATGCAAAATTTTGTCAGTATGTGCACCCCAGTATTGACATAATATTGGAGCTGATTTTGTCACGCTTCTGAGTTTCTGTTGGCTCAAGAATGTTAAAAATGCTGTTTGACAAGAGGCACTTAATTAGGTGATATTGCCCAGTGGTTAAAGCAAAGGAATTACACTCGGAGAGATTAAGTTCCATTCTAGACTCTGCCCAAACTATCCCCGTGTTTATGCAGTGTACGGGCATGTTAAATATTTGGGTCCAAATGTCCTTCCGAGAGGTTGATAGCAGGGGAAGGAAGGTACAGTCCTTGTGGATGTCGGCCCTATTGGGTTCAGGTCTTAATTGGATGAAACTGTCCAGATATATACCTTAAACCTTCAGGTAGATCGGTCGGTTTGAATCGATTCGAAAGAAAGAATGAATAAATGAATGAATGAATGAATTACTTAATGAATCACTTAATGAATTCATGAGTAACTGCAGAAAAGAATATTAATAATAATTATTATTCTTTTTATTATTATTCTATTCTTATTTTTCATGAATTGTTAAATAATTATTTATGTTTAGCGCATCAAATCTGTCAGGCATAACTGATATTTTAAAGCGTTATGTAAATATAAAAATTATATATGTCATATCAAAGATACGCTCACAGATATTTAAAAAAATCAAAACAATTTACATGAACTTCTAAAATATTATTTTAATGTATTACGTAAAATACATATTATGTAGTATGTAAAATACATAGTTAAATAAAATAAGTGTCATTAATTATTGAAAATGTAAAATGCTTATATCTTTAAATCATTTTAAGGAAGTTATTCAAAACACATTTGGGGTGTATTAAACATATTAGTATACATAAAAATATTTTGATTGATACCAAGTTTGATATTGAACTGCCCGAGGGGGCTAATAATGTCACAAATATAAAAATTGTATAGTTGATTTTTTTCACTACATTTATTGAATCTATTAAGTTTCGTGATCATGGATTCATAAATAACCCCTTTTTATGCATAATTATATTAAATTACATACTATACCACCATGTTAAAAAAGTTTCGAATAAATTTCAAAGTTTCCTCTCGAATTTCAAAAAAAGTATATCCAGTTCTAGATTATTCATTAACTAAGCCAGATATTAAGTTTCGCGAAGTCCATTAATTTTTGTGGCTGTTATCGTGCACAAACAAAATCGACAATAGACAGACAGACAGACGGACATCGCTCAAAATATAGTCAAAGCGAGTTCAGGAGGTCCTAAAACAAATGTTGACATCAAAATCGAAAATTTGCTTGAAAATAATGCTTTCTCTATATACCACATTAAATAGTATGCGAAAAGGAAAAATTCGACAAGGACTTCTATAAAAATCTACGAAAACTTCTACAAATTAGCTTTACTATAGCTGTAATAAAATCTACTAGTAAATACTTTAGGAATTATATTTGCAATAACTGCTATGCAAAAGACGCAAATCGAATTTTTGGGTATTTATGCTGAGTAAATTTTTGCTAATACAATTTTTATATTTCTTTTATGTATGAATTTGTTTAAGCCTATACTGCTTACATATTCATTTTGCTTACATATCGAATTAATGGAAATAATAATATTAATCTTATTGAGTTGCAATGCTTCAATTGAAAAGCTACATTGCTTTTTGTTGAATATTTTAAAGAAGTATTTTGAGAACGGGATACAAAATAAAGAAATATGAACACATAACTGCATTTTGTTAAGCAAGAATATGATCTTGTATCCCATATAAAATAAAAAAATAGTAATGTGATTCCTAAGAGCATGCCGATATTGACAGCTAATATAAACCTAATATTGTAGTAATATGAAAATGCTGTCATTTCGACAATATTAAATCAATATTTACTTCCAATATCGGCTATCCGTTTATAACGAATATCGGAATGCCAATATATATCCTATATTTCTCTAGTATTTGTTGCCAGTATGTTCCAAATATTGCAAATATCTCAAACATAACATGGGTTTACTATTGTAATGGCATTATCTAACCAATACTGGACACCAATATATTATCAATATTGGCATCACATTGAAAATATTTCCAAAAAAACCCCATATTATGCAATATTTGCCAAATATTGGATCAATATTAGCATGCTTCGAGGGATAATCATAATGTTATACAAATTGATCATAAAGTAATATAAACACCAGATGTAAACTCTGCATAAAATATATCTGTTTCTGAAGGCAATTGGTGAAATTTGCAAGACCGAGGTGATCTGACAAAGTACACAACACAATAATATTTCTAACAAGAAAGATCAATCATGCTTAAAGCATTGATTAAGAAACAGTTTCCAACTTCAATGCAATTTTATTTGAACATGTCTAAAATGTAATACATTCCTCGGTAATATTTTAAAACTTCTCACAATAATACATTGATTTATTATAGTTGAAAACTTAAACATTCATCCAAAAAAATGAACTTCATTCAAATGACGGCATTGAAATATAAATTGCCTGGTTTAAACATCTCTAAAATGTGATATATTACTCGGTAACAATTTTAGAATTATCATAATACCACGATAATTTATTATATTTAAAAACTTCATCGAAAACAACTGAAATTTATTCAAATGACGTCATAGAAAAAATAACACGCCTGGCTCTCTCTAAAAAAGCAGCATTTCATTCATAAATAATTTCCCATTCATGTCATTCATCACAATACTATAATAATTAATTTTATTTAAAAATTAAGACCATGGAGCTATAAGTAATTTAACTCTATGCTTAAAACTTCATCGCAAAAAATCGTCCTTCTCTCGGTAAAGTCAATGAATATTTCTTTCATATCAGCTATGCAGACTCCATGAGCTAAATTCTTTTGCATTAAAAAAATACAGCTATTCCTATACAACTCAACCTACATATTTTGCTGTTTACATTTCACATAAGTGAAAAATAGGCTTCGTTAGAGAAATAATCAAAGTTGGATGCTCATTTAAACTCAAATATATTGTCATTGCGTTGTTTCAGTATGTAGATGCACATAATTTAAGCGAAAATAAAGAGGTTTTACGACGAATACAACACTCAATATGAATTAAAAAGAACTTTAAAAATGACGATTTTGATACAAGATGGATGCCGTATTATATTTCGAAGTTGGTCACGTGATCGTTTCATATCATGGTCACGTGATCGCTTCATGTAAGAGGTGTAATTATTATTTTAATTTTTATTTAAAAAACTACTAAATTTATTTCGCTGATTTTTTTTATATATATTTTATGGAACAATTTGAATATTACCTAACATTTTCGAAGCAATTTGTGAAATTTAAATCCGCTTAAAAAATGTTTGAAAAATTTGGTCCCATTGGGTTCAATGTATTTCATTTTTTCAACCCGGGTTCAATCCAAAACTAATTGGGTGCTATTATTTATTTATATTCCCATAGGTCCTACAGACCGTCTGAACAACATACTAAAATTTCATTTTGATTAAGTTATTTTTACGGCAGTTATCGTGCTAACGGACAGACAGACAGACAGACAGACAGAATGAACAAAGTCATAAACACTTTTCAACTTAGTTGTAAAGTGTTAATAAAAACAGCACTGTGTTTGAAAGAAATATAGACATAAAGGATTTAAAAACTCTTTTGTCTTAACTGCCGTACCATGTAAATTGATTGCTTGCAACTACATTGTATAAGTGTCATTTGACAAAATACAATGCAAATATTTTCTGCAATGTTCAATGTCCTCTTTACGGAGCTCACGTGGTGTAATGAGAAACAGCACAATTAGAAGTACCAACATTATAGGAAACAAAGCACTGAACACAATCAAGTTTTTCTTTAAACATCCTGTCCTTCTAACTCTTTCTTGTGCTTCAATAGCAATCACTGCAGGGCGGTAATGTCGAGTGGTAATGTCCTTCAAAGTACACTGACCGTCTCCACCCATTTTCTTATATATCCTACAGATAAAACATCAGGAATATTATATTAATATAAAACGGAAATTACGGCATAACAGTATTATGATTTTACAATTTTTTATTGGAATATGTTAGGCAAACTCCACATACCAAAATAATCTGATGTGGGCAACACATGACTTTCCTTATATAATGTAATGAATTTACTACTTTTACAGTAAAAACATAGGTTTTTCTTATAGTACATACTAATATTGTTTCCAAGATATTGAATTTTCGACAATTAGTCGTCATTTTCATTGAATTAGCGTCATTTTTATCCATTTGGCGAGACTTTCGTTAATTTGGCAACATTTTAAAAAGTCGCCAAGTTGGCGACATTCCGCCAAATTTGTCGCCAAAATCTCGCCAAGCGTTATGGACGAAGAAATATGTTGTTCTTACAGCAGATAAATAACTATTGGCGTTCAAATACAAAAGTATTACTCAAAGAATCTTTTTTCATGAATGGAACGAGCTAGATCCAAGAGAATGATGTCACCCAATTTGTCGCATGGTATTACATATGAAAAGTGAACATGCTTCTCAATAGGAAATATTTTTTTTCATTTTATATGACTTTTTAATAATTTTTTTGAAAAATGTGCAATATCTCGAGAACGGTTCATGTTAGCGTTCTAAAATTTATGTCAATCGTTTTCTAATGAAAAATTACATAAGAAATGTCTATTTGCGTAACTTTATTAGTGGTTTTGATTTTTTGACGATTTTTTCGAAATTTTTTTCTAAAATTTAGGGGGTTCTGAACATTCGATTACGTATGAAAACAATAGGCTTCCAGTGTTTACGGATTGTGATTTTTGTACCAAATTTGGATCGAATCGGTCCATTCGTTCGTCAGTCATCGTCTCCATAGACTCACTGACACACACACACATACTTTCACACACACACGCACACACACACACACAGACATCACTTCAAAAGTGTTTGATTCGTGATCAGGGATGCTAGAAACGTGCTCTCCCGTCGAAAACTCGATTTCGAATTTTCGAACCCGTCACAAGACTTTCCTTTTACATTATATATACAAGGAAAGTAATATCGTCTTCAAGAAGGAGCTTGATGTTTATTTCTTCAAACAGTTTTGATATTTGTCTTTAATGAACTATGAATCCAGTACCCAAAACACACTGCCATTATTTTCAACAAAGTAATTTTGAAGTATTGTAAAGAATCTTGCTGCCCCAATAATGGTGTGTACTGGTAGATAATTCGGAAGGACGTTGTGCGCAATTTAAATTTTCCAATATTTTCTTCTTTAGGGGCTTCTGCACACTAAAATATTCAATTTGCCGAATAAATCTGAAACACGAAATATTCAAAAATTTATATTATTCAGGGGTTGCTTATTGCGAGACCGTTGATTTTCAACGGATATCCGGCTAGTGGCCATTTAATTCGGCTTTACCCAATATTTTTTCCGATTTTTGAATATATATATATATATATATATTAAATGCTTTTTTCGCTTAGAAACTACGAAATGTATCACTCTGAAATTTGAGGATCATAAAGTAGGAAGTTATTAACATAATCATAATGCAGCACTGAAAGATAAAAAACTATTCAATTAAGGGTCTGTGAAATCCAATGATTTAGCCTGAAAAAAAGGGAAAAACAGTATGATTATCATAAGTTAAATTTATGTAGAATTGCGGTGCTTATATGGTAGGAGTGGAATGATTTTTAAGTATTATTACTCTCCTTATATACGTAATGTATGAGGAAAGTATTGTGACGGGGTCGAAACTTCGAATTCGAGTTTTCGACGGGAGAGCACGTTTCAAACATCCCTGATCACGAATCAAACACTTTTGAAGTGATGTCTGTCAGTGTGTGAGTGTGTGTGTGTGTGTAAGTATGTGTGTGTGTGTGTGTTTGTGTGTGTCAGTGAATCTGTGGAGACGATAACTGACGAACGAATGAACCGATTCGAACGAAATTTGGTACAAAAATCACAATCCGTAAACACTGGAAGCCTATTGGTTTTATACGCAATCGAATGTTCAAAACTGCCCTAAATTTTCGAGTGAAATTTTGAAAAAATCGTCAAAAAATCAAAACCGCTAATAAAGTTAGGCAAATAGACATTTCTTATGTAACTTTTCATTAGAAAACGATTGACATAAATTTTAGAACGCTAATATGAACCGTTCTCGAGATATTGCACATTTTTCAAAAAATATCAAAAAGTCATACAAAATAAAAAAAAAATATATTTCCTGTGGAGAAACATGTTCACTTTTCATGTGTAATACCATGCGATAAATTGGGTGACATCATTCTCGTGGATCTAGCTCCTTCCATTCATGAAAAAATATACTTTGAGTAATACTTTTGTATGTGAACGCCAATAGTTCTGCTGTAAGAAAAATTGTTGCAGATAAAAAGTAATTATGCGAGATATTTAAAAATGCTTTAAAACATTACTAACCAGAATTTTTTTTTAAAGATAAATAGTTATTTATCTGCTGTAAGAATAACTTATTTTTCCGTCCATGAAGCTTGGCGAGATTAAATCAATAAAAATGACGACTAATTGAAGAAAATTCAATATCTTGGAAAGAATATAAGTATCTGCTACAAGAATAACATTTTTTTTAACTTTAAAAGTAGTAAATTCATAGCATTATATAAGGAAAGTCATCTGTTGCCCACATCAGATTTTTTTAGTTGTTGCAGATAAAAAGTAATTATGAGAGATATTTAAAAATGCTTTAAAACATTACTAACCAGAATTTTTTTTTTAAGACAGCAAGAATATTATAAATACTACTAGATGATATTGAAGGTTAGAGTTTAGAATGTATTATGTTGATAACTAATTCATACCATCTCTCTATCTTTCTCTAGAAAGGGTTGCAATTTAATACATTTATTGAGCTCGTGTCCAGATATTGGAATCGGTTCCGTGTAGGCGGGCTAATAAATTCCACACTTCCTGTTATGTGTTGAATGGTTTTATGCTCGCGGCAGTGTCCATCTATATAATAAAAGGCAATGTCTGTGTGTGTGTGTCTGTCTGTCTGTCTGTCTATCTTATACACTATACGTTCAGCGACCGCGCGTCGGAGAGCTACGAAATTTAGCAATCGGAGACCCGGGGGGGGGGGGGGGGGGAAGGGGACACGTGAAAACCGATTTTTAAAATTTTAAATATTTTTTTGTTATTTAATGTTTTATGCGATTTCGACCGTTTTTTGCCTTTTTGCCCTTTTTTCTCCACGATCCGGACATCGTAAAAAAAAAACAAATCACACCACCGGAAAGAACAGACAATTGCGAGTAAAAATAGATCAATTTCAACTCTCAATTTCAATTTCTAATATTTTTTAAAGATTTTAAAACAAAAGTCACTTTTGGCTCAAAAAAACGATTTTTGGTTTTTAAATTCTTGCATAGTAAAAAGTACTCATAATTTCGACTAATAATTTACATTTTTTGAAAGGCGAAAGATCTGGCATTCTTACAAGTCCAATCTGGTCAAGAAATAATTATAAATATTCACAGGATCGCGATTTTAATGACCTAAGGATTTTCAATTTCTCGACCAACCGTGTTTTCACCCGTTGAATTATTTCCCCGTCTCCATGGACCCTTCCGATTTTAAATGAATTAAGATATGTGTTGTATACAGCGGGTGAAATGATTATATTTATATGATATTTTAAATGCATATTTTAATTTATGGATATTTTAAAAAATTTAAATGATTGAATTATGGTGAATTGAATTGTGGTGATGTATTTGAAATTATTATATTTATGTATTTGTAGAACAATATTGATGATTGATGGAACGTTTTAATTTATGGATATTTTAAATGATGGAACGATGGATATTTTAAATTAATGGATAAATAATAATGATAAATAATAATAATATGTATAAATAATAATAATAATAATAATATGTATAAATAATAATTTTAAATGAGGGTACGATGGAATGAGAATGATGAAATTAAGAGCTAAGCATATGGTCATTATATAATTTAAATTAGCGCGCGGGAAGTTAGCGCACGGGAATTGCACTCGGTAGGCACGGGCTCGATTCCCGCCACTGCCTAAACTGCCTCCGTGTTCACGCGGAGTACGATCACGTTAAACATGTGGGACCGTAAGTCCTTCCGAGAGGTTGGTGGTAGGGGAAGGAGGGTACGATCCCTGTGGATGCCTCCCCCACTGGGTTCCGGTCTAAATTGGGCGAAAAAAAAATAAAGTTATGGAGATTGTCGCGGAGGGCGCGGTAGCTCAGTGGTTAGCTTGCTGGAATTGCACACAGTAGGCCCGGGTTCGATTCCCGCCACTGCCAAAGCTGCTGCCGTGTTCACGCGGAGTACGACCACGTTGAACGTGTGGGTCCGTAAAACCTTCCGAAAAATTGGAGGTAGGGGAAGGAGGGTACGGTCCCTGTGGATGCCTCCCCACTGGATTCCGGTCTAAATTAGGCGAATAAGAAGAAAGTTATAGAGATTGTAGCGTAGGGCGCGGTAGCCTAGTGGTTAGCGCGCGGGAATTTCACTCGGAAGGCCCGGGTTCGATTCCCGCCACTGTCAAAACTGCTGCCGTGTTCACGGGGAGTACGATAACGTTAAACATGTGGGTCCGTAAGTCCTTCCGAGTGTTTGGTGGTAAGGGAAGGAGGGTACGGTCCCTGTGGATGCCTCTCCCACTGGGTTCCGGTCTAAATTGGGTGAATAATAAGAAAGTTATGGAGAATGTCGCGGAGGGCGAAGAACCCCTGTGGTTAGCGCGCGGGATTTGCACTTGGTATGCCCGGGTTCGATTCCCAAAATTGCCGCCATGTTCACGTCCGTATGTCCTTCCTATGACTTACGGACCAAAACAAATTTTCAATGAGCTGGAAAAAAAGAAAGTTAAGGAGATTGTCGCGGAGAGCGCTGTAGCCCAGTGGTTAGCGATTCCCGCCACTTCCTAAACTGCCACCGTGTTCCGGCGGAGTACGATCACGGTAAACATGTGGGACCGTAAGTCCTTCCGAGAGGTTGGTGGTAGGGGAAGGAGGGTGCAGTCCCTGTGGATGCCTCCTCCCCTGAATTCCGGTCTAAATTGGGTGAACAAAAATAAAGTTATGTAGTTTGTTGCGGAGGGCGCGGTAGCTAAGTGGTTATGCGCATGAATTGCACTCGGTAGGCCCGGGTTCGATTCCCGCCACTGCCGAAACTGCCGTCGTGTTCACACGGAGTACGATCACGTTAAACATGTGGGACCGTAAGTAATTCCGAGAGGTTGGTGGTAGGGGAAGGAGGGTACGGTTCCTGTGGATGCCTCGCCCACTGAGTTCCGGTCTAAATTGGGGGGTACTTCCTGGCCGTCCAAACAGTTACCTTACACCTTTCAGGTAGTTCGCGCCAGCGACTTTGCAACGATCAGAATTTGCCACGGTCAGAATTTTCAGGGGTACTGAACAGGCTGGTCGCCAAAGGCGGCTAGTATACAATATGTCCCTGGAGCGGAGGGATGGTTAGTGGACCGAGGAAGTTATCTTGGGCTCTCTAATTTTGTCTATTTTACACTCACCCCTGAGGGGACAGTTACCTTACACCCTTCTGGTAGATCGGATGGTCTGGGTCTTAACAACAACAACAACTACTATATTCTTAATTACAATTATATTTTAATTAATTCATCTCTATCTCGATGTACTCATATTATTGATTTAGGTGTCACTTTCGATGATACTTTTAACTTTCAGAGACATATCGATAATATTATTAAAAGAGCTTACCAAAGACTTGGTTTCACCTTAAGACGATCTCGTGTTTTTGCCAGTTCTGATACGGTTATTTGTATTTATAATACCCTTGTTAAACCAATTTTGGAATATTGTGCAATGATTTGGGACCCTGTTTACAATATGCATTCTCAGCGGATAGACATCGTGCAAAATAAACTATTACGTACTATTGATTACAGATTGACTGGCTGTTATCCTTATGATATGCATACAAGGGAACTCAGACAGAAATATAGTTTAATGTCTCTTAAAAAACGAAGAAGCTGGTCCTGCCTCTTGTTTTATTACAAGGTTTTAAATAATACTATTGATTGCCCTATTTTACTTTCTTGCCTGGAATTTTAGATACCTGTCAATAATACCAGGAAAAAAACTCTTTTTCACAATACTACTGTTAAACACATATACATTAAATGCTATTCTATCTATAAATTTGTTGATCTATATGTAATACCTATTGTGCTGATATTGATATATTTAACTTGACTCCTGCCTGTTTTAAAAAAGCCTGTTTCAATGCTCTTGACATGTTTACTACTTAGTATTCTTGTATCCTATGTTCTGTACTTTTTAATTTCTTATGTGGCTACTGTAACTGGATTTCATCTGTAGTTGCCGCGTAAATTGAATAAAATAAAAAAAATAAATAAATAAAATAACTCACCCCTGAGGGGGAATGAATTTCACGTGAAAACCATCGTCTCCGAAATTATCCATTCACAAGCAGAAGGAGAAAGATGAGGTATGGTGGTATTCGAATAATTTTTGGGCCCTTCTTAAAGCATTTTTGACATACAAACACACGCACACATACCTTCACAGACCGGTATATTTTCATAACTGCTCGAAATGGGTTACAGGTGGTCTTAAAATCTACGTGTCCGTCAAAACCTTGAACTTCAAAAAAAGTTTTATAAACAGTACTTTCTCTGTATACAACTGTGTGAATAATCTGATGTAGGTAGTACATGACTTTCGTTAGACAATGAAATGAATTTACTACTTTTACAATCCTTATAATGCAATGAATTTACTACTTTTACAATCCTTATAATGCAATGAATTTACTACTTTTACAATCCTTTATAATGCAATGAATTTACTACTTTTACAGTAAAAGCAAAATAGGTTATTCTTATAGTAGATACTCATAGTCTTTCCAAGAAGATGAATTTTCGTCAATGAGTCGTCATTTTCATTGATTTAGCGTCATTTTTATCCATTTGGAGAGATTTTCGTTAATTTGGCAACATTAAAAAAGTCCCCAAGTTGGCGACATTCCGACAAATTCGTCGCAAAATCTCGCCAAAACTTATTAACGGAGAGATAAGTTATTCTTACAGCAGTTAATTGACTATTGGCATTCAAATACAAAAATATTACTCAAAGTATATTTTCTCTTTTATGGAACCAGCTAGATCTCCGAGAATGATGTCACCAAATTTATTGCATGATATTAGTTATTACACATAAAATGTGACCGTTTCTCATCAGTTAATATTTTTCTTCAATTTATGGGATTTTTTGATAAATTTATTTAAAAAATGTGCAATATCTGAAGAACGGTTCATGCTAGCGTTCTACAGTTTATTATGTCAGTCATTTTCTAAGGAAAAATTACATAAGATATGTCTATTTGCGTAACTTTATTAAAGATTTTGATTTTTTGATGGTTTCTTTTCAATATTTCACTCGAAAATTTAGGGGGTTCTGAACATTCGAATGTGTTTAAAAACAATAGGCTTCCAGTATTCACGGATTTAAATATTTGTGCCCATTTTTATTCGAATTGTTCCATTCGTTCGTGGAATATCGTCTCCAGAGACTCACACACACACACACGGGGCGCTGTAGCCCATTGGTTAGCGCGCTGGAGTTGCACTCGGTTGGCCCGGGTTCGATTCCAGCCACTGCCAAAACTGCCGCCGTGTTCATGCGGAGTACGATCACGTTAAACATGTGGGTCCGAAAGTCCTTCCGAGAGGTTGGTGGTAGGGGAAGAAAGGTACGGTCCCTGTGGATGCCTCCCCCACTGGGTTCCGGTCTAAATTGGGTGGCACTTCCCGACCGTCCAAACAGTTACCTTACACCTTTCTAGTAGGTCGGACGGTCTGGGTTTCAACAACAACACACACACACACACACACACACATACATGGCCATCCTCTCAAAAATGCTTGATTTGTGATCTGTTTGCTTGAAACGTGCTCTCCCGTCAAATACTCGAATTCGAATTTTCGACCCTGTCACAATACTTCCCTTATACATTATACTATGTATATAAGAAAAGTAATATAAGTTCCTCCGGTATATACTTATTAGAAGTATCTGAAATTGCGTGTATCTAGGCACTAGGGCATATGCTAGCAAGGATCTCGAAAATAGCTGATAGAACGTCAAATGGCAGTTCATCAGTGGTAGATGTTGCTTATTGAATAAAGAGGCAATAGTGATCTAAAGCGTTTGAATTGCCAATGGGGTTTTTTTAACCTTGAAAACCTCTGAACTACGTCACTAATCTTCAGGTTAAAACACGTGGTATTCGCTTACCCTTTAGGGCATACTTTTTCTTGCCAAAAGAAATCTATATATTTTGAAGTTGATATGTCGACTGCCAATGCAATAGAATGTAAAAGAAACGGTAAACAGATAAATATATCTACAAATTATTTAAAAGTTTAAAACAATTTAATAATACTAATGAATTGTATATATTTGTCTTATTTGTGCTAATATGTACTATTTCAAATGTTTGATGAATGGAAATGTTTAATGAATGGCAAATGTTTAATGAATGGAAATTTATTCAATATGGCAAACCTATAAGCAGAATATATATATATATATATATATATATATATATATATATATATATAAAGTATTAAGGAAAAAATGGGAATCAAGCCAACGGGAAAGCATAAATGGCCGAGGGGGATTGTGACCCCTCGTTCCCGGTTATAGCATGCTATTACACCTAGGTAACACTCCCGGAACCAAATACTTTGCCGAAACTTGACCTCCGAAATGGTGTCGAGCACAAGACACTGACCGTGGAAGTGAGTACAAGACTCAAGAATCGAAGAAAAGTCCGAAGTACAAAGCTGCTTTACGTACTTGTGCAGCATTGCGCCATCTACATTAAGCCTTTTTTCATACTTTTGTATGCTTACATTTTCTTCATCTGATTACTTTTGTATTATATTATACATATATATATATATATATATATATATATATATATATATATATATATATATACAGGGTTGCCAGTGCTATCGGTGCCATAGGCTATTTTCTCAACCGTTAGTCACAGATATATATTTCCAATTGCAAAAATGTCTTAAATTTTAAAATGTATTTTCTTAGAAACAGTTTACATCAATAAATACATTTCTGAAAGAAATACGAAATATAAAATTTTATACGGTCCCCCAATAATACGGTCTGCCAATTATATTTAAGAAAATCATCCTCATACAATTTGATGCAATATAAAAAAAATTTCCTTTTACGACCAAAATTCACCAAGTTATGAAGCATTAAACGTTATGACTTAAGTCGCTTTTCCGCGCATAAAAATGTCCTGCTTCAGGCAACCAGCCAATCAGGGGCCGTATTGACCATTTCTCCAGTCAACCAACCAATCAGGGACCGAATTAACCATTTCTGAGCACAAAACGTGCTCCAACTTTAAACAGCTATAAGTCAGTCAATTTTGGTCGTAAAAGGATGATTTTTTTTTATTTTGCATAAAATTGTATGGCGTTAATTTTCTTAAATATAATTGGTAGGACCGGGGGACTTTATAAAAATTTGTATTTCGTATTTCTTTCAAAAATGCATTTATTGATTTAAACGGTTTCTAAGATAATAGATTTTAAAATTTAAAACATTTTTGCAATTGTATCTCTATGTGTTTGGAAGAGTATGACTAACGGTTGAGGTAATAGCCATTGGGCACCAATAGTACTGGACACTCTGTATATATACACACAGAGAGAGAGTGAGAAAAAAAAAAAATATATATATATATATATGTATTATCCAAGGTGATAACATATATTTATAAACATCTGGTGTACCTCAAGGGAGCTGCTGTATCAGTATATTATGTAATTTATATCTTTATTATTATGCACTTCATTTTTTCTCTAATTCTTATAATATATATCTTATATTATATATCTGATTCTTATATATAAGAATCAACTCCATAAACGTGTATACGAATACGATAAATACCTGTCATATAATTATATCATCATAGTCTCTAACACGGTGACACCATCAAAGTTTGACGAAGTACGCTTTAATACACTTCCTGAAATTTTAAATGTGCATTGCTTCTGACGAAGGGAATTTTAAACACATTGCCATTTCTCCATACAAGATTTCTATTCATATAAGTGTTGGTTATTATATCTTTCCTAAAAGCAATTGGCAAACACCTCCATTGTGTCAAATAAATGCCCTATGTAATACTTTTGATATCAATTTATACTCTATAGGCAATCCACACCTTGCCATTGATTTGGTAGTCTATATGGTTTCCGTAGAGGGATTGATTCTGTATAATGTTTAGATGACAAATGTCTTTCAATTAGAAATCATAGGCAGGAAAAGAAATTTGTGGTGGCCATAGCTTATGACATTAAAAGTGCTTATGACAACGTGGCCAGACGAATACTTATAAAGAATCTCCTTGACCTCATGTGCCCTATGTACTTATGCAAGCGGATACAAAACTTTTTAGCCAGTAGAAAAATCCAAATTAAATGGAAAGATTATTGCACCAAATTGGCTAATAGCAACCTAGGATTCCCACAGGGGTGCATAATCTCCCCATTTGTATTTAATATTTACATGAATGATCTGAAGAAAAGTATAAAAAAAGAAAAGGAAATTTATATATATGCTGATTATATTACTGTAATAATCAGCGATAAAGATGAGGAAGAAACTTGCAGGAAAATCCAGAACATATGACAAAATGGACCAAAGAGAAGAACATGGAATTATCAACCGGGAAAGCGAAAATCATAAATCTCTCTCCGAAAAGAAAAGATTCACCCGTCAAATTATTATGGATGGCAAAGAAATAAAATGGGGAAAACAACTCTATTTTAGCCCTAACCATGAATAAGAAATGGAATTGGGAAGAGCACCAAAAGATTATGGAGACCAAAGTAATAAAGTCGATAGGAACAATGAAATGGCTAAATAGCAAATACTGGCGCCTAAACACAGAGATCTTAATAAAAATTATAAAACAAGTTATAAACTCACAAATCGATTACGCAGCGGAGATCAAGTGTGAGGAACCAAAATTCATCAGACTAAAATATGACAAGTTAGAAAATATCGCAATCAGAATTGCCATGGGGTTACCGAAATGGTCTATTAATGATGTTATGAGAGCAGAATTCAACATGCCAGATTATGGCATCCGTAAACCACACAGAAGTGAAAAAGAAATTGATAAAAAATGAAATAATAAAACGAAAAGAAGAGTATATAAACAGGAATGCTGAAAGCTTAAAATACAAGAAAAAGAACACTTGGGCTACTAAAAATTTGGAAAACACCAAAGATCTAATAAGAAAGGATTCCAAATAAGAAATTGACAGACGTCGGTATCCTCCCATGGGAAAAGTCCACCATAGAAATCAAGACAAAAGATCTTAATTTCCAAAATGCACATCCAAAAGAAGTTCCCTTAATGTTTGAAAAATTTAAAAAAGAAAACGACAAACAAACACACTGGATAGCTACGTATGGATCTAAAATGGAAAACGGAACGGGATTTGGAATCTCTACAGATGAAAATAGAGCGAGAAGTCTAAAAATCCCAAAATGCTGCTCTATATACACAGCAGAAAGTTGTGCAATCCATTACGCCGTAGAGTACATAGTGGATAAAAATAGAAAAAAAGTAATTATAACCGACGGCAAATCAGCATTAGAAGCAATAAGAAATGAAAATAATAGAAAATATATAATTACAAACAGTATAAGAAATTAAATCAGAAAAGACAAGATCCAAACCCAATTCGTTTAGATACCGGAACAGGCTGGCATCACTTAGAATGAGGAAACGGATAAACTGGCTAAGAGAGAAGTCACACAAAAACATACTCCGATGTACGGAATAGTGACAGCTGAAGACATCAAAAATTAACCAAACGAAGAATAAAGGACAGCTCCCCCAAAAAATGGGAAGAATCCAAATACAATTGGAAATATCCATATATCAAAAACAAGAACCGTAAAACTAAAACTACCCAAAATAGAATGCAAGAAGTTTTCTTGAACAGACTCAGAACCAAGTAGATCTTAACATGAAAAATCCTAAGGAAATGGGACAAAAGTATATGCTAGGAATGTACAAGGTGCATAAACATCCATGATATAGGACACGTAATGATGAACAACAAACTATATGCAGGAGAAAGTTAAAAAAAAATGATTTCAAAACCTTGAAAATCAGAAAAAGAATTGTACAGTATCTTTTAACAGTCCTATGGACTACAACAAATACCCAAATCCCAATATCGCCATGCACTTTATCAGCAATGTTTGCATAAAATGGTTTGTATATGAATACAAATGGAACAATTCGGCAGAGTTGTCTGATTCCAACTGCAGGAAGTAAAATACCCCCATAGTGGAAAAAAGGGGTCATTGGAGGAATTAGCCAATGGTGAAACTCCATATAGCTTCTCAAATTTGAGAAGAAAAAAAAGAAAGAAAGAAAGGTACTTATGTTATGCTATAAAACGTTAAAATAAGGATATTAAAAATACATATTTAATTTATACCATCTTGAATATTTTGTTTATAATTAAAATATACTGGTCATTTTACGCGCGAAAATTTCACAAATGTATGTTCTTAAATGTTATAAAACAAATAACAATGTTCTTAATATGCATATTTAAAAACTAAAGTTTACAATAAGACTTACTAAAATGAGTACAATTCCTAATCCTAAAAAGGCACTAAAAGAGTCTTACGAGTTATTTGTTGCTTGCCTATTATCTGTGGACTACATAATACATTTTAAATACTTCATTTAAAAGTATATCGTAAGAGATTAAATAAATACAATACCTACCATTCTGATTTATGGAAAGTAATAAATCGCTGTTATGATTACAAAATTTACAAATGCAAATCCATCGCCTGCATGATGAGTTGAAAGCAATTAACCTCGTATACTGAATATAAAATTTCAAAACGTTACTGGATAACATGTCATGTATTTCGCAATGTTTATGAATCATTTAAAGTGAAAGCTATTACTCATCTGCAGATGTCATAAATAGAATAATCTGTCGGATTTTTTATCGTTTCCAGCTAGCGGGAATATTTCTGTCTAATACGTATAATTGCATAATATATGTATATTACGTTTTCTCCATGAAATAGTATTTATTTACCATTAAGAAATAAATTCCAGAAAAAAATTCATATTTTTTTATTAAAATTTTAATTAAGTAAACAAACAATAAAAAATGTGAAAAAATTCATTATTTTGAGAATACATTAACGTAAATCAGAGCATACTTATTATTAAATTAGCAGCATACCCGTTCTTCGTACGAACTAAATAATATAAGCTAACTTAAAATTCACAATCATATTCAAACTCCTATAGTATACTAAATGACATTGTTAATCAAATTATGCTGTTAAAATATTTAATTTAATGCTCCTTAAAAGAAGTTTAAGAATATCTGTTCTCGCTGTACGAAATTACCTTCACAGGCAGATCTGAAGAATAAAATATCCTGGGCCCTTTTGTAAGAAAGTTTATAATAAATATAAAATTGAATCAATATATGCAAAGTAAAAGTGTTAAAATTGTACGGGACCCGTGCTACTTAAACTCGTGAATATTAGAAGACTAGCCGCCTTCGGCGACCAGCCTGTTCACTACCCTTGAAAATTTTGACAGTGGAAAACTCGCTGACGCCATAACCCCGTGGAGTTAACAAAGTTAGTTTTAGTTTAATGACGTTAAAACTAGTAATGAAATTTTAAGATGAAAAATAATGTTCTAGAGGGGTTCTTGAAAATTGATTTGTAAAGTGAATTTATTCTAATGTTTGTGAACTGGGATATTCTGAGTATTTCTGTACCTATAACCCAAGGAAAGGAGTCCCTTTGATGTGTACTCACAACCGGGATCAGCTGCTCCAATGTTTTTTATAGAGCTTTGCTCCTCTATATTTTGCTTTACATAAATGAAATTGTATCCGTTTGTCTGTCAGAACCTTGTCAGAACCGTGG
Source organism: Amaurobius ferox (assembly GCA_951213105.1). Lineage (NCBI taxonomy): Eukaryota > Metazoa > Arthropoda > Arachnida > Araneae > Amaurobiidae > Amaurobius > Amaurobius ferox. Next base: position 36,446,858 of record OX578144.1, on the reverse strand, counting down.
CATCGTAACCTCGCCCACTTCCCCTCTACCATAAAAACACCGTGCGTCTGTGAGCGCATGTAGGTGAAAAATCGATCCCTCCTTTTGCGGTATAGCCGAGAAATTGAAAATCATTACTTCTTTAAAATCCGGATCGTGCGGCTACTTTTTCTTATTTATCGACCAGATTGGGCTTGTAAGAAAGCCTGATCTTTGAGTTTTCTAAAAATGTAAATTTTTAGTCGAAACTGACGATACTTTTCCCGACGCGAGGATTTAAAAACGAAAGTTCGTTTTTTTTTAAGCCGAAAGTGACTTTTGTTTTAATATCTTTAAAAAATATTAGAATTTGTCCCTGAGATTTAAAATTGAAATATTTTTACTCGCAATTGTCTGCTCTTTCCGGTCGTGTGATTTGTTTTATTCTACGACGTCTGGATGATGGAGAAAAAAAAGGAAAAAAACCGTCGAAATCGCATAAAACATTAAACAACAACAAAAAAATAATTCAAATTTTAAAAATCGGTTTCCACGTGTCACCTCCCCCTCCCGGGTCTCCGATAGTCAAATTTCGTAGCTCTGCGACGCCCGGTCGCTGAGCCTATAGTATATAGGACAGACACACAGACAGACATTGCCGTTTATTATATAGACTAGCCGCCTTCAGCGACCAGCCTGTCCGCTACCCTTGAAAATTCTGACCGTGGCAAACTCGCTGGCGCCATAACCCCGTGGAGTTAACAAAGTTTGCTTTAGTTTAAGAAAAGTTTATGTACTTAAAAGAATAATAATGAAGTAAAATAAATTCTTACCTTGATACGGATAAAGTGCTCCAAAGAAACTATTAACACAACAAAGTGAAAGGTTTGGGTTGAGTTGTAAGAAAAAATGACGTTTTTATAAAAATAATAAATGCATTTCAAGCAAATTCAAATTAAAAATGAAAAGTAATTTATTTCGAAAATAATAATTTATTCCAATAAAATGGATGAATAATTTAATAAATAAAATGGATTGTTTGTTTTAGTTTAATGACGTACAATCATTATTTGGCAGGCACAAATATCGAATGCTCCATTCTCAGAACCGTGACGTCAGAACCTCCCCTCCCCTCCACCATAGAAACACCGTGCGTCTGTGCACGCATGTGGGTGAAAAATCGATCTCTTTTTTTCCGGTTTGGGCGAGAATTTGAAAATCATTACTTCCCTAAAATCCGAATCGTGCGGCTACTTTTATTATTTCATGACCAGATTGGGCTTGTAAGAAAGCCTGATCTTTGAGCTTGCTAAAAATGTAAAATATAAGTCGAAATTGTCGGTACTTTTCCCAAAGCGAGGATTTAAAAACAAGAGTTTGTTTATTTGAGCCGAAAGTGACTTTTCTTTTAAAATCTTTATAAAATATCAGAATTTAACCCCGAGATTTGAAATTGATAAATTTTTACTTGCAATTGTCCGTTTTTTCCGGTCGTGTGATTTGTTTTTTTCTACGACGTCTGGATGGTGAAGAAAAAAGGGGAAGAATTGAAAAAAAACGGTCAAAATCGTATTAAACAATAAATACAAAAAAATAATTCAAATTTTAGAAATCGGTTTTGACTTGTCACCTACCTCTCCGATTGCCAAATTTGGTAGTTCTGCGACGCGCGGTCGCTGAGCCTATAGTGCAAAAGACTCACACACAGACAGACAGACAGACATTGTCTTTTATTATATTGATCCAGCATAATGAGTCCAAAACCTTATAAAAATCATACACTAATTCGGTTTTTAATTATCCCTAGGCCAAAAACCGTACAGAAAACAAAAGCTTATTCGGTTTTTAATTGTACCTAGGCCAAAAACTATAAAAAGCCATCAAACCGTATAAAAGCTGGCATTTGCAAATATAATTTACACCCATGCGAATATCCTAATCAGGATATTCGCATGGGTATCAAGAACAGGATCCAAATATATCAGCCAGATACCACCAGACACTAATTCGGTTTCAATTGTCCCTAGGCCAAACCGTGACTTCAGAACCTCACCTTCCTTCTACCATAGAAACACCGTACGTCTGCGCGCGCATGTAGGTGAATTCGCGGTTTCGTCGAGAAATTGAAAATCATTACTTCCTTAAAATTCGGATAGTGCGTCTTCTTTTTATTATTTAAAGAGCAGATTGGGATTGTAAGAAAGCCTGATCTTTGAGCTTTCTAAAAATGTAAATTATTAGTCGAAATTGCCGGTACTTTCTCCGACGCGAGGATTTAATAATGAAAATTCGTTTTTCTGAGCCGGAGGAGACTTTTGTTTTAAAATCTTTAAAAAATATTAGAATTTGTCCCTGAGATTTGAAATTGAAATATTTTTACTCGCAATTGTCTGCTCTTTCCGGTCGTCTGATTTGTTTTTTTCTACGACGTCTGGATGGTGGAGAAAAAAGGAGAAGAAAGGGAAAAAACGATCGAGATCGCATAAAATATTTAATAACCAAAAACATAATTCCAATTTTAAAAATCGGTTTTTATGTGTCTCCTTCCCTCCCTCCGGGTCTCCGATTGTCAAATTTCGTAGCTCTGCGACGCCCGGTAGCTGAGCCTATAGTATATAAGACAGACACACAGACATACATTGCATTTTATTATATAGACTAGCCGCCTTCAGCGATCAGCCTGTTTGCTACCCTTGAAAATTCTGACCGTGGCAAATTCGCTGGCGCTATAACCCCTTGAGTTAATAATGTTTGTGTTTGATTTAGTTTAAGAGAAGTTTATGTTCTTAAAAGAAAAATAATTAAGTAAAATAAATTCATATCTTGACACGGATAAACCGCTCCAAAGAAACTGCTAACACAACAAAGTAAAAGGTTTGGGTTCAGTTGAAAGAAAAAATGACGTTTTTAAAAAATTATTGAATGCATTTCAAGCAAATTGAAATTTAAAATTAAAAGTAATTTATTTTTAAAATAAACATTTATGCTAATAAAATAGATGAATAATTTATTCAAATAAAATGGATGGTTTGTTTAAGTTTAATGACCTATATTCATTATTTGGCAGCCGCAAATATCGAATATTCCATTCTTAGAACCGTGACGTCAGAACATCACCTCCCTTCCACCATAGAAACACAGTGCGTCTGCGCGGGCATGTGGATGGAAAATCGATCTCTCCTTTTCCGGTTTGGAAGAGACATTGAAAATCACTACTTCCTAAAAATCTGGATCGTGCGGCTACTTTTATTACTTCTTGACCAGTGGTCTTGTAAGAAAGCCTGACCTTGGAGCTTTCTAAAAATGTAAATTATTAGTCGAAATTGTCGGTACTTTTCCCGACACGAGGATTTAAAACGAAAGTTCGTTATTTAAGACCAAAGTAACTTTTGTTTTAAAATCTTTAAAATATATTAGAATATGTGCCTGAGATTTGAAATATTTTTACTCGCAAATGTCTGCTCTTACCGGTCATGTGATTTGTTTTTTTCTACGTCTGGATGGTGGAGAAAAAAGGGGGAAAAGGGTTAAAAAAGGTTGAAATCGCATAAAACATTAAATAACAAAAACATTATTTCAAATTTCAAAAATCGGTTTTCACGTGTCATCTTCCCACCCACCCGAATCTCCAATTGCCAAATTTCGTAGCTCTGCGACGAGAGGTCACTGAGCCTATAGTGTATATGGTACATAGACATTGCCTTTTATTATATAGATTAGCCGCCTTCGGCGACCAGCCTGTTCGCTACCCTTGAAAATTCTAACCGTGGCAAACTCGCTGGCGCGACCTACCAGAAAGGTGTAAGGTAACTATTTGGACCGCCAGGAAGTACCACCCAATTTAGACCGGAGCCCAGTAAGGGAGGCTTCCACAGGGACAGTACCCTCCATCCCCTAAAACTAACCTATCGGAAGGACTTACGGATCCACATGTTTAACGTGATCATACTCCACCTGAATACGACGGCAGTTTTTGCAGTAGCGGGAATCAAACCCGGGCGTACCCAGAGCAATTCTCGCGCGCTAACCACTGGGCTATCGCGCCCTCCGCGACAATCTCCATAACTTTCTTTTTATTCACCCAATTTAGACCGGAACCCAGAGGGGGAGGCATCCACAGGGACCATACCCTTCTTTCCCAACAACCAACCTATCGGTAGGACTTACGGACCCGCATGTTTAACGTGATCGTACTCCTCCTGAACACGGCGGCAGTTCTGGCAGTTCGGGTATCGAACCCTGGCCTACCGAGTGCAATTCTCTTGCGCTAACCACTGGGTAATCGCGCCCTCCGCGACAATCTCCATAGCTTTCTGTTTATTTACCCAATTTAAACCGGAACCCAGTCGGGGAGACATCCACAGGGACCGTAACATCCTTCTCCTACTACCAACCTCTCCGAAGGACTTTTGGACCCACATGTTTAACGCGATCGTTCTCGGCTGGACCACGGCGGCAGTTTTGGCAGTGGCGGGAATCGAATCCGGTCCTACCGAGTGCAATTCCCGCTCACTAACTTCCCTCGCGCTAATTTAAATTTTATAATGACCATAAAGAATTTAAATTTTAATTTGACCATATGCTAAGCTCTTAATTCCATCATTTGAAATATAACGTAATATTATTTAAAATATCCTCATTCCATCATTCCATTATTTAAAATATCCATAAAATTGTAATGTCCACTTAAAATATCCATAAATTAAAATATCCATTTAAAATGACAATATGTTAAGCTCTTAATGCCATCATTTGAAATATCACGTAATTTTCTAACCTGTCTTCATGGAAACACCCGACGTCTCCGGCGGGAGAAACACCGGACCTTCCCCGAGATTTATCCGAGAAATTTAAAATCATTACTTCTTTAAAATTCTGATCCTGCGGTCATTTTTAATTATTTCATGACCAGATTGGGCTTGTAAGAAAGCCAGATCTTTGAGCTTTCTAAAAATGCAAATTAATAGTCGAAAATCTCGGAACTTTTTCCGATGCGAGGATTTAAAAACGGAAGTTCATTTATTTTAGCCGAAAGCAACTTTAATCTTTAAAAAATATTAGAAATTGAAATTGAGAGTTGAAATTGATATATTTTTACTGGCAATTGTCTGTTCTTTCCGGTGGAGTGATTTGTTTTTTCTACGACGTCAGGATGGTGGAGAAAAGAGGGGAAGGAAGGGAAAAAACGGTCGACATAGCATAAAACATTAAATAACTAAAAAAATAAATCAAATTTTAAAAATCGGTTTTGACTTGTCCCCTTCCTACACCCCGGGTCTCCGATTGCCAAATTCCGTAGCTCTCCGACGCGCGGTCGCTGAACCTATAGTGTATAAGACACACACACACACACACACACAGATACACAGACATTGCCTTTTATTATATAGATATACCCTGAATTAGTTGATTACACGTATAAATGGAAAATATCAATAAACCCGTAATCATTAAACCTTAAGGCAGTAATTGATTCCAATATATATGCCAAAATGAAAGCGCTAAAATTGTATGCAAAATATGCCCGTACTATTTATGTTGTCGCAGATTCGAAAATATGCCATTGTAGTTACAGATTACCCGTATTATAATATGAGTCTTAAAAATATTTTAAAAAATAAAGCAGATGACGTAAATTGAAAATATGTATAATCCAAAAAATATTTAGACCAGAAGGTCTACAGGGTTACAATGAAATAACGTGAGGTGTTACCCCCCTAGCGAGCAGAGCCCCCTAGCGAGTAATGTATTGGAAGAAACGTAACAAAATTCGATGGGCGTACACAGTGTAACATGCGGTTTCGAATTCTTAAAAAAAATACAAAAGTCACCTCCAGGGGAAACTTTAGCACCGTTTACCGAGTAAAATGCACTAATTTGCATAATCGCGTTTCGTGCAGCAATCATGTGGATAAAAGGAAAAGCTAAGAGAACTATTTGGAACTATTTTATTTAGAAATCGAAACCGCGTGTTCCACTGTGTACGACCCACCGAATTTTGTTACGTTTCGTCCAATATATTACTCGCTAGAGGGCTCTGAACACCTCATGTTATTTTGCGGCCACCCGGTATATGCCAATATACATGTACTACCGATATTCTCGTACATTAAAAGACATACCGGTGCATTTGTCAGCATGTGGATAAAAGGAAATCATGCGAATAAAAGGAAAAGCTAAGAGAACTATTTGGAACTATTTTATTTAGAAATCGAAACCGCGTGTTCCACTGTGTATGACCCTCCGAATTTTGTTACGTTTCGTCCAATATATTACTCGCTAGAGGGCTCTGAACACTTTATGTTATTTTGCGGCCACCCGGTATATGCCAATATACATGTACTACCGATATTCTCGTAGATTAAAAGACATACCGGTGCATTTGTAGAAGATTATATTCAATGCAATATCAATGAAATTTTATATATATATATATATATCTTTATTATCTAAACATGAAAAGATTTAATAAACATCATCTGCTTCTGCCTCATAAACACATTGGATTTAAATCCGTTGCAAAACGACATGATATCGTTTTCTTGAAATAAATTGGTGGAAATATATATCGTTTAAATAATGATATCTCTATGGAAGGTTTGTCGACATTTTCGTCAAATTAGCAACATTTTAAAAAATCGGCAAATTAATCGCCAAGTGGGACTGTAAAACATATAGTTCCACTTGGCGACTAATTGGCGAAACATCATCCCCTACAAATACTATTCCCTAACAAAACACAATTAATTTCATTTATTTAGAGCAATTTTATCAATTTCAAGATATTTTTATGGATTTACAAACACTTTTATCAATTTGGCGACTTTTTAAAAATTTGATAAACGTAAAACGTCTTACTAAGTAGGACGGTTGGACTGCCAGACAAATGCTACCGAAACATCATTTCAGTACTATTTTCTTACAAAACAAAATTAATTTCATTGGTTTAGCTTCGTTTTTTTTTCAATGTGGCCACATTTCCGTCAATTTGGCAGCGTTTAAGAAAAGGTGCCAAGTTATAAAATCACCGAGTTATGAAGCATTAAACTTTATGACTTAAGTCGCTTTTCCACGCATAAAAATGTCCCGTTTTAGGCAACCAACCAAGCAGTGACCATATTGACCATTTCTTGCACAAAAAGTGCTTCAACTTTAAACAGCTATAAGTCGGTCAATTGTGGTTGTAAAAGGATGATTGTTTTCTTATTTTGCATAAAATTGTATGAGAATGATTTTCCTAAGTATAATTGGTAGAACAGGGGACTGTATAAAATTTATATTTGGTATTTCTTTCAGAAATGAATTTATTGATTTAAACTGTTTCTAAGATAATAGATTTTAAAATTTAAAATATTTTTGCAATTGGAAGTGTATCTCTGTGACTAACGGTTGAGGACATAGCCATTGGGCACCGATAGTACTGGACACCCTGTATATCCAAGACCTGCATTAAGGGACAGCCAATCAGAGAGCCGCATGAAGAACAGATCAGCAAATCCGAAGCTGGAAGTAACAAAACAAGATTGGCGTCCGTCAAAACACGACAGTAATATCCCGACAGGAAGAATGAAGTATGAACAAGAATATGTGAGACCCAACAAGACGAACAGTAGGTTAAAAGGACACATAAAGGTCCCAAAGGAAAAAAGCGGAGGAATCTGATTTACAGCGTGCTCTGCTAGACTGGGGACAAAAATGGAGTACTGAACGAGTCATTACCTAAATTACTAGAATTTTTCTGGATGTGGACGGCTTCAAAGAAGTCAATATCACAGATCGACGTGCACTTTTGTATGATCCTTGCTGAAGAAACTCAAGACGATGGTCAAATTGATAGCAATGTTGAGCAATTGAAGATTTAATAAATTCCTGTTTTTTAACAAAGTTTTCATGTTCCATAATACAAAATTTTGAAGCACGTTTCGGATTGTCTAAACTATTTTTCATGCTGCTTTCTGTTTAGCTCTCTATTAATCCACGTCTTGGGCATATTATCCCACTGCTTCTTGTTTCCCCGCCCATTCCTCTTTTGGACTTCGCATTTGTTGGTTCTCTTGCACTAACAAAGGATATCCAACGTATCTTCGAAAGAGCTGTATGCTGCAATATTATTGTTTTGTGTTTATTTGCGTTGCTTTAGATTCCATTATCTTTTGCTTATTGAATTATATGGTTTAGACGTTACTTCACAATGCAGCGTAATTCATGTATATACGGCTATATATGTAACTATATACAAATTTTGATAATTTTCTTAGTACGATGTAAGTTGCGTGTTTGTACCATTAACACCACAAACTTGGTGATGAATTTTGCAAACTACCACCAAATTGGCGACGTTTGGAGAGTCTTTGATACTTCACGTATTTTGTAGATTGGCAAAGAACATGTTCAGTGCTATTCTATAACGTTCCACATATAGTATATAATCTTTTCATAGTTTAGTTTGTTTTATGCGATATACCAGTAAAAATATCTGCCAAAATTAGCACAAAATACTATATGTTTTCTTCCGATTATTAATAACTTTTAAGTTGTATTAAAGAACAAGTCTGGTATAAAATTAAAAGAAAAATAATTTTAGGTTTAGGACATTTTTGTGTTATCATTTACACTATTTACCAAAATGACCAAGCATATCGCTTGGAACACAATACGTTCGTCTGGTGTAGTGACAGCTTTATTATATCCAAAAGTTTCGTCGTCGATGGCTTTGTCGTTTATGGGGTGACTCAAACGATATTTTAGTAATCTATCGAAACTCTATTTTTCCAAAGAAAACAATTCAGCCCCCCTCCCGCCCCTCTAAAAATCTATACTTTTCCCAGGGTACTTTGTAGTATCGTCACACACAGTACAGATTGACCTTTTCCTCATTTGAAATAAGCAAAATCATTGATATGAATCATTGATTGAAATATGCAAAATGAATAAATAATGAGTAACTGATGTACATACTTTTTTTCCTGAGACGATCTGAAAGTATCGTGCATGTATACATTTTGCATTAATTTTGATTTCTGTATTAATAACTGTCAATTAAGTAACCTGGGATACGTTGTTTTATGCAAAAAATCATGAAAACAAGTTAAAATATATTTATTTTGCACAATAAACGACACATCGATAAACACATTTGCACAATAATCGCCATATAGCAAATTCATTAAGGTATGGTGATACATATTTCGAATTTGAACTTCACAACATAAAATGATGCAGTTCATTGAGGGAATTTAAAAGATAGAATATAAAACATTTTTCCTAACATTATAGTTAAGCAAATCGTTTTTTACAAATAATTTTAACACAGAAAATATTTTTAAGAAGTAGCAAAAGTTGTGTGCAGTATTGCTAGCACATAGATGAACATTATGGCTAGAATCATAGCAGCAAAAAATGGTGATGTTTCATTATACGTAATTACAACCTTTTCATGGATATATTTAGCCATTTTATGTTCAAAGAATTCCAAAGCAATAACTAAATCTAGCCACAAAATGTCTAAATTTAGCTATTTTGGGTGTGTGATGCTCAGCTATAAAAATTCGGCATTTTACCAGAACAGAAAAAAAATCTATATTATTATTATTTGTTTTAAAATAAACTAAATGTTATATAAAATCCAAATATGCATCTGAATGGTAATAATTTGATCATCTGTAGTCTATGTAAATAATTGACTTCCTTACCTGATTCTGAGTTTATACCATCTGTATTTCTGTTTTTTAAAGAAATCTGTAGCATTTGTTGAAATATATTAGATCCTCCTTTAAAAGTTTAAAATTTGCCCAAGGGTGGCTATTCATTTTACCATAATTAATAAGGATAACACTTTTAATGTGACGGTGTTTCATTAGGTCATTTGAGCCTAATAAAACATTTTATTCACAATTTATTCACTGTGTAATATAACTACAGATGATTTAATACAGTTGCTATTTCTGCAGTACTTTGCAAACGTGGGGACATATTACAATTGGCTAATATTATCTGCGGTAATAATGTAGTATGTAAATTAAATTATGTCTATTGAAGAAACATAATGTGATTTCTAGGTTGCTTTAAAAACAGCGTTAAAAATTATTCATAGTAAAATTAAAGAAAAATCATTGTGTTTAGAGGAATTATTAACAGACTGAATTTTTTCATAACTTTTCTGAACATCTTACTGAATGAGTAGCAGTATCGCTTTTTAGCCTTAAACTGTTTTGTTAAATGGTATTTATAACATGTCTAAATTTCTGCAACTATACTGTAAACAAAAGCTTTAATATTTTCAATACTGGATAAGGATTCCATGGATTAGTTAAATGTAAAATCTACAAAAGCTTCAAAATCTTATAATAATATCAAACATGTGTTTCATTAAAATTTCTTACATTGTTGAGTGTTGAAGATATATTCATATTTGACAACATTGCTGAAATTCATTGATATTCTTGTGTCCCCATCAGACTGGAATCTGACATTATTTTCGTTAAATCAGCATCACAGTTGTTAAGTTGCATTTATATTATAGCTGGATTTTTGTGAGCAGTGTATAATATTGGGCAAAACTTAACTGTAGCCAATATTTTCAATATTGGCTAAAAATTATTCAATGGAATAGTTAACTGTGGAATCTACAAAAGCTTCAAAATCTTATAATAATATCATAATAATATCAAATCTTATAATAGTATCATTTAATGAAACATGTGTTTCATTAAAATTTGTTACATTGCTGATTTTTGAAGATACATTCATATTTGACGACATTGCTTCAATCCGATGAGATTCTTCTGTCTCCAATAGACTGGAATTCCACATTCTTCTCATGAAATCAGCAAGTTGTATTTTTAATATCCTTAAATTTTTGTAACCAGTGTATAATAATGGAAAAATGCTCTTCGATATTTTCAATACTGCCTAAGGATTCCATGGTTTAGTTAACTGTAAAATCTGCAAAATCTTGCAATAATGCCAAACATGTGTTTCATTAAAGTTTGTTACATTGCTGAGTGTTGAAGATACATTCATATTTGACGACACTGTTGAAATCCGATCAGATTCCTGTGTCTCCCATAGACTGAAATCCGACATCCGTTTCGCTAAATCAGCAAGTTCCATTTTTAATATCCCTACATTTTTGTGACCAATGTATAATATTTGAAAAGTGTTCCAATATTTTCAATAATGTCTAAGGATTCCATGTTTTAGTTAACTGTGAAATCTTCAAAATCTTGTAATAATATCAAATATGTGTTTCATTAAAGTTTGTTGCATTGCTGAGTGTTGAAGATACATTCATTTTTGGCGACATTGCTGCAATTCGTCGAGATTCCTCTTCTTCCAATAGATGGGAATCCCATCTTCTTCTCGCTAAATCTACATCATAGTCCTCATCCGTTCCTATTCCGATGTATTTCCATGGTGGATATATTAGAATAACGACAACAGCAATAAAGGCAACAATTACTAACACATGATACCAGACATGGTGGTCAACCACTTTCATGTGGTCAAATTTGGTCAATGGAACAAACTTGTGTTCCAATGGGGTAGTACCTTTAGCAGACTCTTTTTTCATCTTATTTTTCCTATAAATAAAAATGTATTTCAGGAACAGAAAAATATTATTAGAAACATATATATATGTGTCCGTAATATTGAATTTCAAATGAAATAACCTAGTTATTATTACTAGTTCATTTGAAACAGCATTAGCTGAATAGTCCTATAAAATGTTTTCAATGCCTCAATCGAAGGAGTAATCGGATTTCGAAATGGAATTCCTAAATATTATAAGTGTTTAAAATTTTCAAAATATTGATGCTATTTTGTGCGTAATGATTTTTTATAAGGGAACTTGGATCTCTTCAATATGCGAAAAATAGTGCAAATATCGATATGCTCCAATTGAATAGTAATACAGGGTGATCCAAAAGTCCTTGAGACATTTTAAAATTGAATATAAACTGAAGTAATTACCGTACGATAGTGAGATTTGGACTAAAATGCTTTCCACGTTGAAAAGTTCTGGTCGAGCATATAGAAATTTAGTTCCAAACTTTGCTCATAGATGGCGCTACCTATTCAAACGTTTGTATATCTGCTTTGGAAATGGAGTACCGTTTAGATATGGTTCGGCTACAAAAGGCGAAAATATTGAAATATGGAAGCGAATAAAAAGAAAAGGTTCTGTAACTACTCGTCTTCAGTTTTTATGCTTTTTCTTTGGTATTTTTAAGGTACATCGCTATCTATTAGCAAATTTTGGAACTAATTTTTTTTTTTTATTTGCTTAACCAAAACTTTTCAACGTGGAAAGCATTTTAGTCCAAACCTCACTATCGTACAGCAATTACCTGAGTTATATTCAATTTTAAAAGGTGTCAAGGACTTTTGGATCACTCTGTATATATAATTTTAAAGGTCAATAAATAAAATGAGTGTTAACATTTTTAAATGTTTATAAGAACTTTTTTAAATTAAAATTATTTTTCTCGGTGTGTTTATGTTTAATAAGTTATGGTATTTAAAATATTAAAATTTCAACAAAAATTATTGAAATAACTTGATATATTTTTTATATTCACTATGATCTAGTAATAGAATTAGGGACGGCGTTCGAAATTTAATGAAAATAAAAGAATAGAAATTAAAAGTTAAAAGAAATTATGTTTTTCTCGGTGTTTTCGCATAAATATATTCGTTTTCCCCTTAAAAGTGATTTATTAATTGGTAAAATGATCATTAAAGTTATAAAGTACTCTATAATAGAAATAATATGATATGGACAGCACATGACTTTACATAGAGACAGAAATTCATTATATCTTTATATTTTTAATACCCCATTGGGTTTAATTGCACAAAATAACACTGCATTTATATTTTTAATTCAATTTTTGTTTTCATTTGGCAATTGGACATTTTTTCAAAGACTGCGAAACAAAAATGCGAAAATACTAAAATATCTAGCAAATAGTTTGTCTTACAGTAATGGGTTTGGACTTATTATTTTTCTCGTCAAAACTTACATATACATACTTACATATTGCATTTAATTAATATATTTGAGCATACGAATTCTTTTATTTTAGATTTTGGTAAATTTTACTGACCATTTCGTAAAAAGAAAGCAGGTTCATTTTTTCCGAATATACCAAAATTTAATCAGCAACAGGGTATGCCAAGAAGTGATTTATCTACCAAATTTTGTGAAATTTAACCAATTAGTATTTTAGCTAGAACAGATACATCAGATTTTTGTGGGTCATTTAAAAAAAAGGCGGTTTCTTTAAACCCGAATTGTACCAAAATGTAATCAACACAGGGCAACGCACAAATGACTTATAAAATTTTTTGAAATTTTATCCATTAGTTTTTGAGTTAGAGTGGATTCATGCAGCGCACATACACACATGCACACAGACAGACACACATACGTCATGCTAAAAATAGTGTTTTCGTTTTCTGGAGGTCTCAAAACGTGTAGATCTGTCAAAAAGTCGAGTTGCGATTTTCGATATGATTCTAACTTTTATCTTCTGATTTATGGGTTTTTGCGGGCCATTTCGCAAAAAAGGTTAAGTTCTTTTTTTCCGAATCATAAAAACATATAAACAACACCAGGTTGACCTACAAGTGATTTATCTACCAAATTTTGTGAAATTTGGTCTATTAGTATTTCAACTAGAGCGGATACAGTTAATTTTTACTGTTCTGTTCGAAAAAACCTGCTGGTTTTTTTTTATTCAGGATCGTACCAAAATCTAATCAACACCAGGGTCACCCTTAAGTGACCTACCTACCAAATTTTATGGAATTCGGTCAATCAGTTTTTTAGTTAGAATGCATACATACATTGCACAAACAAACACACATACGTCAAGCTAAACATTGTCTTTTCGTGTTCTAAGGAGTTCGAAGAAGTGCAGATCCGAAGAAATCTCGAGTTGCGATTTTCGACAGGATTCCAATGCTTCCCTATACAATACCACGTATTGCAGGGAAAGTAAAAATCTGATGTGAGCAGAACATGATTTCAGATTCGAATTCACTTTGTAACTTTTTATTTCATTATGCATTAAATATAGTTTAAATGCAGAAAATAACATGGATTTTTTTATATTATATCCAATTTTCTTTCTTGTTGTTGTTCAGACTCAGACCCTCCAACCTGCCAGAAAGGTGTAAGGTAACTGTTTGGACGGCCGGGAAGTGCCACCCAATTTAGACTGGAACCCAGTGGGGGAGGCATCCACAGGGACCGTACTCTCCTTCCCCTACCACCAACCTCTCGGAAGGACTTAGGACTCACATGTTTAACGTGATCGTACTCCGCGTGAACACGGCGGCAGTTTTGGCAGTGGCGGGAATCGAACCCGGGCCAAGTTATGTTGGCAACTTAATTCACTATAAAAACTTCAGGTGCTAAAAATTCCAAAAAACTAAATTATCTCGAGAACGGCTCATCCGATAGTCATGGGGTCAGTTTTGTTCGCCTACTTATCAATATATAACTGAAGAACAAATACTTAATTAATATATTTTAACAATTTTATTAATTTATTTCAGATTTTCACTATTTTTACGGGCCAATTCGAAAAAAAAATATAGTCTGTTATACTTTTCCCAATCATATCAAAAAATAATTAGCATCAGGAAAACCATCAGGGGACTTAACTACTAAGTTTTAAGAAATTTTATAAAATCGTTTTTTAACTACAGTGAAAATCGTCTTCATTTCCTCAAAATTAAAAATTCAAATATCTCGAGAATCATTCTATTTTAGAGTAATGGGGTGGATCCTATTCTTTTTATCGTCAAAAATTACGAATAAAACAAGCATTTAATTGATACATTTGAGCATATGCAGTATTTTATTTCATACTGAATATTTTAGATTTGCGGACCAGCCATTTCGCAAATACAGGCAGGTTTTTTTTTTTCCAAATAGTACTAAAATCTTACCAGCACCACAGCACCCCATAACTGACTCATCTGCAGAATTTTGTGTAATTTTTTAGTCAATTAGTTTGTCAGCTAGAGTGGATACATACGATTTTGGTGGGCCATTTCGCAAGAAAAGTCACGTTCCTTTCCCTCGAATCGTACCAAAAACGAATCGGCACGAGGGTCACTCACAAGTGACTCACCTAACAAGTTTTATGTAATTTGGTCCATTAGGTTTTGAGTTAGAGTTAATATATACATTGCACAGACAGACACACAGACTGACAGACACACACACAAATACACACACAGGCGACTCGCTAAAATTAGGTTTTTCGTGTTTAAAGAGTCCCAAAACGTGTAGATCCTTCAAAACTCCAGACGTGATTTTTGACACGATTCCAGTACTGTTCCTATACATTACCATGTATTGCACATCTGATGTGAGCAGCACATGACTTGCCCTGCAGACTCAAATTCAGTTTCTCTTTATTTCATTAATAATTCGTTAAATTGAGTTTAATTGCACTAAATAACACGTATAATTTATTGAAATTGCACTGAATCTACACTTTTAACGCAGCTTTCGTTTTCATTTGGTAACTGGACTTATTCTCAAAACCGGCATAGTAGAAATGTGAAAAAAAATAAAATACCTCGAGAACGGTTAGTCCTAGAATATTGGGGTTGATTTTATTATTTTCATCGTCAAAAATTACATGCAAAACAAGCATTTAATAAATTATTTCAGCACATGTAGTGTTTTATTTCAGATTTTGACGATTTTTGGGGACCATTACGCAAAAAATGCAGGTTCTGTTTTCCAGAAGCGTACCAAACTCTAATCAGCAAAAGGAAAATGTATAAGTGACTTATCTACCAAATTTTATGCAATTTGCTAAATTAGTTTTTTAGATAGAGTGGATACAAAATTGCATTTTAGCGAGCCATTTCGGAAAAAAAAAGCGCAAAAGAAAATAAAGGGTATCTTGGAAATTTAAAATAAATATTTTTTTTATATTTAAGCCTTAAAAAAGGACTTTTATCATCAAATTCTGGAAAGCACACTTTGTTCTGTCACTGCTTTTCATTGATTGGACAATGTTCATCAAACTGATGTATAAGAACTGTTTCGAAATCGGAAGGTCAAGCAGTTTGACCTTCCGATCGGACTAAATAATCAGTCCAAGCTTAAATTACGGAACTCATGTGTGTAGAGCAGCTTTGCCAGACGGCAGCGTCGAAGTAGTCGAACTGACATGTATGGCGTGACCTTCCGACCGTTTGTTCACTCCACATGTTTGCAGCCGTTGCTTAATATCGTTTGTCTACTTACAACAAAAACCAATGCAGACTGAAAATTATTACACGGAGTACGGGCATTTTCACGCTGCCACAACTGCCGCCGTGTTCATGCGGAGGACGATCACATTAAACATGTGGGTCCGTAAGTCCTTCCGAGAGGTTGGTGGTAGGGGAAGGAGGGTAAGATTCCTGTGGATGCCTCCCCCACTGGGTTCCGGTCTAAATTGGGTGGCACTTCTCGGCCGTCCAAACAGTTACCTTACACCTTTCTGGTCGGTCGGACGGTCTGGGTTTCAACAACAACAACACAGAGTACATCTTAAATCTGTAGATCCAAAAGTCCTTCCGAGAGGTTATTGACAGAAGAAGGAGGGTATCGTTCCCATGAGTGTCTTCCCCACTGGGCTCCAGTCCAAATTGGGTGGCATTGGTCGCCCTTCCAAACAGATACCTTATACAATTGGGTAGATCGAACGGGCTGGATTGAAAGAAAGACTGAAAATGATTAATCAACAGTCAGATCATGAGTGCATGTAGGACTCCGAACAAACAGGGATAACTCTTGCAGTTTGGACTGCAAATTCGAACTGAGGACCAACATATATGTGTATGGGGGGGACTGAAACGTTGAATCACTTAAATGATACATAAAATACTTTAATTGTAAGTCAAACGTAAGCATTAAACAATAATCAACGATAGTTTTGATTGAAAATCAACATGTCATTAATTAGTTTATTTATTGGTTTTCAAATTTGTTACAATCCTATTTTGAAAACATGTAAATAAACTAAGTTAACATAAATATGTATTATGATGTATTTTAAAAAATATATATATTACTATTTATTAGTATCTAATAAATTGGCGAATTAAAAATAAAGTAAACAAGAAAGATCAATCATGCTTAAAGCATTGATTATGAAACACTTTCCAACTGCAATGAAATTTTATTAAAACATCTTTAAAATCCGATACATTCAGCGGTAATATTTGTAATATTACCACAATACTAAAAAAATGTTTTATATTTAAAAACTTCATCGAAAAAAATGAACTTTATTCAAATGACGTTATTGAAATATAAATTGCTTGGCTCTCTGTGAAAAAGCAGTAAAAATGTCATTCATAAACTTTTATTCTATTCCTTTCATTCATCACAATAATACAATAATTCATTTTACTTAAAAACTTAAAACCACGGAGGTAAAAGTGATTTAACTCTGAGCTTAAAACGTCACCGAAAAAATCTGCTATAAAATCGTCTGTTCTCTGTGTAAAGTCAATGAATGTTTCATTCATATCAACTATACTGCAGACTCCAGAGCTAAATAGTTTTGCTTTAAAGAAATTAAGGAATTCTTTCAACTCATTTTACAGCTTGATGTGTTTATAATCTCCATAAGAGGATATTAGGCTTCGTTGTAGAAATAATCAAAGTTTGATGATCATTTAAGGTCAAATATATTGTAATTGCGTTGTTTCAGAACATTAATGACCAAAAATTGAGCAAAAATGAAGCAGTTTAACACGGATACAACATTAAATATAAATTAAAAAAAACTTTAAAAATCACGATTTTGACACAAGATAGATGCCATATTTTATTTAAGTGGGTCACGTGATTTCTTCATATAATGGTCACGTGACCTCTTCTTATAATATGTGTAATTATTATTTTAATTTTTATTTAAAAAAACTACTGAATATATTTTTCTGAATTTTTTTTTCTATATTTTATGTGATAATTTGAATATTTCCTAAAACTTTCGAAGCAATTTGTGAACTTTAAATTCTCTTAAAAATGTTTGAAAATTAGGTCTCATAGGGTTCAATGTATTTCATTTTTTCAACCAGGGTTCAATTCAAAACTAATTTCATTTATATTTCCATAGGTCCCACAGACCCTCTGAACAACGTACTAAAATTTCATTTTGATAAAGTCATTTTTACGGCACTTATCGTGCTAACGGACAGACAGACAGACAGGCAGACAGATAGGCAGACAGACAGGCAGACAGATAGGCAGACAGACAGACTGAATGAATGAACAAAGTCATAAGCACTTTTCAACGATGTTGTAAAGTGCAAAAATCAAAATATCCTAAAATGTCTTCAGAACTGATAGAACTTTAAGTTAAGATGAAAGTGCATTGTATACTATAAATTGTACTATATAATGTGTTCATAACTTTAAGTACCATCACTTTTTAGCTGATCGGGATTCAATTTCCAATTATTCGCTTTTTTCTGTCCCTTAAAAAGCTTATATAATAAGCTGCATTTTATTATGTAATTTTAATTTGATTTCTAATTTCAATTTTTAATTTTTTTAATGTGTTATTTTTTTACCATTTGAGTTTTCTCATGTACGTAATTAAAATGTAAAACAATGCTTTAAACACTGTTATAAATTGTTATGTAATATGTAAAGCAAAAATTTTCAAATATTGTTTAAATACGAATATTCGCTGCCAATATATGGCTTTATCTTGGCAAACCAATATTGGTTATATATATGTAGCCAATATCGATTAAATAAGAGCAAAATATCTACAACCCACTATTGACAAATTATTACGTTATCTGTTAGTGAGTGCATTTCAATTGTTATCATTTCTAAAGGCCTGGCTGCCCCAGCAGGCTAGATCTCCCATTTAAATAACTAATTTATGGTTCTCTACAAATATTCATCACATGCACCCCTCCCTCCATATTGTATTTACCCATATTTGTAAATTTTTCATGTCTTCACCAGCCTAAACAATATTGGATTACATGGCCGTCTCTGGAACCCTGCACCCACTCGAGTGATATCCGTCCCTTTATAGATGGCCCAGTAGATTGAACCGTAGGTCTTTTAATTATACAGATGATGCTCTAACCATTGAGTCACTGAGACAAGAGTACCATTTATTTTTGTTGAAATTAATTCTAATTCCTTCCCTTTGAAATCAGAGAGGCGTGCATCTTGTGATCTTAACGACTACTTTGATATACTCACTTAATTTTTTTTCATCCAGATTAGAGTCTCGCGTAATCATGATGACGAAACTTTCGCCATAATTTACAAGGACAACTGAAAATTCGTAATTGGGTTTTTTCGTACCCCATCATCATTGTATGTAACCTGCAGGGTTCATTCTTTTAGTGCGCCATTGTAAAAGTTTCAATGTTCCAGCCGGGGATTGAATTGCGGATGTCTGAACAGTCCACCCGATATCTAACCATTAAGCTTCTGGGAGAAGATTCCAACTTTTTCAAGTCGAAGTGAGCTCTATAATATAATGTATCACTGTCTAACTGGGATTCGAACCGCGGATCTTTGAATTATCCAATCGATGCTCTAATCATTGATCTAATAGAGCAAGTTTCCAAATCCTTCTCGTCAACGTAGACGCTATACACTTCACAGAAATGAAACACTTTAAAGTGAAAGCCTGTATTTGGTCATACTAAAAGACGTTAAAATCACATTAAAACCTGAGCGCTTTCTGACGCCAAAGGCGCATCATCAGCGGTAATTGTGAAAAAAAACATATATAAATTGGCTTTTTATATCCAGTCAAAACCTTGACCATAATTTGCATATATTTAATGGCCAGATTACACAAGGATTATGTAATCTTGTGTAATCTGACTATTCATTATATGCTAATTATGTTCGCGGTTTTTGACCGGATATAAAAAGACAATGTATCTTCTATTCTCGTAATTGCCTCTGATGATGGACGTTTGGCGTCCGACAGCTCTCAAGTCTAATATGATTTTAACGTCTTATAGTATGACCAAATAATGGCTATTTTAAAAAGCGTTTCATTCTTTAAAGTTTAATTTTTACACACCGTATTTTTTAATATAGACTCTATGTATTTTGCTTTACTATGTTTGAATACAAAAAAAAAAAAAAACTTACCAAAATACAGTACATCCTTTGATCCACTCTGGGTTAATCATATTTGACAAACAGTTCGTGAATCAGCAATGGGGCAAAAATGGAAAATTCCGCAGCGTTTTATATGACATTCACTTACAAAAAAAATGTTCTCAGATTTGACACTGATTTGTTAAAACTGCGAAACATCTGATGCAATGCTGTATATACAAATTTAAATAAACCGGAACAATACGTGATTGGCACAACTACAAACATTAACCTTGGACATAAGATATCAGCACAGTTGCACAATGTCAAATTCATGAATTGCGTAATAGATTCCAGAGAAAGTTATTTCGTAAAAATGTTCAAAGAAATTTAAATCCATAGGAATTGAGAAATATTCGAATTCAATTTTATTGTTCTTCATAATAAATCATGTAATTGTCCATGGAATAATGCTTACATCTTAAAGATAATCGTAATAAAAAAAGACATTTTACTTAATGTAGTTAGTTTGACCTTCAAAGAATATTATTTATGCCCTTGTTCCAGAGAACTTCAAACTGCGGCCCAAATGCGGACCTATACTTGATTTTCAGCGGCCTGCATGTGATTATATTAAACAACTAGCAGCATACCCGTTCTTCGTACGGAGTATATAATATAAAGAAACTTATAATTCGCAATCATGTGCAAATTCTGTTAAAATATTAAATTTATTGCTCATAAAGAGAAGTTTAAGAATATCTGTTCTCACTATGCAAAATTATCTTCACGGGCAGATCTGAAGAATGAAACATTCTGACCCCTTTTGTAAGCAAATCTACAAAAAAAAAAGGAATTGAATCATTATATGCAACCCCGTACTACTTATATTGTCGTAGATTAGAAAATATGCCAGTGTGTTAGTAGAAGATTACCGTATTAAAATATGAGTCTCAAAAATATTTGCCAAAATAAAGGAGATGACGTAATAAATTGAAAATATCACTAATCCCCGTAATCTTTTACCAGAAAGTGATAATTGATTCCAATATATGCCACTATATATCAAAATATATGCCAATATACCTGTACTACTTATATTCTCGTAGATTAGAAGATATAATGCATTTGTAGAAGATTACTCGTACAACGTACTGTATATGAGTTTCAACAATTTTCGTCATAATAAAACAATGTCATAACAACTTGAAAATATCAATAATCCCTGAATCAAAAGTCCCCGAAAATATCAATATTAATAATGTTTAAATCTGAAGACCGTAATTGATATTATTCAGTCAAAAATGCAATGTCAATGAAATTTATTTTATATACATATCTTTATTATTCAAATCGGAAAAGATTTAATATAAAATCGTATGCCGCATAACACATTGGATCCGTTGCTAAGCGACATGATATCATTTGCTTCAAATAAATTGATGGAAATCATATCATTTGAATAATGCGACCTCCATGGAATGTTTGGCGACATTTTAGTCAATTTAGCGATAACTTAAAAAATCTCCAAATTTATCGCCAAGTGGGACTGTAGAACAGATAGTCCCATTTTGCGACAAATTGACGAAACATCATCACAATACTATCCCCTAACAAAACACAATTATTTTCATTTATTATTAAGCGCGATTTTATCAATTCTATGATATTTTTATGTACTCACAAATACTTTTATCAATTTGGTGATATTAAAAAAATTCGTTAAATATGTTGCTAAGTAGAGTGGATGGACTGTCCGACAAATGCTACCGAAACATCATTTCAGTACTCTATTTTAAAAAAAAACAAATCATTGATTTGCGTCATTTTTATAAATTTGGAAACATTTCCGCTAATTTGGTAAAGTTTAAGAAAAGTTACCAAGTTATTTAGAGATATTCCGCTAAACTCGTATCTCAAAATTTGCAGATCTGAAGAATAAAATATTCTGATCCCGTTTGTATATACTAAATGAAAACACTAAAATTGTATTATAAGATACAGCCGTTCTACTCTTTTTCTGCTTCAACAATCGGCTAAATGAATTTATTGGGTGAACACAATATATGAGTTTATTAGCTAAACACAATATATGAGCTGGAAACCTCTTTGCTAAAATAAGTGAAAATGATGTACGCCGTTCACAATTTATATAATTAAAAGAACAACCAAACCTTTCATTTAAAAATATATTTATACATCCATTTATTTATTATTCAAATAGAAAAAATAATAATAAATATTAACAACACATTTAATTTCATTCCGTTGCCGAGCAACATGATATAAGATAGAATCTTCTTCATAAAATGCGAAATTAAATAGCCATTTTGATTTCTTTATACTTTTAATCGTTGAGTAAAAGCTTGTGAAATATAACCACGGAGGTAGATTTTCCCATTTAAATTCATGTTTCAAACAATTCGTGTTTTCCGATAGTGACTAATTAATGCAAAAATCCTGCACCAAACTCGGAAATAAAGTTTTATTTCATTTCGCCGTTTTAAACAAACGATTTTCATCCTTTGAATAAACCACGGAGTTGGAGAGTATAACTCATAGGAAAAAGTTCCGTTTTTCATTAATATCTCGACAACCCCTGGTCTTAGAAACTCGAAACTTGGACTAAATTTATGGGGGGCTATTTCAAGGCTATCCACCAAATTTCATCAAATTCCGTTCAGCCGTTCTCCCGTGATGATGGGACAAACAGACAGACAGACAGACAGATTTTCAATTTTATTTATATAGATTTACTTCTGTTGAATAATACGTTTTTATTTACGGCAAAATTTTAAATTTCAGAAAAAATATTTTCTGTTTTCTTTTAAACAATTTTATGTATTGAATAAGATAATTCTACTTATTTTGATAACAGGAATTACGATAATTTTGGTATGGAAACATCGATACTGTTTTCATGTCGACAAAGGCTTACTGCCAAACTGAAACGCTATACATTTTGGATTGGTGCTGATTATGAAAAAATACGTTTCAACATTCTTACTTTTCTGTCTCTCGGTCTTTTGCCAAATTGAAAATACTTCGTTTTCTTCGAAACTTCACAACCTAATGGAATCAAATTTTGTGCAAAGCTAGGCTGCTACTCGAACTAATAAACAACATGGTAGTTGTTCTGAAAATTTGCGCGCATGCTATTTCTCAAACGTAACCGATTTTCTCCAAAACTAATCAATTAACTGACTGAAAATAAAATTTGTCCAGACGATAAGATACGATATGAGTGTGCAAAATAACGTTCCGACTGTTAGTTTTTGCTAGTATCGTGCGTTTTCGTATTGCGTAAGAGCATTTTGCAGTTTATTGTAAAATTTTTTAAAGAACTCAGCCGACGCGGTGGTCGAATGATCAAGGCAAGCGTTTCCAAGCGATCGTTCGACCGCCGCGTTGTGGGTTCAAGTCCCATGTAAGGCATGAATGTTGTGTTGTTGGGCGCAGTGTGTTCCGCCCACCTTTGCTGCACCTGGGGCAACGTCCCAGGATGGCTAAATGGTTCACGTTTCTGGCCGATATATAGGCGAATGATGAAAGTCAAGTGCCTGGCCATTTGATATAAAAAAAAATCTGTGACAGAGATAAAGTTGTATACAAGTGTGTTTGCTTCAATAGTATTGTTTTTATGAAAATATTTAGAACATGGCGGAAAATCTGATTACTTTTGTTATACGGCAAATGTCGCATGATGATAGTAAGACTATCGTCTCTAATTTTGTCAGACATCCATTTCTTTGCAAGATAATGTATGTGGAATAAAATAATGTACTTAATAACGTTCTCTCTATATATGTAGGGTATTGTGCAGAGAAAATGTAGTGCGCAGGAAGAGTATTGTGACAGAGTCGAAAATTCGAATGTGAATTCTCGACGGAAGAGTACGTTTCAAGCGATCCTGAACTCAAATCGAACATTTTTGAGTTTATGTAAATGTATGTGTATGTGTGTGTGTGTGTAAGTTAGCGTATGCGTCTATGCGTGTATGTATGTTAGTGTATGTGTATGCGTATTAGTGTGTGTGTCCGTGTGTGTATGTATGTATGTATGTTAATATGTGTACGTGTGTGTATATAAGTTAGTGTATGTGTTTACGCATGTTAGTCTGTGTATGTGCATGCCTGTCACTATGATTATGTGCATGCATGTTAGTGTGTGTGTACATGTGTTAGTATGTGTGTCCGTGTGTTTATCTATGTATGTTAGTGTGTGTCTTTATGCATGTTAGTGTGTGTCAGTGCTGCTTGCGACTTCAGTAATGGATGAATCAGATTCAGTGGCGCTCTCCCGTAACCAATAAAAGTAACATTAGTACGGCATATTCTCTTGTACTCGTAGTGTGTTTGTTCTCAGGAAATAAAAATGAGTCCGAATTTCTGGATAACTAACACTTTTATGTAAAAGCATGACAATTTCTATACAAATTAAAATTACGGAGGCATATTTGTGAAGGTAGTTTTTGTGAAAACAAAATAGCATGGCTGCCATAGAGTGTGGGTGTGGCAGATTATCAAGAACTAATAATGTTTTCCGATATCTGACACTGATTATCTTAAAAATAAATTGAAAGAAATCTCAAATATTCAAATGTTTGGATGTGTTGTTTTTATAACAAAAAATAATGTTAGCTGAAAAAAAATAAATAGAATTAAGGATAAAAATAATATTATGTTTTCGCAATCTAAATTATCAGTATGCTACAAATACAATACATCTAATAAAATGAATGTGTATTATATATGAAAAATATTATTAATGTAAACAATATATTATAATTGCGAAAACTTAAGAAATAAAGCAGAGGCTAAAATAAAAAAAATAAATACAAGTTGTTTTATGAAAAATGCAATTGTTTTATAGAAAAATGTTATGACTGTGTAAAGAACTTTTAAAGATGTTTAAACTTGTTATAAATATGCAACAAATAATTTCATAACTTTTGTAAAATGATTACTGAAGTTAAAAAGAAAAAAAAATTAATCTGTTCCTTAAAAATACCTTCAAAATTTCAAGATTTCATCGTAAGTTATACATTTTTAACGGGAAGTCAGTTTAAAACTTCAAAGTAAGATTCTAGGAATCTATTTTAAAGTAATTATTAATAATCCACTAATTACCCTCAAGAGAGAACAATGACATCTACCGCACATCCCTGTAATGCTTACGGATCACAACTTGGAAACCGCTGATATCTACATAATAATTGTCTAACTTGTTTTAATCTTTTCAGACATATTGAAGCCCTTTGGTGAACAAGAAAATTGACTTTTTGCACACTTAGTACCACCAATGCGACGAAACCCAATGGAGCCGAACATCTACCGCACATCCCTGTAATGCTTACGGATAACAACTTGGGAACCGCTGATATCTACATAATAATTGTCTAACTTGTTTTAATCTTTCCAGACATTTTGAAGCTCTTTGGTGAATAAGAAAATTGACTTTTTGCCTACTTAGTATCACCAATGCGACGAAACCCAATGGAGCCGAATTTTGAATTCAGTCCGGGGACAAAAATATAGGAGGCTGTTTGAATAGCCTTTTCTGATTCTCCAGAAGCCTTGGTGGCTTAGACGAATGAATCTTTGCATATTATTAATATCGATTACGGGACAGTTCTTAACGGAATCCGAATTTGTACTCCCAGAGGCAGAGAGAATGGGAAGGGGGTTTGTAAAGTCTGTTCCGATCCTCCAGACGCCCTCTAGGTCAGTGTTTCTCAACTGGCGCGACACTGCCCAATACCTAGCACTGCCATGAGTTATACCCGGCCGCTATAGATTCTCCTGGAATGTGTCAATTTGGTTTTCTAAGTATTTTTTATGAATAAATATTTCACAATGGAAATATTCTAATCAGATTAATATTCATAAATACGTGAAAAGCTCAGAACCAGAACCTCTAATTAACACATGTTTAGCAAATGTCAGTGACCAACCAACCACATATCTTTGAACATATAAATATTCATGAATAATCGGGAAATTTCAGACATGGAATAGCGATATGAGTGGTATATCACCTGTAATTGTGTTTTGGAGTATTCTCGGCAATCAGCAAGAAAATGTAATGAAACATTTGTTGACTGAAATTAAAAATCAAGAGAGTCTGTTATCAAATCTAGTAATACTGCATACTATTTCTTTGCAAGGTCGCAGTGCAGTGAATAAGTGCTTGTATTGAAATCCAAATGCCTTGATGTCCACAGCTTTGAATTTTAATATGAATTAGATACTGCTCAGCTGTATTCCATATGTGAATTATAATGGATAAATATTTTTCTTAATGGCGTTTGTTTTCAAACCAACATCAGTAAAATCAATTCAATAATATAATAAACAATTTTCCACTGAATTATATTATAAATTTTTGGTGTTTAGAATGGAATATGTCAATGAAATTCAGCACACAAAATAATTTGATGATGTTGGCCTGGGGAAATTACAATATGCTACAAAATTTATCTAAATATGCTTTATGATTATGCCGTGATTAATTATTTATACTTCATCATAGCAGTTTAATGTATGAACGGCATGGTAAGTTTAATGTATGAACGGCATGGTTAGTCTAATGTATGAACGACATTGTTAGTTTAATGTATGAAATCAGAAAGGTATTTGAAATCAGAAAGGTAGTAAATTTGTTGTTAAAAGGCTCTCGTCTTATAAAAAAATAATTTACCCGGCCGTGGCCTCACTCAGAAGCTCTGCTCTAGATGGCGTAGAAGGTTAAATCTTTGCATACTGATAATATCGACCTCATAACAAACCTCAAACCTCAACTTCATAAGAACCTCAAACAGAAGAGAACATTAAATTTCTGCGTCTGGGTCGGACAAAATAAGGGGTCGAAAAGGCCTTGCAGACCATCCAGAAGCCCCTCGGTGGCCAAGAAGACTTTTACACTTATAGTTTCGAGTATGGAACATAACCTAATGAAGCTAATTATTGATTAAGAAAAAATTATTTCTAACCCTAAGCAACATAAATTATTAAACGAAATTAAACATATCCATAAAATGCAAGTTAATTATTTAGTGTTAGTTTAGATTACATATTGGAAAGAATATTTTTTTTGAAATTACAAAAGTATAGTTTTAGTTATTAATTCCCAGATATTCTTATCCAAGATAGCTGTGAATTCCGTACAAGCTTTTTTAACTTATCACATTTTGAATTTCAATGCATATGTGGATTTACATACACATTTCTGTTAAATAAAAGCTTCATAAGAAAATATATGACAGAGGAGGAACAACTATACAGTGTTACACTATAAATTACTTTACTAAAGGAATAATAATACATTAATGTATGTGTAATGTCATAACAAAAATTAATGCCATAGCAAAATGTAAATTGACTATAAACTACTTTATTAAAGGAATCGCAATACATTAATGTATTTGTAATGTCATAACAAAAATTAATGTCATAACAAAATGTAAATTGACTATAAACCCATTGTTATCTACATTAATTGCATTTCGAAAACGATTTAGCATACATATAAATCCAGGAGGATATTAAGAAGATTAAATGCATATAGAAGGATATCCATGATTTTTTAAAATATTTAAATAAGCATTCTTTACAGTTACTAACACAGCTGAATATTATCCGTAATTTATACATCGCATGCTTTCTTTTAAATGCAACTAATGAAGTAAAGCAATAAGAAGTAGTAATAATATTATATTAATATTCAATGAAAAATGCTGCATATCGGTTTGGTAAAATATATTAACCATATTCCACTAACATGGCCGCCAACGTAAAATTTTATATGTAGCAGGATTAGGGTCAAAATGACCAATACAACTCCTTTAATATTAACACCATTCGTACATAACTACTATATAAAATAAGTATGGTATTTACATGATACAACATTTGCCATGTAAATATCATATTTCCTTTATTGCAGATGTTATTTTCTCTAGATGATGACTCTCTAAATGATTGATAACATGCTGTTTTTAAAGTTGTGAATTTCCATGTTTCATATGCTGTGGGACGCAATTTATAATTGTTGGCAATTTTGTTACATTGCATACGTGACATTGAAAATCAAAATAAATATTGCATCTCTACAGTACATTTATTTTTAAATTAATTTCCGTTTTCATTCTTAACACGTTGCTGTCCGATCCCAGGTGTACTCGTGTTTTCATTTTACCATATTTTAGAAAAAAATATTTACTAGCGGGGAAAAATATCTCACTACATTATGCAGAGTACGCTCTTCTAAGGCAAAGTGCAGCGAAACTTAATAAGTTTGTAAAACTTGGCGTGTACCGTTTCACGTAAGTAAATGCGTTACAATATTCCATACCCGGAAATGTTTTAAATATATGTAGTCAGTTTCATTTCAACTTATGCTATGTAAATAAAGTTTATTGACGTTTATTTAAATTGTTTTTCATTTTATGTTCAATTGCGGAAAAATAGCCGACTACACGGAATAGTTCTGACTTGAAATAATCGGTCAGCAATATGTTAAGTATATTTTATAATATACTCATAACATAATGGTGGACGGAATTTTGTTCACCATTATGCAGCATGACATTGAAAAATATTGCATTGAAAATTGCTGCATGACATCAAAATGTTCACTTTAAATATCCCGAAATAAACTTAATTAGAAAACTAAATACAAACATCAAAATTCAAACATAAATACAAATCACTAAATGTACCATTGTGTTGTGACCATATTAGTGATACCTTATTGGTAAGCTACAAATTAAGGTTCACTTCTCGTTCTCTGAAAACATATCAGTCAATTTTTGGGATGAATTAGATCAAGTCCATCGTCTGACATTAAACTTATCTCAAGATCTTCTTCAATGGTGATCATTTCAATGCAATATCATGCTATGATCATATCTCGTTATATAATTAGTTAGCTACAAATTAAGGTAAACGTCATATTCGTCCTCTGGAATCATATCCGTCAATTTTCTTGGCTGAATTTTATCAAGTTCTTGGTCTGAAGTGGAACTCATTACAGGATCGTCTCCATCGGAAAATATTTCAACAGATGGGTCTTGCTTTGCAAATATAGACCAGGCTGCAATAGGATAATATGCTGACAGTATGAAGCATAAAACTAAAATTACGCAAAATATAGGCACTAGATAAGCCACCCAGTGCACGAAGCATATATCAAACTTTGAACGGTGTGTTGGAACTTGACTCTCCTTTTCCCGTAGTTGTTGAAAATAATATTGTTGGAGTGGCGCAGTACGCGGATTTTTCTCTTGCTTTGTTTTCCTGAAATGAAAAGTTTCACATGAATGTGTTGTGGCTCAAATGAAAGGCATATGTTATTGGAAATGTATGAAATTGCCCGGTTGTATATAATTGCCTGTGATTCTACGCAATAACCAACATTGTTTGTAAATAAAATCTGATGTAGGCAACACATGACTTTCCTTATATAATGTAATGAATTTTTTACTTTTACAGTAAAAAATAGGTTTTTTTAAAGTAGATACTAATATTCTTTCCAATATATTGAATTTTCGTCAATGAGTCATCATTTTCATTGATTTAACGTCATTTTTATCCATTTGGCGAGTTTATCGTTAATTTAGCAACATTTATAAAAGTCTCCAACTTGACGACATTCCGCCAAATTCATCGACAAAATCTCGCCAAGAGTTATGCACTAAGAAATAAGCTATTCTTACAGCAGATAAATAACTATTGGCGTTCAAATACAAAAGTATTACTCAAAGTATCTTTTTTTCATGAATGGAACGAGCTAGATCCACGAGAATGATGTCACCCAATTTATCGCATGGTATTACATGTGAAAAGTGAACATGTTTCGCAATAGGAAATATTTTTTTTTTATTTTATATGACTTTTTGATTATTTTTTTTTTAAATGTACAATATCTCGAGAACGGTTCATGTTAGCGTTCTAAAATTTATGTAAATCGTTTTCTAATGAAAAATTACATAAGAAATGTCTATTTGCGTAACTTTATTAGTGGTTTTGATTTTTTGACGATTTTTTCACAATTTCATTCGAAAATTTAGGGGGGTTTTGAACATTCGATTGCGTATAAAAACAATAAGCTTCCAGTGTTTACGGATTGTGATTTTTGTACCAAATTTGGTTCGAATCTGTCCATTCGTTCGTCAGTGATCGTCTCCACAGACTCACTGACACACACACACACACACATACATCACTTCAAAAATGTTTGATTCACGATCAGGGATGCTTGAAACGTGCTCTCCCGTCGAAAACTCGAATTCGAATTTTCGACACTGTCACAATACTTTCCTTATACATTATGTATATAAGGAAAGTAATATGATATTTTCAATAATCATTCACTTTCACAGGTGAATGTGAACAGTCAACAACCGTCTGTTGTGTTATCAACACAAAACATACTTTTTGTACGTAAAAGTCTGCGTATTCAAACTCAGTCTTGCATATGAGGTTCCCACTTTATCACACAATCTTATTGCTGAGGACCGACCCTATGTGCATTCTGCCCACCGTTTCTGGTGGATTTAAAGAACTCTTTATGTATACTTTTGCTTTCAGTGAAAGTACTGATGTAAACAATTTGAAAATAGAAATACTTTTTTGGAACATCATGCAGTTGATTAATGGTTTCAACCAATTTATAAAACAGTAAGAGCATATTTCTCAGTGGGAAGAAATACAAAGAATAAAACGAATCAATCAATCCATTTAATGCGAGAGAAGTTTTTGTTACCAGAGTGCTTCAAACGTAACTAAAAAAGGACAGCGTTCTAAACCGTAAACTATAAAAAAAATCTGATGTGGGCAGCACATGATTTTCCTTATAAAATGCAATGAATTTACTACTTTTACAGTAAAAAAAAATAGATTATTTTTATAGTAGATATTTATATTCCTTCCAAGATATTGAATTTTCGTCATTGAGTCGTTATTTTCATTGATTTAGCGTCATTTTTATCCATTTGACGAGATTTCGTTAATTTAGCAACATTTAAAAAAGTCGCCAAGTCGGCGATGTTCCACCAAGTTCATCGCCAAAATCTCGCTAAGCGTTATGGACGAAGAAATAAGTTATTCTTATAGCAGATATATGATTATTGGCGTTCAAATACAAAAGTATTACTCAAAGTATCTTTTTTTATGAATGGAACGAGCTAGATCCACGAGAATGATGTCACCCAATTTATCGCATGGTATTACATATGAAAAGTGAACATGTTTCTCAATAGGTATTTTTTTTTTTTGGTATGACTTTTTGATATTTTTTTTTAAATTGTGCAATATCTTGAGAATGGTTCATGTTAGTGTTCTAACATTTAAGCCAATTGTTTTCTAATGAAAAATTACCTAAGAAATGTCTATTTGCGTGATTTTATTAGTGGTTTTGATTTTTTGACGATTTTTCAAAATTCCACTCGAAAATTTTGGGGGGGTTCCGTACATTCGATTGCGTATAAAAACAATAGGCTTCCAGTGTTTACGTATTTTGTTTCTTTTACCAAATTTCGTTTGAATCGGTCCATTCGTTCGTCAGGTATCGTCTCCACAGACTCACTGACACACACACACACACACACACGCACGCACACACACACAGACATCATTCAAAAATGTTCGATTCATGATCAGGGATGCTTGAAACGTGCTCTCCCGTCGAAAACTCGAATTCGAATTTTCGACCCTGTCACAATACTTTCCTTATGCATTATTGTATATAAGGAAAGTAATAATGAATGGCAAAGCTGAAAAAAATTCTTTAAACACGGGGATGAAAATGGCCTTTCTCATACGGAAGGTAATTATGAAGTGAAACAGTCTGCAGACAGACTGTCAGATGTTATCGCTAATCCATGTTTTAAATATTCAAAGCATGGTAATCTTGCAGAGTGAAATTAGCGAGAGAAACCGGACCTTCCGCGTAAGAGTAATACATCCGTTGGGGCTTCGCCCCTTGTACGCTAATGTTCACTATCGTTCGGGGCTCCAAGGTATTCTTGGGGTGGGCATGAGGGCGGGAACATGCCACCAACCCCTATGTCCCAGATCGCTGAAGCGTGCCAATCCCTAGGGCTCCGCTACCTATCACCTTCCATCCACCGCCAGAGCTCGTTTCGCGAACTTTCCCTCCCCGTCTGCGCAGTGTAAGAGCTCAAACGTCCGCTTAAATCCGCTTAAACGTCCGCTTAAACCCGCTTAAACGTCCGCTTAAACGTCCGCTCAAACGTCCGTTAATAAGACACATAATTGTTGTACAGAAATAATCACAAATTAATTGCAATTGTTCATGACAATAATAGTTGCGAAATGTTCCGTTTGTAAGAATCAACAATAAGGCATATCATATTCTACGAGTACACAGCTTGCAGTGTACTTACTAACTTATTAATGTTACAATTTACCGTTTTTACTTTCCTTATATACATAGTGTATAAGAAAAGTATTGTGACGGGGTCGAAAATTCGAATCCGAGTTTTCGACGGGAGAGCACGTTTCAAGCATCCCTGATCACGAATCAAACATTTCTGAAGTGATGTCTGTGTGTGTGTGTGTGTGTGTGTGAGTCTGTGGAGACGATAACTGACGAACGAATGGACCGATTTGAACCAAATTTGGTACAAAAATCACAATCCGTAAGCACTGGAAGCCTATTGCTTTTATACGTAATCGAATGTTCAGAACCCCCCTAAATTTTTGAATGAAATTTTGAAAAAATCGTCAAAAAATCAAAACCACTAATAAAGTCACGCAAATAGACATTTCTTATGTAATTTTTCATTAGAAAACGGTTGGCATAAATTTTAGAACACTAACATGAACCATTCTCGAGATATTGTACATTTTTCAAAAAAATTATGAAAAAGTCACATAAAAAAAAAAATTCCTATTGAGAAACATGTTCACTTTTCATATGTAATACCATGCGATTAATTGAGTGACATCATTCTCGTGGATCTAGCTCGTTCCATTCATGAAAAAATATACTTTGAATAATACTTTTGTATTTGAACGCCAATAGTCATTTATCTGCTGTAAGAATAACTTTTTTCTTAGTGCATAACGTTTGGCGAGATTCTGGCGACGAATTTGGCGGAATGTTGCCAACTTGGCGACTTTTTTGAAATGTTGCCAAATTAAAGAAAATCACGCCAAATGGATAAAAATGATGCTAAATCAATGAAAATGACGACTGATTGTCGAAAATTCAATATCTTGGAAAGAATATTAGTATCTACTATAAGAAAAACTTATTTTTTTACTGTAAAAGTAGTAAATTCATTACATTATATAAGGAAAGTCATGTGTTGCCCACATCAGATTTTTTTCTGTAGTTGTGACGTATTTTCCAGCAACCAATCACACAGAAGTTGAAAATACGATCTACCAATGAAATCTTTGCTAATACTGGCGATGTAAAATTCAAAATTGAATTAATTAATATTAAATTCAATCATAAAGTAGAATTCTAAGTTCATCCTGCACATGTACAGGCTCATATCTGTTTGTATGAATATATAAAGTTTTTGAAACATACGTTTCATCGTAATGCAGTGCCAAAACATTGTAGGATATTTATTAATTTCCCTATATACATATTATAATGTATAAGGGAATTATTGTGACGGGGTCGAAAATTCGAATTCGAGATTTCGACTGGAGAGCACGTTTCAAACGTACTTGATGATGAATCGAATATTTTTGAGGGGATGTGTGTGTATGTGTGTGTGTCAGTGAGTCTGTGGAGACGATATTACACGAACGAATGACGCGATTCGAATGAATTTGGTACAAAAATTACAATAATTGAATACTAGAAGCCTATTGTTTTTAAACATAATCGAGTGTTTAGATCCCCTAAATTTTCGAGTAAAATTTCGAAAAAATCATCAGAAAATCAAAACCTTTAATAAAGTTACACAAATAGACATTTCCTATGTAATTTTTCATTAGAAAATGATTGCCATAAACTTTAGAACGCTAGCATGAACCGTTCTCGCGATATTGCACATTTTTCAAATACATTTATCAAAAAATCCCATAAATTAAAAAAATAAATATTAACTGTTGAGAAATATGTTCACTTTTCATATGTAATATCATGCAATACATTTGGTGACATCATTCTCGTGGATCTAGCTCTTTCCATTCATGACAAAAAATACTCTCATTATTATTTTTGTATTTAAACGGCAATAGTCATTTATCTGCTACAAGAATAGCTTATTTCTCCGTTCATAACGCTCGGCGAGATTTTGGCGACGAATTTGGCGGGATGTCGCCAAACTGGCGTTTTTTTAAAATGTTGCCAAATTAACAAAAACTTGTCAAATGGCTAAAAATGACAGAAAATCAATGAAAATGACGACTAATTGACAAAAATTCAATATCTTGAAAAGAACATAAGTATCTATTATAAGAATAACCTATTTTTTTCTGTGAAAGTAGTAAATTCTTTGCATTATATAAGCAAAGCTGCTTACATTAGATTTTGTAATATGGAGATACTTGTAACCTTCTTTATGTATTTGACATTGATTTGTAATTTAAATTGACGTTAATTAACTTGTGAATGATTTCCTTCCTTTTTGCACAAAGTACTTTTATTTTTAAATGTGGCACAATTGACTTCCAATAACATACATTTGTATTTCAATATTTAAATCAAGTCTACTATAAAATAATATTTAGTACAGTATGAGTTTTCACTTCATAAGGATCTAGTTTCGATTTTTGCATCATAAATAAAGAAGAAGTTCAATTAATCATTCATAAATCATTGATTATGAAACACTTTTCAACAGAAATGTAATTTTATTTAAACATCACTGAAATGTGGTACATTCAGCGTTGATATTTTTTAAATTATCACTGTCCTATAGTAATTTATTGCACTTAAAAACTTAAAACACAAAATGAACATTATTCAAACTAAGTCATAAAAATATAAATCGAATGCTGCAAAATCAATAAATATTTCATTCATATCACTTAAATTACAAATTCCAGATCTAATTAATTTTCCGTGAAAAAAATATCAGCAATTCCTATTCAACTCAACTCACAATTGTTTGAATTGTTTACATTTTGCATTCGTTAAAATTAGGCTTCGTCGTAGAAATAATCAAAGTTTAGTGATGATTTAAAATAAAAAATAATTGATTAGGCATGGAATTTAGATACGCAGATAATACGCAAAAATTAAAAGGTTTTGTGACGGCTGCAATACCAAAGATCTTTAAAACTTACGATCTTCACACAGAGGGAAAAAATTGGATGCCATATTTTATTTTGCTATGCTTCACCTAATCTATTCATATATCATGGGTGCAAATTTTATTTCAATTTTTATTTAAAAAACTAACACATTTTGCTGAATTTTTTTTATACATTTTATGTAATAATTTAAATATTTCTAAAATTTTCGAAGCCAATTTGTGAATTTTACGCAGAGGGGAAAAATGGATGCCATATTTTATTTTGCAATGCGTCACGTAATCTATTCATATATCACGGGTTGTTTTTGAGACCCAGACCGACCGACTTACCAGAAAGGTGTGAGGTAACTGTTTGGACGACCGGGAAGTGCCACCCAATTTAGACCGGAACCTAGTGGGGGAGGCATCCACAAGAGCCGTACACTCCTTCCCCTACCACCAGCCTCTCGGAAGGACTTACGGACCCACATGTTTAACGTGATCGTACTCCGCGTGAACACGGCGGCAGTTTTGTCAGTGGCGGGAATCCCACCGTGGCCTACCGAATGCAATTCCCGCACGCTAATCACTGGGCTACCGTGCCCTTTCATATATCATGGATATAAATCTTATTTCAATTTTTTTTTTAAACTAACATATTTTGGTGTAATTTTTTTATACATTATATGTGATAATTTGAATATTTCTAAAACTTTCGAAGTAATTTATGAATTTTAACTTTTTAAAAAATGTGTAAACTGTTAGGTCTCAATGTATCATAGGTCTCAATGTATTTCATTTTTTCAACCCTGGTAAAATCCGAAACTAACTAGGTGGTAAAATTCGTTTCCATTCCCATATATTCCACAGACCGTCTCAACAACATATTAAAACTTAATTTTGATAAAGTTATGTTTACGGCAGTTAGCGTGCGAACAAACAGATAGACAGAAAGAACAAAGTCATAAACATTTTTCAACTATGTTGGAAAGTGTTAAAAAATTACAATTTGCTTAATAATTACAAAGTGTTAAAAAATTACAATTTGCTTGTATTTTGTTTTAGATATGACAAGAATTAAAGTAAAGCTAATGTGGACAAACTTAAGGTAACAAAGCAGGTTTCATATAAGTAAACAGGAGTGAACACCTTGCAGTGAACATAATTGTTTTTTTTATTATTATTTTTTTTTCATACAGCGGATGGTTAGAGGTATTAGTAAATAATCACCGCAACTAAGAATAAATATACTTTGATATTTTATTCTCAGAGGTGCGGTATTACTTGTAAT
Organism: Amaurobius ferox; assembly: GCA_951213105.1. NCBI lineage: Eukaryota > Metazoa > Arthropoda > Arachnida > Araneae > Amaurobiidae > Amaurobius > Amaurobius ferox. The sequence goes on along the minus strand of OX578144.1, from coordinate 36,410,273 downwards.
CAACGCAGTAATCAGATATTTAAAGTAAATAATCTTTAAAGTTCCCTTTCATCTGCGCCACAATTTTGAAGTGGCAATATCCAGACTTAAATAACTTGTGCAGAGATTTTAAATTGTTCTGTGCACACAGAATCCAATGACGTTCAAGGAAATTTAGTGACGTCGGTAGAGTAAGGTGACTGTCGCAGTTAATAAATTCGGGCCCTCTTAAGAACCTGAGAACAAAACGCGCTCGTTCTTAATTCATTTGCGCAAAGCGAGGTAAAAATACTTTAGTGAGCTATCTACTGAAACAAGCATTCCCTGGATATGATACTTTTTGAGTGTTTTAAAAATATAATTTGTTACTAAAAGTGGTAGATATAGCTTAATTAAATAAAAGATAATATCAAAAACAAAAATCTGATGTGGGCAGCACATGACTTTCCCTGCAGACTTATATCCACGTTCTCTTTATTTTAATTACATTTATTTCACTTTTATTCAATTTTCGTTTTCATTCGGTAACCGGGCTTATTTTCAAAGGTGGCGTAGGGAAAGTACGAAAAACTAAAATATCTCGAGAACGGCTAGTCCTAGTGTAATGGGGTTGGTCTTATTCTTTTCGTCGTTAAACATTACGTATTAAACGGGCATTTTATGGATATATCTGAGTATACCTAGTTCTTTAGTTTAGATTTTGAAGATTTTTGCGGGCCGTTTTGCAAAAAAAGGCAGGTTATTTTTTTCCGAATCGTACCAAAATCTAATCAGCACCAGAGTGACCTATACGTAACTCATCTACCGAATTTTATGAAATTCGGTTCATTAGTTTTTCAGCTAGAGTGGATACAAGCTTTTGCGGGCCATTTCGCAAAAAAAGGCGGGTTCTTTTATTCCGAATCGTACCCAAAACTAATCAGCACTAGCCCCGCCCACAAGTGACTTACCTACCAAATTTTGTGAAATTCGGTCCATTAGTTTTTTAGTTACAGTGGATACAAAATCTGCACAGACAGACAGACACACAGACAGACAGACAGACACACAGACAGACAGACAGACAGACACACGCACAGACGTCACGCTAAAAATGTTTTTTTCGTATTCTAGGGGTCTCGAAACGTGTAGATCCGTCGAAAACTCGAGTTGTGATTTTCGGCATGATTCCAATACTTTCCCTATACATTACCATGTATTGCAGGGAAAGTAAAAAACAGATATAATGAGCAATTACGAAAATTTCAAAGTTGTGTAAGAATGCATTTATGAATTGTAGTGTATTGGATGTGCTCCGAACAACGTTATATGTATCTGCTAATATATAATAAATGCAATCGCCTAATATAAATTGAAAATAGAATATTGCAAAACACTCACCATATTGCACACTTATCCATCCAACTCTCTAAATTTGAAGACATTTTCAATGACGTCTTAGCAGTAGCCTGTCTGTTGTCTCGCACACGGAAGTAGCTAAACACTGTATAAAACTCTTATATATGCTCCTTACAAAATCACATTTATCCTGTTTATATTATTGATTCTGGGAATCATCGCATTATTAATTGCCATCTAAATCTTTCTATCCTTGCGATTTGTTTGAATTTTAGACAGGTAATTCTCTCGGGAAATAAATTATAATAATTTATTGTATCCTGTAATAGATTGTTTCCAAGAATGTTTGGGAAAATGACTGTCTGTGGATGATAATCTGTACGTTTCGAGTAGATGCATTTTAAAAATAAGATATTTTGAATGCGATAATTTGAAGAATTAAACAAAATAACATTATCGGAAATTCAGTAGATTCTGATAAATGGTAAATAACTCCACAAAAATTTAGATTGCTCGTTCTTTTGAAATTTGACATTTCTCGCATATATCTGGGAATCCATTTATGCACAAAAGGTATGACTTTCTATTTAAAAACACTAATTCTGATTTTCTCTATCGAATAAAGAATTGTTTTCATGAAAAATTTCGATTTCGAGATGTTGATGACAATGCATGTTTTAGGACCTCCTATACGCGTTTTGACTCTTTTTAGACTGATGTCCGTCTGTCTGTGGCCGAGTCTTGCTTAGACGATAGCGACCACAAATATTAATGGCTTTTATCGAAATTTTATATCCGGCCTTGTCAGTGAAAAATGTAGAACTGGATAACACTTTTTGAAATTCGAGCAAAAACTTCGAAATTTATGCGGTATTTTATATTTTCTTAACATATAGAAGCACAGGACAATATTTGACATAATTATGCACAAATGCTTTATTTATGGCATAGTAGCAAAGCAACTTTTGTGTTTGTGACGCAATTACCCCCCCCCCCTGCCTCACACACACACACACACACACACCTAACCGAAAGGGTATATTGTTAAACTTATCATTCATAAAAATAATTTTCAAACCCTTTAAAATCAAGGGCAGCATGCTGTAATTCTGTTCATTTGGATCAACAATACAGATATTTCGCATTTGTTCAGAATTTGCAAAGGAAATATATATATATTAAAACGGGTTCTGGTATGTTATCGAGTTGACCCTCACTCCACTTAATTATTTTGAGTGAAAAGAATAAGAATAATCATTGAACATCAATTATTATCTTTATTATTATTTTTACTTTCCTTATATACATAATGTATAAGGAAAGTATTGTGACAGGGTCGAAAATTCGAATTCGAGTTTTCGACGGGAGAGCACATTTCAAGCATCCCTGATCACGAATCGAACATTTTTGAAGTGATGTCTGTGTGTGTGTGTGTGTGCGTGTCAGTGAGTCTGTGGAGACGATAACTGACGAACGAATGGGCCGATTCGAACGAAATTTGGTACAAACATCACCATCCGCAAACACTGGAAGCCTATTGTTTTTATGCGTAATCAAATGTTCAGAACCCACCTAAATTTTCGAGGGAAATTTTGAAAAAATCGTCAAAAAATCAAAACCTCTAATAAAGTTGCGCAAATAGACATTTCTTATGTAATTTTTCATTAGAAAACGATTGACATAAATTTTAGAATGCTAACATGATCTGTTCTCGAGATATTACACATTTTTCAAAAAAATTATCAAGAAATCATATAAAATAAAAAAAAAATATTTCCTATTGAGAAACATTTTTACTTTTCATATGTAATACCATGCGATAAATTGGGTGACATCAGTCTCGTGGATCAAGCTCGTTCCATTCATGAAAAAAGATACTTTGAGTAATAGTTTTGTATTTGAACGCCAGTAGTCATTTATCTGCTGTAAGAATGACTTATTTCTCAGTCCATAACGCTTGGCGAGATTTTGGTGACGAATTTGGTGGAATGTCGCCAACTTGGCGACTTTTTTAAATGTTGCTGAATTAATGAAAAACTCGCCAAATGGGTAAAAATACGCTAAACCAATGAAAATGACGACTCATTGAAGAAAATTCAATATCTTGGAAAGAATATAAATATCTACTAGAAAAATAATCTATTTTTTTGTAAAAGTAGTAAATTAATTGCATTATATAAGGAAAGTCATGTGCTGCCCACATCAGATTTTTTAAATTATGATCTCGCTAAATGTCTTTATATTGGTCACATACAATGAGTTTTTTTAATACATTCAAAGTAAAATCTGCAATTCCATTACATATAACAATACCAAAAGGACCCATTTCGTTAATTTTATGCGTTCATCAGCAAGTCAAATCGGAAGCCTGATCAAAAGCCATAAACCATTCCATGGACCTTTAGTATCTGACAAGGCAACGCAATCCTAATTTATTGGTATATTAAATTGACAATCTGACTCTAATTCAATTGACAATCTGACATTAATTATATTAATTTTTGATAAATATGCATTATTTGATAATTATATAATTATTTGATAATTATGATAATTATTTGATAATTATGATAATTATTTGATAATTACATTAATTATGATAATTATTTGATAATTATAATAATTATATTAACATTATTATATATTTAATAATCATTGTATATATTTAAATTTCATACAGTTGGAGTTGAGTTTATATATTCGAAAAAATTAATATAGTTTAGTGGTTGAATTGAATTTTGTTATCTTTATAGGATATTTAGGAAACCGCATCACAAGGAAAATTTCTGGAGAACGAAGTGAATTATATTTTAATGCAACTGTAGCATGGCGCTACATGCTGAGACAACTTTCAGGGGGGTGAACACCCTTTTTATGCGGGGACAGAGAGATCTTTTAGATATAAAGGAATAGGTCAATTATAAAGTCGTGTATCGTCGCTAAATTTGTATAAACCTGTGTTAATCCGGCAAAAAAATCTGCAAATAATTGTCTAAATATATTTTTAAAAGCATGTGATTTTCTACTTGCAAAATCGACCACTGACATTGTATATGATTGTCAAACGATTGAGTATGTCAAACGATTTAATAATTTAGTTTGAATGTTAAATGTTATTATTTGACAGACGATTTGGCGAAATCAACTACTCTGATATTGAAAAAATATTCAATCTGCAGTATTGCATCCTTGTGCTATGAGTTTGTTATTTCGTCCTATTACTTTTCTTATATACATATAATGTATAAGGAAAGTATTGTGACGGGGGTGGAAAATTCGAATTTGAGCTTTCGACTAGACAGCAAGTTTCAAGCATTCCTGAAAACGAATCAGACGCTTTTGAGATGATATCTCTGTGTGCGTGTGTGTGTGTGTGTGTGTGTGTCAGTGAGACTGTGGAGACGATAACTGACGAACAAATTGGACCGATTCGAACGAAATTTGATATAAAAATTACAATCCATAAATACTGGAAACCTATTGTTTTTATACGCAATCGAATGTTCAGAACTCCTTTAAATTTTCGGGTGAAATTTTGAAAAAATTATCAAAAAATTAAAGCATTTAATAAAGTTAGGCAAATGGTCATTTCTTATGTAATTTTTCATTAAAAAACGATTAAAATAAATTTTAGAACGCTATCACGAACCATTCTTGAGATATTGCACATTTTGCAAAAAACTACCAAAAAATCATATAAAATAAAAAAAATATTACCTATTGCGAAATATGTTCACTTTACATAAGTAATATCATTCGATAAATTTCGTGACATCATTCTCGTGGATCTGGCTAGTTCCATTCATGTGAAGAGATACTTTACGTAATACTTTTTTATTTGGAAATTAATAGGCATTTATTTGCTACACGAATAACTTATATATCCGTCCATAACGCTTGGAGAGATTTTAGCGGAATGTCGCCAACTTGGCGACTTCTTAAAATGTTGCTAAATTAACGTAAATGTCGCCAAATTAATAAAAATGACGCTAAATCAATGAAAATAATGACTTGATGATGAACGTTCAATATATTTGAAAGACCATAAGCGTAGATTATAAGAAAAACACATTTTTCCGTCCGTCCGCAACGTTTGGCGAGAAATTTAGCGGGATGTCGCCAACTTAGCGACTATTTTAAATGTTGCTAAAATAACAAAAATGACGCAAATTGATAAAAATGACGCCAAATGGGAAGTAATGTCTCCTAAATTCTGATTTACGTCATATGACGGGCATACCTTCTAGTATATAAGAAAAACTCTTCTCTCCGTTTGTCTGTAACACTTGTTAATGCATGTGGCAAACTCAACGATTAATTTACCAAAGTATTTCCATCTTGGCTATAGTTCGCACCAGATTGACAAAAATTTCGTCAAAATTGCAAAAATGACGTTACGTTAATGAAAATTATGCCTAATTGATGAGGCATTATTAAGGTATTTTAATATATGGAGTATATCGCTTATTGATGATGCAATCAATATTGATGATTGTCTATTTTGCGTTGCGCGAAGTATAAGGTAATTGAATATTTTGAAATAGTTTTACATGTTGCCATCCGGAAAATCGCCCAATGTACAATTCAACTATAAAAACACAGCCCCGGGGATCTTACACATTTTGTTTTAACGGCAAAACTAGTAAATTCATTACATTATGTAAGGAAAGTCATGTGTTACCCAGATCATATTTTTAACACTTTACAACAAAGTTGAAAAGTGTTTATGACTTTGTTCATTCTGTCTGTCTGTCTGTCTGTCTGTCTGTCTGTCCGTTAGCACGATAACTGCCGTAAAAATGACTTAATCAAAATGAAATTTTAGTATGTTGTTCAGACGGTCTATAGGACCTATGGGAATATAAATGAATAATATCACCCAATTAGTTTTGGATTGAACCCGGGTTGAAAAAATGGAATACATTGAGCCCTATGGGACCTAATTTTTCAAGCATTTTTTAAGCGGATTTAAAATTCACAAATTGCTTCGAAAATTTTAGGCAATATTCAAATTGTTCCATAAAATATATAAAAAAAAATTCAGCGAAATATATTCAGTTGTTTTTTAAATAAAAATTAAAATAATAATAACACCTCTTATATTAAGCGATCACGTGTCCATGATATGAAACGATCACATGACCCAATTCAAAATGATATATGGCATCCATCTTGTGTCAAAATCGTGATTTTTAAAGTTCTTTTTAATTCATATTGAGTGTTGTATCCGTCCTAGAATTACTTTATTTTTGCCTAAATTCTGTGCATCTACATACTGAAACAACGCAATGACAATATATTTCAGTTTAAATGCTCTTCCAAATTTGATTATTTCTACTATTAAGCCTATTTTTCACCTATGTAAAATGTAAACAGCAAAATATGTAGAATGAGTTGTATTAGAATCGCTGTAATTCTTTAACACAAAATCATTTAGTCCATGGAGTCTGCTTAGCTGATATGAATTCATTGATTTTAGAAAGAGAAGGACGATATTTTTCGATGAAGTTTTACGCATAGAGCTTACTTACTTGCAGCTCAATGGTCTTAATTTTTAAATAAAATAAATTATTATAGTATTGTGATGAATGACATGAATGGGGGAATTATTTATGAATGAAATGTTGCTTTTATAGAGAGAGCCAGGCGTGTTATTTTTTTATGACGTCATTTGAATGGATTTCAGTTGTTTTCGATGAAGTTTTCAAATATAATAAATTATCGTAGTATTATGATAATTCTAAAATTATTACCGAGGAATGTATAACATTTAAGAGATGTTTAAACCAGGCAATTTATACTTTAATGCCGTCATTTGAATGAAGTTAATTTTTTTCGATGAAGGTTTAAGGTTTCAAATATAATAAATTAATGTAGTATTGTGATAAGTTTTAAAATATTACCGAGGAATGTATTGCATTTTAGACATGTTTAAATAAAATTGCATTGAAGTTGGAAAGTGTTTCATAATCAATGCTTTAAGCATGATTGATCTTTCTTGTTTATTCATGTCGCAAAAACTTAAGATCGGTGTATATTACTATCCTATATCTGTTGTCATTCTCTTTTATATAAGTGTGGAGCTAAAAATAAATTATTGCTGGAGAGGGAGAAATGTATAATAATTATTATTTTTTGTGGGATATAGTTATCTTTAAGATTTATTAATCAATCGCGTTGTGCTTTAAACAACCCGCCAAATATCCACTGCACAAGAATGCTTACCTCAGCTGTAAAATACATCCAATTAGCTGGGAGTTCCTTGAATACCTTTCTAATTAATATTCCTTATGTTCATTCATTTATTATTTTAATAATAATAATAATATTTACATAATTTTAATCCTTACTATAGAGGACAGTTTAGATCCACTGACATCAGCAGTATGCCTTAATGCGTTGGCTAGATTGCAAACCCAAAGAATTACATGTAGTTTATTAGGTACTAGCTGCCTTCGGCGACCAGCCTGTTCGCTACCCTTGAAAATTCTGACCGTGGCAAACTCGCTGGCGCGACCTACCAGAAAGGTGTAAAGTAACTATTTGGACGGCCAGGAAGTGCCATCCAATTTAGACTGGAACCCAGTGGGGGAGGCATCCACAGGGACCGCACCCTCCTTCCCCTACGACAAACCTCTCGGACGGCCATCATCTCTAGCCCCCTTTATTGCTTGCATCGTAAAGTATGATAATCTTCAGAGTAGTCTATTTAGTACGTCATGTAATAGTAATCAGATAGTCAATTATTGATGAATTATGGAGAGTGATAGTGATGTTCTGAAAAATACTTCGTCTCCCCTTGTACATCATAATTTTTGCACATTTCAAAACTCCGCCTGTTTTCTGCTTTTGCTGGAGCATCAGGCGTTCTTGCCACAATCGCATAAAATATTACCACGTGCTTGACCAATAATTGTTGTTGTTGTTGTTGTTGAGACCCAGACCGTCCGACCTACCAGAAAGGTGTAAGGTAACAGTTTGGACGGCCGGGAAGTGCCACCCAATTTCGACCGGAACCCAGTGGGGGAGGCATCCACAGGGACCGTGCCCTCCTTCCCCTACCACCAACCTCTCGGAAGGACTTACGGACCCACATGCTTAACGTGATCGTACTCCGCATGAACACGGCGGCAGTTGTGGCAGCGTGCAAATCCAGCGCGCAAACCACCGGGCTACCGCGTCCGAAATGTGCCAACAGCACGCGGTGTTCCCAGGTGGTCACCCACCCAAGAACTAACCGCGCCCGATGCTGTCTGACTTCGGTGATCTAACGAGAACCAGTGTTTTCAGCACGGTACGGCCGTTTGCCCCTGACCAATAATTGTGTCAAACTGGTCAGACGTATACGCAAGTAGTATTGGATATTTCCGAATTTGATGAACAACTGCCCACCATGACACAAAACTATGGTTCTTTTATATGTATTTTAGCAGTATTCACTAACAGTGCCACCTTCCAGTCCAGCATACATAATTGAATATAGCAATTAGTATTAAGCTTAAAATTCTTAAAACTTGTATACATATCAAATTCTGTGGGCTGAATTTTACTTAAACCTATGTTATTGAATGTAGAGAAAGTAGACAAATAGTTGATTTCGGTCGTTTCTATGGAACAGATTGATAATATGTTCAAAGCTACAAAAGAAGAATTTTTGAAAATTTTTAGCAGAATAAAAGTCGCTTTGTAATTATACACAGAATTTCTTTTATATATAAAGCCACCAGTTGCATTTTTAATAACATTTTTGAAGTATAAAATATTTTTGTGTTTAAATATCATCCATTTCTATGGGAATGAAATTAAAGTTTCTGCAACATTTAGGGCGGTATACAGATAATTGTACATTAGTAAAATATATCATAGTAGCAATCAATAACTAAAGGACATTTTGCATAATATGTGAATCTGAGAAAGGCAATTTTTAATAATAATATTTTATTATTATCATCATTTTTGTATCATGATGTATTTTATTATCACCCTCTTTGAAACATTCAATATCATGAAGATTAATTGGAATTCGTCAAGTATCACGTTAATAAGAATTGTAATTTATTGCATACTAAAACGAATTACCTTAACTCCTAAGTAATCATTCGCTACTTAAATAACAATAATATATATATATATATATATATATATATATATATATATATATATATATATATATATATATACCAGAAGCGAAATTCAATAACTTGATGCTATCTCGGCGAGTTTCCATCCAATTTAAATTAAATTTTAGCACAACATAATGATAATAGTGTAATGCAAATTTGAAATTAGAATGTAATCTTTTAAATTCTCAAAGTTAGAAAACCGATAAAATAAAAGCACTTAGCTTACAAAAAGCTATTTTTAAAGAAAGCTGTACAAACAGCTGTTCGAGACAAAATGCCCGCGATTTAATTAAAACACCAGTTCTCAATATGCCTATGGGGTGCACAGAATGATTAAATTTGTTTTATAGAAATGGCAGAAATGACATTTTTTGGCGTTTAATGTGAGTAACTTTTAAACTAATTCGAATTTGTAAAAAATCCCAGCGTTGCGTCGTACGTGGAGCTGAAATATCTCTGTAGGAAATTTTGCCGTTATTCGACGCTTCAGTTTTCCACCACAGACGACATACCTAGGCAGGCAGACAGAAAAACATCCTCTTTTATTATGTAATCTGGATTATGATGTGTGCAGATAAGAAGCTTGGGTTGATGAGCATAAGATGTTTGGATTGATGAGCGTAAGATGTTTGGGTTGATAAGCGTAAGATGTTTGGGTTGATGAGCGTAAGATGTTTGGGTTGATGAGCGTAAGATTTTTGGGTTGATGAGCGTAAGATTTTTGGGTTGATGAGCGTAAGATTTTTGGGTTGATGAGCGTAAGATTTTTGGGTTGATGAGCGTAAGACTTTGGGGTTGATGAGCGTAAGATGTTTGGATTGATGAACGTAAGATTTTTGGGTTGATGAGGGTAAGATTTTTGGATTAATGAGCGTAAGATGTTGGGGTTGATGAGCGTAAGATGTTTGAGTTGATGAGCGTAAGATTTTTGGGTTGATGAGCGTAAGATTTTTGGGTTGATGAGCGTAAGACGATGGGGTTGATGAGCGTAAGATGTTTGGGTTGATGAGCGTAAGATGTTTGGGTGGATGAACGTAAGATGTTTGGGTTGATGAGCGTAAGATGTTTGGGTGGATGAGCGTAAGATTTTTGGGTTGATGAGCGTAAGATGTTTGGGTTGATGAGCGTAAGATGGTTGGGTTGATAAGCGCGAGATGTTTGGGTTGATGAACGCAAGATGTTTGGGTTGATGAGCGTAAGATTTTTGGGTTGATGAGCGTAAGATGTTGGGGTTAATGAGCGTAAGATGTTTGGGTTGAGGAGCGTAAGATGTTTGGGTTGATGAGCGTAAGATGTTTTGGTTGATGAGCGTAAGATGTTTGGATTGATGAACGTAAGATGTTTGGGTTGATGAGGGTAAGATTTTTGGGTTGATGAGCGTAAGATGTTGGGGTTGATGAGAGTAAGATGTTTGGGTTGATGAGCGTAAGATGTTTGGGTTGATGAGCGTAAGACATTTGGGTTGATGCGCGTAAGATATTTGGGTTGATGAGCGTAAGATGTTTGGGATGATGAGCGTAAGATGTTTGGGTTGAGGAGCGTAAGATGTTTGGGTTGATGAGCGTAAGAAGTTTGGGTTGATGAGCGTGAAATTTTTGGGTTGATGAGCGTAAGATGTTTGGGTTGATGAGCGTAAGATGTTTGGGTTGAGGAGCGTAAGATTTTTGGGTTGATGAGCGTAAGATGTTTGGGTTGATGAGCGTAAGATGTTTGGATTGATGAGCGTAAGATTTTTGGGTTGATGAGCGTAATATATTTGGGTTGATGAGCGGAAGATGTTTGGGTTGATGAGCGTAAGAAGTTTGAGTTGATGAGCGTAAGATTTTTGGGTTGATGAGCGTAAGATGTTTGGGTTGATGAACGTAAGATGTTGGGGTTGATGAGCGTAAGACATTTGGGTTGATGCGCGTAAGATGTTTGGGTTGATGAGCGTAAGATGTTTGGGTTGATGAGCGTAAGATGTTTTGGTTGATGAGCGTAAGATATTTGGGTTGATGAACGTAAGATGTTTGGGTTGATGAGCCTAAGATGTTTGGGTTGATGAACGTTAGATGTTTGGGTTGATGAACGTTAGATGTTTGGGTTGATGAGCGTAAGATATTTGGGTTGATGAGCGTAAGATATTTGGGTTGATGAGAGCAAGATGTTTGGGTTGATGAGCGTAAGATTTTTGGGTTGATGAGCGTAAGATGTTTGGGTTGATGAGCGTAAGATGTTTGGATTGATGAGCGTAAGATTTTTGGGTTGATGAGCGTAAGATATTTGGGTTGATGAGCGTAAGATGTTTGGGTTGATGAGCGTAAGAAGTTTGAGTTGATGAGCGTAAGATTTTTGGGTTGATGAGCGTAAGATGTTTGGGTTGATGAACGTAAGATGTTGGGGTTGATGAGCGTAGGATGTTTGGGTTTATGAGCGTAAGATATTTGGGTTGATGAGCGTAAGATGTTTGGGTTGATGAGCGTAAGATGTTTGGGTTGATGAGCGGACGATGTTTGGGTTGATGGACGTAAGATGTTTGGGTTGATGACCGTAAAAAACAGTTTTTACAGATCCTTTTAAAATACTCAAACTGATAATATACCGTATTATCCCGACCATAACGCAATATCTTTCAAAATGCGCTCAAATCTTATGTTAAAAATTAAATTAATATAAAATATTCGTGTAACTACAGCTTTCAAAACAAATTTGCGCGTCATCCGATTTCGAAGGTAAAAATCAGACTTTACAGGACAATATTAATAATCGCTAATCTTATTTAAGCAAGTTCGACATCTGAGATGTCTATTAACCTTTTGATTAAGGGTGGGACAGCGTCAATTCCGAACGAAGACCCTCTCAGAAAGACAGGTATTTGACATACCCTATCCCAAATAGTTCGATCTCCCTTCGCAGGCATTGGCGTCCATGGACGGCAATGTTAGTTTGGTATAGGTATTTGACATACCCTATCCCAAATAGTTCGATCTCCCTTCGCAGGCATTGGCGTCCATGGACGGCAATGTTAGTTTAGTATAGGTATTTGACATACCCCATCCCAAACGAACCGCTTGGGATAGGTATTTGACATACCCTATCCCAAACGAACTGCTTGGAATAGGTATTTGACATACCCTATCCCAAACGAACTGTTTGGGATAGGTATTTGACATACCCTATCCCAAACGAACTGCTTGGGATAAGTATTTGACATACCCTATCCCAAACGAACTGTTTGGGATAGGTATTTGACATACCCTATCCCAAACGAACTGTTTGGTATAGGTATTTGACATACCCTATCCCAAACGAACTGCTTGGGATAGGTATTTGACATACCCCATCCCAAACGAACTGCTTGGGATAGGTATTTGACATACCCCATCCCAAACGAACTGCTTGGGATAGGTATTTGACATACCCCATCCCAAACGAACTGCTTGGGATAGGTATTTTACATACCCTATCCCAAACGAACTGTTTGGGATAGGGTATGTCAAATATCTGCCTTTTTGAGAAGTTCGTCGTTTGGGATTAAAGCTGCCCCACCCGTAAGCAAAAGGTTAATCAAGAATGCTTGAATAAGTGACGTTTAATTTCTTGCTTCAGAGATTCAAACTTCGAAACCGGGTGACACCCTAAAATTTGGCATAAGGAGCTTCGAGGATTTTGAATGAGACTTTCTTATAACATTTTAATCGTTGCTCATTCCAATATACCATCTATTAGAAGAAAATATTTGCGAATTTCATCAAAAAATATTAGTGAATTTCATCATGTGTTAAAATTGAATTACGCACTAAGCAAATTCCGCTCCTCAGACTTATTGCTAGATGACATAATGGGGTAAATTTACATTGGGATCTGTCCCGAGCGATAAATGAAACGTTGCACAAGTATAACGTAATTGATTTCATCATCAGGAAACATCTTCCAGTGCTTAGGATATATTCTGTAAACGTTTTACATGAGATTTTGATGAACATTTGGTGCTTAAATTTATTGCAAAATAGGATATAGAAACAATAAAATGTATTTTAGCAGTGTAAAATAATAAAATTTCAAACCTTCGGGTGGCAGCTACGGGAACGCCTTAAACATTATTATTAAAATTCCACCATTTACGTTAGAAGGTTTAAAAAAATATATATTTGATATATTTTTCAAAATTTTGGTATAGATGGGGCTTTGATATATATCCTACCCTACATCAGCAATTGATGGTGCGAGATATAGCAATTTACTTTCTGTTCGCACTTTAAAGTAAAAGATGAACATCATTATACAGTAACGATTTTTCTATTAAATATTGAGCAACAAATTTTAAGTTTGATTTATTCATATTAGATTCTCCCAAAATAGAATGTCTTAAAAAAATTAATTTCATAAATAGAAATAAATACACTTAAAAATGTTAAAAATCTTTATTGAAAAAATGTTATCGTATTTTGAACTTTTACATTATTTTCTAGCTTTTCTTCTTCTACGTCCTTCTGGATTTCAATATTTCTCCAACTATTTTCAAATGTATATATATATGCATTTATGTATCAAGGATGCAGTGACGTTTTTGAATAACGTACCAATAAACTCAAACACAACATCGTTACATTACAGCAACGTCAATGGGCCATTACGTTCTCATTTATGTAATTGCATTTTAAATTCTTATTCGTCATGAAGATAATTGTGGCATTAATACGTAATGTGGTATATTTGTAATGTGGTGTGGCACTCAGCGATGAATGAGATATGTAACGCTGCAAGAGTGTCACAAAATTGACCTCATGGTCAAGAGACAACTAAGTGATTTTACAGTATTTCGTTGCAAATCTGGCAAAGCGACAACGTCTGGAAAGGGATGTAGGAGCAATCCACAATACTGTAAAGTTGTGATTCTGCAGCGTAGTCTAAAATATAATAGACACAAGAATGTTCAACTGTACTGCAAGGACATATGCTTCATATGAGTGGTATGGATAGAGAAAAATAATTGAAGAAGGTAATATTATATGATTTCATATGCAAAACGTATTTAAGATACTCAATTACCACATAGAATAAATGCAGATACTTCATAAGCAAGCGGATATAGTAGTATCATCATTAAGATCATAGACAGGATTGTCACGAAGTAAGCTAAACCTTTCATGCAAGAGTTCTCATAGTTATGGTAGGACGCAGAATATGTGAGACTCTCCACCTCGATTTCAACGGTATTTCGACAGTAGTCAAACGTTTCTAGCATTTCCAATAGTGCTGTAGAGTTGCAAACCACGCATTCTGGACTGACTAAGGCTCTGCGACGTGATGGCATTTTCACCTTCAATAATTTAGTGAGCTGGAATAAGGAAATATATGTAAATTTGTGTTTTTTACAAGCATTACAGTCAGATTTCTTAAGTTCAGCAGAATAGGGAACAACACGTTTTAGAGACAGCTTTGTGTTTTCCATTCTAATTATGCATGAATCTAAATATTTTCCATAGTTTAAGAAAATATCATACAAATGTAAATTTTTTTTTTAAATACAAAACATATTTTGTTTATATATATATATATATATATATATATATATATATATATATATATATATATATACTATATATATATATATATATATATATATATATATATATATATATATATATATATATATATACTATATATATATATACTATATATATATATATATATATATATATATATATATATATATTTTTATATATATATATATATATATATATATAATAGTAAAAATTGAAAGATTGGACATGAAGTCAGCCAACAAGTAATACATAAAAGGCCTAGGGGGATTGTGACCCCTAGTTCCCGTTTACAAGTCGACTTTTCCACCAATGGCAACACTCACGGAGCCATGCATTACCTGCGGTTAAATTCAGTACAACGTCGAAACAGAAGACGCCCATACGAAGTATATATCAAACGTAAAAGGAAAAAATCCCCCAACATAAGAGCAATATAATTGAAACGACACAAGACTAAACCTACTTAAAATATACGAACTGCAAATACAAATACCCTACTTCCATCCAAATCACTCACGTCAATTTTACACGCTTAAATAGTTCCTCGCTGTATCGATGCCATTTTATTTCCTGAAATAAAGGTGTTGCCAAAATCCTTACTGAACGCATCGAAAACTTTACTGTGTACCACATTGTAACACTGACTAATAAATATTAAAGGATAATTTTCTGTTATTGCTTCCTTAATAAATATAGAATCATTTTTGATCCTATCCTTTCCATACGAATGCATTCTTTCACTACGTTTAAAGTGATTAATGACTATATTGCGAAATATCCTGATACTTAAATTAGAATACCAGTTAATTATATAATGTATTCTAAAACTGTACTGTCTTCTTTTATCATAAATAGTATAATACGTTGTCTTGTTAGGTGTTAAATGTATACTTATATCCAGATAGTTGATTGCCTTTGTTTTATCCGAGATATTCTCAATAAGATTCAAGCAACCTGGATAAAATGAAAAATCAAATTCATACCCGTCTCCTGTGTTTTCGTATGCTATGAGGATGTCATCAATAAATCGAAAGTAAACCATTTCGTTTATAAAGTGATTTCCTTGTTCATAATGGTGCAAATATAGATTTGCTAATAATGTCGAGCACCCTCCACCCATTGGCACGCCTTTAATTTGTTTGTAATATTCAGTACCATTATACAATATATTTTCATACAATGCGATGTCCAAAACGTGTTTAAACTTTTGAATTGTGACACTTTGTTGTAATTCAAATGTCTCATGTATTTGCGTCAATATACTATATAGATCCTCCAAATTTATATTACTGAATAGATCTTGGAAATCATAGCTTCTATATAATTGGTTAGCAGGTAGTTTGTTCAAAATTCCCAAAACTTGATCGCTGTTTTTTATCATGACGGAACCATTTTTTGAAATATGATTCATTACAGGTTGTAGATATGACTTCAGTAGCGTATTAGCCCTTGTGGTATAAGTTTTAAATGCCACTGTAACTGGACGAAACTTCACTGGTTTTTTGTGAAGTTTGGGTATCAAGACCAAATACGGGTAGCGTATATGTTTCAAATCAATTCCAATTCGCTTATGAAGTGCACAAATTCGATTATTAATTTCATTATGTTGCACATTGAGCTTTTTATAGATTTCCTCATCTTGATAACTTTCTTTAAGAATCTTCATATAGTATGCTATGCATGTGAAAGTGAAGTTAGATGCTGCCTTGTCTGTGTAGGTAACTGCATATTTGTTCCATAAATCATTCAGTTCGTCACGATTTACATTACTCTCTTCTCGTTTTTGAATTGAAGGTTGATAAAATCGACGAAATTGAAAATTTACACGATCTCGCCATTCATCAAATGCATTCATAGGCAAACTGTATTTTATTGCCATATTATATATAAATTCTTTCAATTCTTTATAATAATTCCCATATATATCATGAAATTCCTCTGACCTGAATTTAGTACCCCTATCAAATGCCCTTCGTAGTTGACTCGTATTAATCACGTTCAAATCGCCAGTCACTATGTGTTTATGATCATCATCTATTATGAACAAGGAAATCACTTTATAAACGAAATGGTTTACTTTCGATTTATTGATGACATCCTCATAGCATACGAAAACACAGGAGACGGGTATGAATTTGATTTTTCATTTTATCCAGGTTGCTTGAATCTTATTGAGAATATCTCGGATAAAACAAAGGCAATCAACTATCTGGATATAAGTATACATTTAACACCTAACAAGACAACGTATTATACTATTTATGATAAAAGAAGACAGTACAGTTTTAGAATACATTATATAATTAACTGGTATTCTAATTTAAGTATCAGGATATTTCGCAATATAGTCATTAATCACTTTAAACGTAGTGAAAGAATGCATTCGTATGGAAAGGATAGGATCAAAAATGATTCTATATTTATTAAGGAAGCAATAACAGAAAATTATCCTTTAATATTTATTAGTCAGTGTTACAATGTGGTACATAGTAAAGTTTTCGATGCGTTCAGTAAGGATTTTGGCAACACCTTTATTTCAGGAAATAAAATGGCATCGATACAGCGAGGAACTATTTAAGCGTGTAAAATTGACGTGAGTGATTTGGATGGAAGTAGGGTATTTGTATTTGCAGTTCGTATATTTTAAGTAGGTTTAGTCTTGTGTCGTTTCAATTATATTGCTCTTATGTTGGGGGATTTTTTCATTTTACGTTTGATATATACTTCGTATGGGCGTCTTCTGTTTCGACGTTGTACTGAATTTAACCGCAGGTAATGCATGGCTCCGTGAGTGTTGCCATTGGTGGAAAAGTCGACTTGTAAACGGGAACTAGGGGTCACAATCCCCCTAGGCCTTTTATGTATTACCTGTTGGCTGACTTCATGTCCAATCTTTCAATTTTTACTATTATATTTTTCTGGGCTATTTCAAGCTGCATTGCGCTTATTGGTCTAGATATCTGTTTTTGTACTATTTGTACTATGGTAGATTCTGTTATATGACATTCTATATATATATATATATATATATATATATATATATATATATCGTAAAATTTCTAGAAGAGTGACGGAAGTAACGGCCATGGGGAGTTGCGACCCCCAACTCTCCGGTAAAACCGGGTAAAAATATATAGCACAACTAAACCGGAGAGTTTGGGAGCGCTACTCCCCCTATTTGGAAATTTATATAAGTATACACATGTAAAATTGCAGCATAGCGCTTTACAAGTTGTATTATAAATTATTTTTGCTTTTAGCTTTTTAATCAATTCACTAAAAATTAAAAATTGTAGCAATTTTTCAAAATTTATATTATATATATATATATATATATATATATATATATATATATATATATATATATATATATATATATATATATATATATAAAAATAAGTATATCACGAACGGAACTCCTATTTAAGTAAAGGAGAAAACAGAAACCTTACAGAGGATGTGGCGCTTAGCAGCTCTGCATCCAGAGTGGCATATAAGGATATAAACAAGAAGAAAAAATAAGAAGAAAAAATAAGCGAGAACAGGAGTGACCATATGATTTGCATAGAATGGCAGGGGTGGATTGCGACACCCCTTTCCCGCTTAAAGCAGCTTTTACGACCCGGGCAACGCTCACGGCACCAATGTAACTCAATGGTCAATCTCCCACATGTGCAAAGACAGAAGCACCCGAACGGACACAAAAGCAAAGATGGAACCAAGCATGGAAGAGATACACCCTACAATCCAGCTTGAAAACACAACATTTTATAAGGGAAAGTCGCACATGCGCGATAAGACTTCATGATGATAGGATCGCAGATATGAAAATATATATGATTAAGAATACTCATTTAGAATCAAACAATGCACAATTTCTTTCTTTGAAAAAGGAATAGTAATAATGTTGTAAAAAATATCTAGGGTAATTTCTTTTTAATGCATCATTTATTATTTTATTACATTCATAAATGCAGTCTTTTTTAAAAGTACTGTAGTTTCTGTTTCTTCTGAAGTACCCGACAATAATATTTCTGAATATATTTTTAGTGAGGTTTGAATTCCAATCAATAATATTATTAATTTTGATATTGTATGAATTTCTCTTGTCGTGTATGGTTGTATAAATTCCATACTGTTGGTGTTTTCTTATTGACAAGTCCAGGAAGTCTGTCGATCCATCCTGCACATGTGGGAGATTGACCATTGAGTTACATTGGTGCCGTGAGCGTTGCCCGGGTCGTAAAAGCTGCTTTAAGCGGGAAAGGGGTGTCGCAATCCACCCCTGCCATTCTATGCAAATCATATGGTCACTCCTGTTCTCGCTTATTTTTTCTTCTTGTTTATATCCTTATTGGCGGATATTTATCTATCCAAATATGAAAGAGGAACCCATATATTATCGGAAATACCTTATTTCCGTTATGTTGACGATGTGATATTAGGGGGTTATGCAAACACCCCTGACATAGATTTTGCATTCTACCCAAGGGAATTAGACTTAATTGAAAACCCGATCAATGAGGATGGATCGACAGACTTCCTGGACTTGTCAATAAGAAAACACCAACAGTATGGAATTTATACAACCATACACGACAAGAGAAATTCATACAATATCAAAATTAATAATATTATTGATTGGAATTCAAACCTCACTAAAAATATATTCAGAAATATTATTGTCGGGTACTTCAGAAGAAACAGAAACTACAGTACTTTTAAAAAAGACTGCATTTATGAATGTAATAAAATAATAAATGATGCATTAAAAAGAAATTACCCTAGATATTTTTTACAACATTATTACTATTCCTTTTTCAAAGAAAGAAATTGTGCATTGTTTGATTCTAAATGAGTATTCTTAATCATATATATTTTCATATCTGCGATCCTATCATCATGAAGTCTTATCGCGCATGTGCGACTTTCCCTTATAAAATGTTGTGTTTTCAAGCTGGATTGTAGGGTGTATCTCTTCCATGCTTGGTTCCATCTTTGCTTTTGTGTCCGTTCGGGTGCTTCTGTCTTTGCACATGTGGGAGATTGACCATTGAGTTACATTGGTGCCGTGAGCGTTGCCCGGGTCGTAAAAGCTGCTTTAAGCGGGAAAGGGGTGTCGCAATCCACCCCTGCCATTCTATGCAAATCATATGGTCACTCCTGTTCTCGCTTATTTTTTCTTCTTGTTTATATCCTTATATATATATATATATATATATATATATATATATATATATATGAGTTTTTCTGTCTCGTACTGTAAAAACTATTGATACATTTTTGGAATAATGTTGCCGGAATACGCTAAAATAAATCGTTTTTCGATTTAAGGGCAAAGTCAAAGGGAAAACAATCAAAGTTGCTAGTTCGTGTAATGAACACACTAAAAAACACACACTTTTGCAGACCGTATATACGTGTTTGAGATTTTGCAAATGTTATCTATTTTTTTAACTTATTCTAATTTTTAAGAATTTCTGAAACGGAAAATTTTCTTCAGTATGGGCAAAGATTTAATTGGTCAAGCCGATTGGGAGACGAAGACGGTCTTGTGCATCGAGCGAGTTGAAAGTGATTGCAAAGCGGACTCCTGGGTGAGTTGGGTTAGTGAATGCCAACGATCCAGGGGCGGGCCGCGACGGCCGCTTTATGCCTGCGTACCAGGCGGCACGAAAGAGGTCGCGGAGAGATCTCATCGAGCGCCAACGTGTAGACTAGCGAAGGAGTAAACTTCGCCAACTAGCGAAGCAATTTACGAGAGTTGGCGAGTTGGGAGGCGAATTGACCTAGTTTCATGCAAAAATAGATGTCTAGTATATTTCAGAAATTTCTTCGAGAAAAGTCAAGTTACGTTTTTGAAAACACTAATTTACTTTTCAAACTTTGTGGAATATCTAAACATTTGATAACAACAAACTTATTTAAAGATAAAACACTATTGTATGGAATCACGTCAATTTAGCGAACACTTTAAAGTAAGATAAATAAAGCCAAATTTTATACAATAAAATGTCTTTCATAAAAACACATTTTATGACTTTATAACGTACTTAATATTGCAAATCCAGCACGCTTTCGGACGTCATCATGTCCTTCATCAATGGCGAAGTAATATTTTCATACGGTTTTGGCTTGTATATTAGAGCTCCTCCTATTCGTTACCTACAATTTACATCGCCACTGATGAAGGACGTAATGACTTCTGAAAGCACTCTGGATTTGTAATTTTAAGTACATCTTAAATGGTGTTTTTATAAAAGACATTTTAATTTACCAAATTTAGTTGACTTTATTAATTTCCTTATATACATAATGTATAACGAAAGTATTGTGACGGGGTCGAAAATTCGAATTCGAGTTTTCGACGGGAGAGCACGTTTCAAGCATCTCTGATCACGAATCGAGTATTTTTGAGGTGATGTCTGTGTGTGTGTGTGTGGGTGAAAGTATGTGTATGTGTATGTTAAAGTATGTGTGTGTGTGTGTGAGTGTATGTGTCAGTGAGTCTGTGGAGACAATAACTGACGAACAAGTGGACCGATTCGAACGACATTTGGTACAAAATCACAATCTGGAAGTCTATGAATACTGGAAGCCTATTGTTTTTAAACGTAAACGAGTGGACAGAATCCCCCCCAAAATTGTCGAGTGAAATTTTGAAAAAATCATCAAAAAATCAAAACCTGTTATAAAGTTACGCAAATAGACATTTCAAATGTAATTTTTCCTTAGAAAACGATTGACATAAACTTTAGAACGCTAGCATGGATCGTTCTCGAGATATTGCACATTTTTAAAATAAATTTATCAAAAAATCCCATAAATTAAAAAAAATATTAACTGTTAAGAAACATGTTCACGTTTCATATGTAATATCATGCGATAAATTGGGTGACATCATTCTCGTGGATCTAACTCATTCCATTCACGAGAAAAGATACTTTGAGTAATACTTTTGTATTTGAACGCCAATAATTATTTATCTGCTGCAATAACTTATTTCTCCGTCCATAACGCTTTGCGATATTTTGGTGCCGAATTTGACGGAATGTCGCCAACTGGGCGACTTTTTTAAATGTTGGCAAATTAACGGAAATCCCGCCAAATGGATAAAAATGACACTAAATCAGTGAAAATGACGACTAATTGACGAAAATTCAATTTCTAGGAAAGAATATAAATAGCTACTATAAGAAAAACCTATTTTTTATTGTAAAAATAGTAAATTCATTGCATTATATAAGGAAAGTCATGTGTTGCCCACATCTTTTTTTTTATTTTAAAGTTATTTTAAATAACCTATATATATATATCAAAGTGTTTACCTATCAAGACATAATTAAATTAATATGCTGCAAATTGATTGGCCTTAAATGTGCCATGAAATTCAAACTGCTGCGAAATTCGCTCTCTAACATAACCTTTTTCACCATCAAAATTGCTATTACTATTATTATATAATTATGTACCGAAACATAATTACTATACCACACTGTAGCAAAACTTTTATTACTTTATTATTAATATTATTAACACTTTAGCGAAACTTTTATTTACAACTTCCTGGACAATAACAAAATTATCTTTCCTGTGAACGGTGAAACACATTATTGTCTGAATTAATATTATTAAATTAATAATTACAACAAAGTTACAGAAATTAGCAAAGAATTTAAACTAAATTTTCCCGCGATATTTAAGTATAGTAAATTTGGCGATATATTCTAAAAGTCACGAGGATGTAAATATTGTTCAAATATTCTGCCTACTTCACCAGACTGTTACTACATTTTCCCCCAAGTAAGATGGATAGCGAGAAAGGCCGTTTTCCATAATGCACATTGTAATAGCCAGTATACTAGTATTTGAAAATTCTTGTGTCTTAATGAACTGCTTTGTCTTTACTTACTTTTTAGGAAAACAATTAATTCCCTTTAAGGGGATATATTCTCTTT
The DNA here is from genome assembly GCA_951213105.1 of Amaurobius ferox. Lineage (NCBI taxonomy): Eukaryota > Metazoa > Arthropoda > Arachnida > Araneae > Amaurobiidae > Amaurobius > Amaurobius ferox. The sequence goes on along the minus strand of OX578144.1, from coordinate 36,387,347 downwards.
AACGCGTGTTTAAGTTTCTGGGAATTGTTTACATAAGTTAAATTAATGCGATTATAATTTTTTCCGCTGCTATTTGTCAAGCACAGTTGCTGGAAAGAGAGAAGTTTGAGATTTAAAAAAAAATCGATTAAAATCGATTCGTATTCCTAATATTTTTTATAATAATTGCATAGGTATTCAATAAATATTGGACATACTTCTTATTAATTAATTAATTAATTTATTTTATAAGACACAAATTTTCCTATTCTCTTCATTTATGGTTGTCAAAAATCAGCTGTGTGAAAGTGAAGTCATAAAAAACTAAACTTTAGGACTTAACTTCGAATTAACACGGAAGTTTTGGATTAACACAGGAAACTGAAACAAACAACTGTAGGGATAATATCGTCTTACGCTTACATAACATACCTTTGATCTACACCGTCTTGGCTTTGTATAAACTGACTGTAGTTCCGGAAATTCACTGGATGTGGATGTTCTTCTATTCCCTTTTAATTCTTTATTAAATGAGCATAAATCCGGTTATGGACGTGGGAAAATAAGAAGAAAATCCTCAATTTGAAATATGACCGTATTTGAGCAGTTTATTTATTCACGGTAAAAAGGACTAATTAGCAAGTGGTTTTATTGCCTTACTAAAATGCAACGTTTCTATTATTTTTATTAAATATTTATAGCGTACTGTAGTCATACGGAATACAAACAAGGTGTAATGTCCTTGCTTCAATCATGGAATTTAGAATAAATAGTTTAAAATTTTGATTATTTGAAATTTTATATATTGAAATTCGGTACCTTGATCTGTTGTATTTGCTGTTTTTGCAGTGATTTGGGTTGAAATTCCGAAAATATTTTCTGAACTGCTTTCACAATATCCACTTCTCTCTTTTATTTCAAGTGTATCACACACGCATATTTGGATAACGCATATTTGTATATACACATTTAAATGTAACAAAATCCGTCATTGTATCGACGCAGATTGTCCATGTCCACTAAATCAGCTTTAGCATCTAGTTCCACGAGAATGATGTCACCCAATTTATCGTATGGTATTACATATGAAAAATGAACATGTTTCTCAATAGGAAATATACTTTTTTTTATATGACTTTCTGATAATTTATTTGAAAAATGTGCAATATCTCGAGAACGGTTCATGTTAGCGTTATAAAATTTATGTCAATCGTTTTCTAATGAAAAATTACATAAGAAATGTCTATTTGCGTAACTTTAGTAGCTGTTTTGATTTTTTGACGATTTTTTCAAAATTTTACTCGAAAATTTAGGGGGGGGTTCTGAACATTCGATTGCGTATAAAAACTATAGGCTTCCAGTGTTTACGGATTGTGATTTTTGTACCAAATTTGGTTTGAATCGGTCCATTCGTTCGTCAGTTATAGTCTCCATAGACTCACTGACACACACACACACAGACACATACGTTCACACACACACACATTCTTTCACACACACACAGACATCACTTCAAAAATGTTTGATTCGTGATCAGGGATGCTTGAAATGTGTTCTCCAGTCGAAAACTCGAATTCGAATTTTCGACCCCATCACAATACTTTCCTTATACATTATGTATATAAGGAAAGTAAAAATTAAGAATTGGATTGAAAATTGATTTTAAACGGCTAACGTTTCTAGAGTGCGTACATTGAATTTTACAGTGTTTCGGTACAGTAAATTTTAATACAATAAAAATAAATCAGATTTTTTTAGAAGCTGTTTTGTCTGCCCTCGACAGTTTATAGTCCTCAGAAGAGCACTACATTACTGTTTGCGAGCACTATGGCTCTCACGAGCAACCGATTGCGAACCTTTTCTCTACATATACGTGTTCTTAATAGTTAATCACTAGTTCGCATCTCGAACACCCAGACCACTTGACTGACCCTACGGATTACAGCTGCTATTTGAGTGATGTGTATTTGAGTGATGTGCTAAGCTCTCGTGCGCATAAAAAAATCTGATGTGGACAGCACATGACTTTTCTTATATAAATCAATGAATTTACTACTTTTACAGCAAGAAAAACAGATTATTCTTATAGTAGATATTTATATTCTTTCCAATATATTGAATTTTCGTCAATGAGTCGTCATTTTCATTGATTTAGCGTCATTTTTATCCATTTGGAGAGTTTATCGTCAATTTAGCAACATTTATAAAAGTCTCCAACTTGGCGACATTACACCAAATTCGTCGCCAAAATCTCGCCAAGCGTTATGGACGGCGAAATAAGTTATTCTTAAAGCAGATAAATGACTATTGGCGTTCAAATACAAAAGTATTTCTCAAAGTATATTTTTTCATGAATGGAACGAACTAGATTCATGAGAATGATGTCACCCAATTTATTGCATGGTATTAGATTTGAAAAGTGAAAATGTTTCTCAATAGGACATATTTTTTTTTAATTTATATGATTTTTTGATATTTTTTTGAAAAATGTGCAATATCTCGGGAGCGGTTCATGTTAGCGTTCTAAAGTTTGTCAATCGTTTTCTAATGAAAAATTACATAAGAAATGTCTATTTGCGTAACTTTGTTGGAGGTTTTGATTTTTTGGTGATTTTTTCAAAATTTCAGTCGAAAATTTAGGGGGGGTTCTGAACATTCGATTGCGTATAAAAACAATAGGCTTCCAGTATTTACGGATTGTAATTTTTGTACCAAATTTCGTTTGAATCGGTCCATTGGTTCGTCAATTATCGTCTCCACTGTCACACACACACACACACACACACACACACACACACACACATACATACATACATCGCCTCAAAAATAGCCGATTCGTGATCAGGGATGCTTGAAATGTGCTCTCCCGTCGAAAATTCGAATTCTAATTTTCGACCCAGTTACAATACTTTCCTTATACATTATTGTATATAAGGAAAGTAATAACAGAAGAACGCCAAAATAATTTAATCCAGTCATGTTATTGGAAGTGCATCAGGTTCTATTACTTACTAACCGGAGTACTTGAGGAGGGAGTAAATCTAAATGTTCTGCATGTACGGACTCTTAACCAACAGTATGCTTATAGTGATAATGTGACTTCATTTTAAACATATCTCTAAGTAAAAGTAATCCTTATGGGCAAAAAAAGAAACAAAATAAAAAACCACCATCTTATTCGAAACCAGCGCAATATGGAATTTACAAACTGTCAACTAATGCAAAATATATTTTTTTCATTCAAGAATGCACATTTCTTACATCTACATAGTATATCAGATTCTTTGCTTGCAACACATTTGATGGCACATTTCCCCATTATAATAAACAAGCTAATTCTCTGTTTGTTATTTATCCTTCTTTGGAATTGAATAAATCTTTTACAGAATAGCATAGCACAAAAAACAAATATTTCCACCTCTAAATTACAAAATTTATTTTAATTCCATTCAACTTCCAGAAAAGATTTCAAATAATAGAGGCAAAGATATGATTAAGTAGATTACTTGAACTTTAAAGTTGCAGTTACGGAAATAGTTCGTTATCATTAGCATTATTTCGCTTGATTCTCGACAAGGTTAATTGTATGAACTCAACAAGAAATATCATCCGAGTCAACAATTACGTGGCCATTGTTGAAAAGTTTGAAGCGTGTTATGCTTTCTTCGTAGAAGATATTAACTGTAACTGTTAGAGTGAACTGCAGATTTATTCATTTATTCATTCATCTATAACATATTTTTATTTTCTTTTTCGAAAAGAATTGTTCTATTAAGAACAAGATTTCAAGAAATATATGTAATAATTATATAGCTTGTTTGTCATCTTCCAAACCTTCCAAGATTTTTTCATTAGCATAAAATGCTGATGTTTCGCATACAGTGTTCTAAGCACTATAGCACAACCCTTCTTCATCGATTTATGTAGCTAACATGTTTATAGTATCAATCATGGAACAGAACAAAATGGAGCTGTATTTCTCATTTCTCCAGATGGCTGGAGAAAATGTCTGTGTGGGAAGGAAGGATGTGGAACAGCCTATCCACACCCTCGAAATGCTCCTAACCTTAGTGACCTAAAAAACTACTACTTTGCTCAAGAATATGGTATCAACCATTAGATTGACCTTAACTCAGTCAATTTCCGTGTCTGAATCTGCGCAATGCTTCTGTGAGGTGTTGCGCGAGAGCTGTTTACCGTGTTACAACGACATTTATCCCTAACTACAGGTAAGGTGATTGCGACGCAAACAATTGGAAACCGTTTCCATGACGCAGGACTTCGAGGTAAACGACTTTTTCGACACCTACAGTTTCAACTTCTTCTCCGGCTACGTCGCCTCCACTGGTGTTAAATGAGACGCATTTGGTCGACAGAATGACGAAATATTCTGTTCAAGGATGAATCACGATTCTGTTTTGGCATGCCAGATGGCCGTACTCGCGTATGGTGGCGCTTTCAACAACTCCACCAGGGAAATTTTTCTATGAGTCGCTACATAGCCCCCCCCCCCTAAGTGGTACCATGGTTTTGGGTGGTGTAACATTTGGTGCACGACAACTTCGGTCCACGTTTCTGAAGGCATCACGGCACAACGATACGTCTCTAGCTTTGTGCGACCTGTGGTACAGCCATATCTGTCAGCCAGGCCTGGACTGCTGTTTCAGTAATATAAAGCCAGGCCACATACTGCACGGGTAAAAATGAATAGTCTACAAGGTTTTGGTATCCTGCCCTAGCCAGCATATTCTCTGGATTTGTCGCCAATTGAGCATATCTGGGACATCGTGGGTCGCCGATTAAGATAAGACCCAATTCCAGCATAACATGCTCAGTTACAAGCCCAATTGCATGCTGTGTGGAATGCCATCCCTCGGCACGCCATTGACCATCGCATTGACGGGATGCCTCGCCGTATTCAGTCCTGCATAGCCGCTCACGGTGGGCCTATTCCATATTAATATAATGTCAATAAAGTTCCATGATTTCATTTTCCAGCTATGATTTTTTGATCATTAGCACATCTCCATGTTACAATTATATTCTGTAAATTTCATAAGGATACATCAATTTCTTCATGATGTTTTTATCTCAGTTGTGAGCAGTGTAAATTGCTACACAAAAATGCATTTATTAAAAAAGTGGTGCAATTTAGTTTCAAGTTAGATTATCTGTTTTAAAACTGTTGGCTTTAAGACAATTTTTTTATATATATACCGAATTCCAAGATATTTAATTTTACTCATGCAATTATTTTGCAACTTTTTTGAAATGTTTGAAAACAAAGTCGCAAAACAGGAATTCAATATGTACATAAACAAGAAAGATTAATCATGCATAAAGCATTGATTGTGAAACACTTTCCAACTTCAATGCAATTTTATTTAAACAACTCTAAAATGCTATACATTCCTCGGTAATAGTTTTAAAATTATCACAATACTACATTAATATATTATCTATTAAAACTTAATACTTCAAAGAAAAAAATGAACTTCATTCAAATGACGGCATTGAAATATAAATTGCCTGGTCTAAACATCTCTAAAATACGATACATTCCTCGATAATATTTTTAAAATAATCATAATACTACAATAATTTATTATATTTGAAAATTTCATCGAAAACAAACGGAATTGATTCGAATGACGTAATCGAAATATAATACGTCTGGCTCTTTCTATAAGAGAAGCATTTCATTCAAAACTTTTTTCCATTCATTTCATTCATCACAATACTATAATAATTTATTTTATGTAAAAGCTTAAGACCATGGAGGTGCATGTAATTAAACTCTATGGTTAAAAATTCATCGAAAAATTCACCTGCTTCTCTGTGTAAAATCAATGTATATTTCATTCATATCAGCTATATTGCAGACACCATGAGCTAAATAATTTTGCGTTAAAGAAATGTAGCAATTCTTATACAACTCATTCATTCTACATCTTTTGTTATTTACATTCTCCATAAGTGAAAATTAGGCTTCGTTTTAGAAATAATCAAAATTGGATGATCATTTAAACTCAAATATATTTCAATTGTGTTGTTTTAGTATGTAAATTTAAGCAAAATTAAAGCGATTTTAGGATGGACACAACACTAAATATGAATTAAAAATAACTTGAAAAATCACGATTTTGACACAAGAGGGATGTCATATTTTATTTTGAAGTGGGTCACGTGATCTCTTCATATAATAGTCACGTGATCTCTTCATATAATGGTCACCTGATCTCTTCATATGAACGGTGTAATTATTATTTTAATTTTTATTTAAAAAACTACTGAATATATTTTGCTGAATTTTTTTTATATATTTTATGCGATAATTTGAATATTTCCTAAAACTTTAGAAGCAATTTGTGAATTTTAAATCCGCTTAAAAAATGTTTGAAAAATTAGGTCCGGAAGGATTTAATGTATTTCAGGTTTCCAACGCGGGTTCAATCGAAAACTAATCGGGTGATATTATTAATTTATATTCCCATAGGTCCTACAGAGCGTCTAATCAACATACTAAAATTTAATTTTGATAAAGTCATTTTTACGGCAGTTATCGTGCTAACGGACAGACAGACAGACAGACAGAATGAGCGAAGTCATAAACACTTTTCAACTATGTTGTAAAGTGTTAATGAAACTGAACTCCTCAATTCAATTGAACACAAGTAAAACTGAGCTTTTTAAATGAACCACTGAGGACGAATAAGAAATACCGTTAAAACCATATAAGTTGAATGAACATTATGTGGTATTTTAAAGCATTTTCCCATAAAATATATAAAAAAAAATTCAGCCAAAATATATTCAGTAGTTTTTTAAATAAAAATTAAAATAATAATAGCACCTCTTATATGAAACGATCACGTGACCATGATATGAAAGTATCACGTGATCCACTTCAAAATGATATATGGCACCAACTTGTCTCAAAATCGTGATTTTTAAAGTTCTTTTTATTTCATATTGAGTGTTGTATCCGTCCTAAAACCACTTTATTTTGGTTTAAATTCTGTGCATCTACATACTAAAACAACGCAATTATATAATTGCAACGCAATTATATATTATATAATATATATGAGTTTAAATGTTCATCCAAATTTGATTATTTCTACAACGAAGCCTATTTTTCACTTATGTAAAATGTAAACAGCAAAATATGTAGGATGAGTTGTATAGGAATTGCTGTAGTTTTTTAACGCAAAAGAATTTAGCTCATGGAGTCTGCATAGCTGATATGAAAGAAATATTCATTGACTTTACCGAGAGAAAGATGATTTTTTGCGATGAAGTTTTAAGCATAGATTTAAATTACTTGTAGCTCCAAGGTCTTAATTTTTAAATAAAATAAATTATTATAGTGCTGTGATGAATGACATGAATGGCAAATTATTTATGAATGAAATGCTGCTTTTTTAGAGAGAGCCAGGCGTGTTATATTTTCTATGACGTCATTTGAATGAATTTCAGTTGTTTTCGATGAAGTTTTTATATATAATAAATTATCGTGGTATTATGATAATTCTAAAATTATTACCGAGTAATATATCACATTTTAGAGATGTTTAAACCAGGCAATTTATATTTAAATGCCGTCATTTGAATGAAGTTCATTTTTTTCGATGAAGGTTTAAGTTTTCAAATTTAATAAATCAATGTAGTATTGTGAGAAGTTTTAAAATATTACCAAGGAATGTATTGCATTTTAGACATGTTTAAATAAAATTGCATTGAAGTTGGAAAGTGTTTCATAATCAATGCTTTAAGCATGATTGATCTTTCTTGTTTTAATATAACTTAACAATATCCAATTTGCATGTTTTGTACTAGTTTAATATTCGTGCAAAAAATGCTATATATTAATATAGTTCATTACACCATATATTAATATAGTTCATTACTTCATATATTAATTTAGTTCAATAGACTGTTATACCATTGTTTAAAAAGTATGGAATTATTAAGCATTTTGTCTGTATAGCAGAGTAACTAAAATCTAGATTTCTAGTAAATATATAACCTAGAAATATCCTTTCAGTGCTGCCATCTATACACATAAAATGCAAATATAAGCTTTGTCATAAGATTTATGATTTCTGTTAGAATTTAATACTTTCATGCTTGTTTCATTTATTTTATATTGTATTTTTACTCTGCTATTCTCGTCAACAAATGCTTCCAAATGCATTATTTCTACTTTAATTTAATTAAAAAATTTAAAAGTTTTATAATTGGAAGTTTACAAACTGGGATGTGTACCATGAAAACAATTACTTTTATTGTACTGTGACCGTAATTTTTTTTAATACTATAATCTAATAAACTAATTATTTAAATCCGCATTCTGTATGTAAATCAAATTTGTTACCGTAATATTTTCTCCCTTTTTAAACAATATAGAACAATATGTTTTAGATGGTAACATGTAAATTTATTTTGAAGTACAAAATTAACTTATATTTCGTTGAAATGTAACTTATCAATTAGAAATATTACCAAGCAATATTCTCTATTATAATAAATTATGTAAATTATTATTTCTTCAATTTGACGTCTAGTCTACCAATTTGGCGATGTTTTCGCCAATTTGGCACCACATTAAAAATGTCATCCAGTTGGCTATATTTGCCAAATTAGTTACCAAAATCGCCAATTTATCTCCAACTGCTACATATTTAATGATACCTTCTATTGTTCCTATTTATTTAATATTTTTAGATACATTTATTAGAAATATGTGTAATATATCAGGAATGGTTCAAGTTAGCGTTCTAAAGTTTGTGTCATTTGTTGTTCGAAACGCTTGATTTGTTTTTGATATATTAGATCCACACACACACACACACACAGACATAACCTCAAAGCATTCGATTCGAAGTTAGGAATGCTTGAAGCGTGTTCTTTCGTAGAAGACCCGAATTCAAATTTTTGATTTCGTCACAATCTTCCCAATACATTTTACTATATATGTAGGTAAAATAATATCATTATTTTATAGAGATAATGCATACTATACAGGGTGTCCCAAAAAGATTGAAATGGGTTATAATTCTTTACATGTTGGAGATAAGTGGGCAATGTAAATTGGAAAAATGTTGAAAGTTAGGTACGAAATAAGACTACGTTAATGAAATATTTCTCCCATTAATTTTTAAAAAGTTACACTTTTTAAATTTTTATACAACCTCCTTATGCAAATTTGGTCAATCACAATTTTTACTTTCCTTATATACATAATGTATAAGGAAAGTATTGTGACGGGGTCGAAAATTCGAATTCGAGTTTTCGACGGGAGAGCACGTTAATTGTTGCCAAATTAACAAAAATCTCGCCAAATTGATAAAAATCACGCTAAATCAATGAAAATGACGAGTAATTGAAGAAAATTCAATATCTTGGAAAGAATATAAGTATCTACTATAAGAATAAAATTTTTTTAACTGTAAAAGTAGTAAATTCATTGCATTATATAAGAAAAGTCATGTGTTGCCCACATCAGATTTTTTTATTTTTAATGCAATACGATCATTAAAAAAGCCGCATATCCGTATTTTTAAATCTTTTTTTAAATCAACTGAATTATGATAAAGGAAAAAATTTGACTTATGCCACTTTTCCGTACGATGTGAAAGGCTGTTTCTTAAGTGAAAATAGGGATCGTAAACAAATTGATAATGGAAATATTTTAGATCAAAAATACGTTAATATGTGACAAATTTTTTTTATCACAAATGCATCTAAATAAAGCATTACACAGACAGAGATCATATAAAGCCGTGGTACTCACTACGCGGTTGGGTATCCGACGCATTATCATCCAGTTTTATCTTTGACGTGATATGGTCACAAATTTAGATTTCTAACTTGATATAGGGTCCCCATTCACAATGTTCAATTTTCAATTAAATATAACTCGCTCAATTTTAAAGATACAGATATGCGGTTTTTTTAATGATTTTGTTGTATTAAAAATAAAAAAATCCTTATTGACCAAATTTGTCTTAGGAGATCGTATAAAAATTTTAAAAGTGTAACTTTTTGAAAATTAATGGGAGGACTATTTCATTAATGTAGTTTTATTTCCTACCTTACTTTCAACATTTTTGCGATTTGCATTGCCCACTTATCTCCAACAGGTAAAGAATTAAAAAGCGTTCCAATCTTTTGGGGACACCCTGTATACACATTTCATCTCGTTTACTTGAGGGGACGTTTACATAACATAGTTTGAAAAATTTTAGTTTGCAGGAATTTTAATAAAGAAGAACACCACATTTTGAAAACATATCCTTAACCTCGAGATTGGAATTCTTATAAAATTCATTTATTTTACTCAAAACGATGATGAGATATGAATGAATGAGATTTGGCGCTCCTTAATTTTAAATAAGCACTCCGATATTTTTCTTATACCTCCCGGATCACTTAGCCGATCAAACTAATTCTTATGTTATATTTAACTATTGAATAACGCAAACACAAGTTATGCAATTTTTCATTCTGTATAGAATATTTTACAATTACTATAAATTAGTAATTGCGTACTCCAAAAATTTATGAATTGTAACTCGTATAAATTTCGACGGTTTATCAAATCAGCAATGTTTCAAGCATAGGTTCACCATTGTTAATCTGTTCTTTTCATTAGTTATTGAGATAAATAATTTTATTCAAAACTTCAGCATCTTCACTTTCATTTGGCGGTATTTTCGAGCTTATCTGATCTTCTATTCCCACATGAATCTATTTGTAGGGAAATTTTGCAAAATGAATGCAACTCTTAGAAATTTACTAAGCGAGTAATCAGATATAAATATGGTGTTTGTGATTTTCTAATTTAAAGTGCAACGAACAAATTGAAAGTTTATTCAGAAACTCAAATTTTACGTAATATAATTTCTTGGTAAAAATTAAGATGAGAAAACCAAAGAGGTCTTCTCATACAACATGAATCTAAATGTTTTGTATATTTATTTAAGAAGCTACAAAACCGTCAAATATGGAATAAATAGCCAGCATGTAAACTACTTTTTAGTCCCTTAGGATGAATGAAGCAACTGTAGAAAACAAAATATGCCAATTGGCGCTTCCTGTCTTTAATATTAGTAAAACAATTTTCAACCTCTATAATTTTTTACAGACATCCACCTACATTCAACATTTAAAGTTTTGACACAAAGAATTATATTATGTGAAAAATAAATCGCAGAGTTTTTTTAGAACAATTATTATCTACTTTTGAGATTGCTTTGTTAGATCCCAGATGCTCGTGTTAGATCCATTTTCGGCATCTCTTATTTAATTATCTTGTATAATTGTTCAAAACAAGCATTTTCTAACTCAACTTTATAACACCCAATCCAAATTCACTGATTAATTAATTAACAGGAGCGATCACTATATTTAGCATCACGTTTTAATAAACATTCAATAAAATTTAGTAATTAAAATAAATAATTTTTTGAGTTTAACTATCACTGAACAAATATTTATATATGCCAGTTAGTTAAGAAAATCTGTCAATCAAGACATTATTGAAAACCTTTAACGGAATCTACTGCGACAATAAAAACTTGCAATTCGTAATTCCTTCCCAATAGCCGAAAGGTAGCACCAGTAGACTTCGACTGGCTAGTACAAAGATCCATGGTTCTAATTCCGGTTGGTGCAACTCCGGCTCTTTGCCCTGGCTGTTAGAAAATGAATCCTGTAGGTTAGTTCAAAGATGTTGGAGGTTTGAAAGTGAACTTAGTACGATTAGTACAGATTCAGTGGATCTTGGTATATTGGGAGCTGACCTGGAAGATAAAAATAGCAGCAAGATGCTAACCTGACGAAACAAAAAGCAGAAAACAGACAGTCACTTTGTCAGTTGCTTGCCAATCTGATATTAGAGGAAGAGAATGCAGAGTCTACTCCGACAATAAGAGCTTGCAATTCCGCCCCAGTAGCTCAAATGTAGAGCGCCTGCTGGCCAGTACGAAGGTATGTTGTTTCAATTCCATTTGGGGCAGTAAGGTTCTTTACACTGTAAATAGCTTATTACGAAAGGCCTTTCTGTTCTTTTCAAATTCTTTGTAATGAAAATAAGAGTTAAAAAACAACAACAATGTACCAAGACGTGAAATTCAAAGACCATAATGCTCTAAATTCAAAAATCAAAGAAACTTCTAAATTGAAAGCCACTTGATTGTAATATAAGACGGACCCCAAATGATTTTTCTCGTATTCTTTCTGTATCTGTCGTCACAATTGCACCAAAATGTATAATTAGAATATCGCAATATGGCAATTCTTTTAACCATAAGCAGGGCAATTGTAATTAAAATTCCGGAAATAATATGAAAATTAATATAGAGGCCGCCTTTTACTCAAAATGAGGTGTTCGGATATTTATTTTAGCAATTCTACATTAAGTGCCACGTGCTCCAACAGTTTTTGTAGTTAATACGTAACTGGTTTACCACAAAAATTTAGCTCAAAATTGGTTAATTTAGTGTACGTGAATTTAACAGATTTACTAGATTCCCCTTTTTTTTGCATAAAGTTTGTTCGTGAACGACTAAATAAAAGGAAGACTATGTTTGCCATACAGAAATCACTAAACCGCATCTAAATATAATGGCACTTAGCCAATAATGAAATGGTTTCTGTAATTGCCATTGCTACACGTATAATTTTAATGCTATGTGTTACCTTTATATTTCCACGGTATTGGACATTTGCATAGAAGATCAAACAGTCCTCCTTTTTACTATCTTACATGACCTTTCAAAGAATTACAATTCTATTTTGAGAGTTCCGCGGACTCGTTGGACTTGTAGGTCTGGCAGATCGGGGTATTGTAGTACATTTAAAATCAACAACGGTGGGAGGGAGTAGCATGGAGTATTTGAATATCTTTTGAGACAGGGATTCTTCAGAAAAAATTGAAATGCCAAGATGAGAACGGATATCTTCCAAAACAAATATTCCTCACAGAAAAGGTTTATAGAAAGATAATTTAATGCCATGACTGTACTGAACATATTTTGTATGTGAAAATACTTGGAAAGCAGAAAATGATGGAGTGAAATTGAAAAAAAAAATATACATCTAAAACAAGACTGCATTTACTACTTCTTCATATCTCGTACTCTGTTACAGTGTTTCGATATATTTTCATACTTATTCGAATGTAACAAATGCATATTTTTATCAGCTCAATTTTCAAGCTCAATCTTCATTCATTTATTTTCATTTTGTAAATATATAAATAAATATATATATATATATATATATATATATATATATATATATATATAAATATATATATATCTATATAAAAAATATATATATATATATATATATATATTTATATATATATATATATATATATATATATATATATATATATATATATATATATATATATATATATAGATCAATTGTACCAACAATATTGTATCAACAAATTGTATCAACAATATATCAGATCAATTGTAACAATAATCTTGTCTTCTGTAAAACATATAATTGTATCTACCAAATTGTATGTAAAAAATGTAATATGTCATATATAGGTCAAACCAGCAACCCTCTGCATCTCCGAATTAACGTACACAGGAATCACATAAAAAAATTTTCAAATAATGCAACTTCCTTTAATGAATCAAAATTTGAATACGAACATTTTTCTAAACATGGGTTCGACAACATTGAAATTAGTATTCTGTGTATTCAAAAAAATTACTATGACAGATTGTTTCTTGAAAATGAATTCATTTGTGCACACAAAACCATTTTTCCATATGGACTCAATCAAATATTTAATCATCATAATATAGTTAAAAAGTCCTTTAATTCTCCTAATGAAGACCATAATATTTATAATTCCTTCAACAATCATAAAAGTAAATCAAAAAGAACTAAAAGAGCAAGTAAATATAATAAAAAATTGCCATCATTATCTGAACTAAAAAATGCCATCCTTCAGCAACATGCAAATTTTAAAATTACTTTTGATTGGAAACAATGTAAAAACTGGATTTTCGCAATTAAAAAACAGCAATTAAATATGGTATATAACCTTTTTCTAAGTACTGCATTTGATAACGTTCATTTTAAACATTTATTCTATGATTTGCTCATTACCAGAAGTAAAAATCTTAATGGTTATTTATATGTCACAGACGTAAACTTTAATGACGAATCAAAACAAAATACTAAAATAAACGAATATTGTACCTTGAATTTTACTAATTCTGTCTTAAATAATCTGAAGATAAATAATTTTTTAAAATCGGTTTCCAATTACTTTCCAGTCAAACAAGTAAATCCTAAAATTGCTTATAAATATGATAAACCGCTAGGACGTTATATTTTCAACTATAATCAAATTGCCAAATCAGTAGATATTAATCAAAATTATGAATTGGATAAAGAGTCATATTGCCACTGTCATTTAGAAAAATACAAAGACTTCGTAGATAAACACCATGGGCATGTTATAACGGGAAATCTAAATATTATTAATTATGATGCACTAAGATCACTGATGTTACTGGGTACTAAGTACCGTCTACCTACTAAATTTAAACATAAATTAATATGTAAAGGTTTATTTCTTGACTTAAATAAATTTATCTATAAAATCAGTTATAAATATCAAATCCCTGTAGAAGCCTTTAAACCCTGGAGAGTCTTAATAGAGCAATACTTAAATCATTATATATATAATCAGAAAATTAATAATTCATATAAACTTAATTCAATTAAAAATGATATTAAAGAAATACAAAATGATTTTGTCATTACATATGTCGATAAAGCATGTGGAAACTACTCAATTATATGTAAATATTATTATAAAAATACCCTTCAGTCACACTTACTTAATAATCAAATCTATAATTTACATAAAACTAACCTTAAAATCTTATACAATAGAATATCAGCCAAATATAAGCAAATCCATCTAAAAAATAGTTGTAATAACATTCCATATATTGTTTTAGTACCCAAGTTTCATAAATCCCCTGTTGCTTTTCGAACCATTACCAGTGGGCATAATTCTTACATTACTAATGCTGGAAAATTATTATTAAAGATATTACATGAAATATCCTTGTCAGATGAAATCTCAAATAATTGTCATATTGTAAAAAACAGTTTTGAATTAGTTAAGAAATTGAAAACTCTTACAAATATTCGTAGTATTTATACCTTTGATTTCAAAGATTTGTTTAATAATATTAATATAGATGATCTGTATAAAGTTATATTAGGAATTTTTGAAAAATATAATATCAACCTAAAATATTCAAATTTTCTATTTAAAAAATTACTTAACTTCACTCTTTATGAGAATTATATTCAACATGGTGGTACTTTTTTTAAACAACAGGTTGGTATCCCACAAGGGGGGTGTGCCTCATCATTGTTAGCTAATCTGTATTTATTCTTCTATGAAAAAAACATTAATCCAAGCTTGCATAATATGCACATGTTTAGATATTTAGATGACATTTTATGTGTATCCCCAAATAATAATATCCCTATAGTATTAAACTTTTATCCAAAAAATTTACAATTAAATGCAAGTAATAATGACACAAATGTTGCAAACTTTTTAGATTTAAATTTAAATTTACAAAATTGTAAAATGGTTATAAACTTGTATGATAAAAGACAGGATTTTAAATTTAATACATCAAAAATTCAACATTTTGACTCTTGTTTGCATATATCTGTATTTAGAAATATTATAATAAACCAGGCTCTTAGAATCAATAAAATTTGTGATGAAGATTATAAATTAGCGCACTTTATGGAATTATTGAGTACAGCGACTAATAATGCATATCCCCCCCCAAGTTTGTTATTAAAATTATCAACTCAGTGTATCAAATTTCACTCGATAACATCCTAGAAAACATTCCCAATTATAGTGACTAACATACAGTAGGGAAAAAAAAAAAAAAAAAAAAAAAAAAAAAAAAAATATATATATATATATATATATATATATATATATATGTGTGTGTATATATGTGTGTATATGTGTGTATATATGTATATATATATGTATGTGTATATATATATATATATATTATATATAATTATTAATTATATAAATAAAAATGAAAAATAATAAACTAAGTCAAAAACATTAGAAAAATAAAAAAATAGGAAAATAAGATGCATTAACATTAATGTTTTGAATTTTATTTTCGCAAAAAAATGTAACTTTTGTTAGTATTGAAACTACGTTTTGAGCGCCCTTATAATGGTGTATAGTGGCATTCTCGATTATCCATTTTTCATATGAATTACTTGTTTAGTAGGAATTTTCATCTTTGATTCATATTCATATTCATGTTTGCATATTTGGGAAGTTGTATTCTGAATTGCTTGTCCAGTCTCCAGCTTAGACTCACTGGACGGGTTTGGGAGTAACTCCGTGAACGTTCGTACTGCCTCCCTGGTAGAATTTCGACTTGTTCATTCCGGTGCTTCTAGATTAAGCTGTTGAGGTTGATCGTGTATACACGTGGTAGAGGAATGGTTCATGCCGCATGGTAATACAATTTTCTTAATGTATCCTTTTTTCATTTTGTGTTGCCTGTAGTCTGAGTTTAAGTATTTATAGTAATGTACTATTGCTTAATCTGAAACAGGCATTTGTTTGGGTTAATTGGAAATAAATACTCAGACCTGAAGATGAATTTAATTCTAATTAATCATCGAATTTGGGATGGTGCTGTTCTTTTCTCTTATCGGCATTATGGCTTTGAATTTGCTTCTATGGTGATGTTAATATTACTTGAATTGTATTTTTTTATTTTTACATAATTCTTATTATTACATTTCAAATATATATATATATATATATATATATATATATATATATATATATATATATATATATACATATATATATATATATATATATATAAATATATATATATATATATATATATATATATATATATATATATATATATAAATATATATATATATATATATATATATATATATATATATATATATATATATATATATATATATATATATAAATATATATATATATATATATATATATATATATATATATATATATATATATATATATATATATAATAGTAAATACATCATCAAATAGAAAAAAGGGGGGAAGGCACAAAGGAATGGGGGAAAATAAAGGAGAGTGTTTACAGGAACGACAGAAAAAAGGCCGGGGGGGGGTATTTTCTGTCGTTCCTGTAAACACTCTCCTTTCTCTTCCCCCATTCCTGTGTGCCTCCCCCCCTTTTTTCTATTTGATGATGTATTTACTATTATATACCTGCTAAACATGAAAGAGCGGCATGGCGCCTTAATGTTATGAAGTGTTATGATTATGTTTTTGGTATATCTTATTTTTAGATATTTTTCTAATATATATATATATATATATATATATATATATATATTATAGTAAATACAAAAACAGATTTAAAAATCTGATGTGGGCAACACATGACTTTCCTTATATAATGAAATGAATTTATTACTTTTACAGTAAAATAAATAGGTTTTTCTTCTAGTAGATACTAATATCCTTTCCAAGATATTGACTTTTCGACAATTAGTCGTCATTTTATTGATTTAGCGTCATTTTTATCCATTTGGCGAGATTTTCGTTAATTTGGCAACATTTCAAAAAGTCGCCAAGTTGGCGACATTCCGCCAATTTCGTCGCCAAAATCTCGCCAAACGTTATCAGCGAAGAAATAAGTTACTCTTACAGCAGATAAATTGGCGTTCAAATGCAAAAGTATTACTCTATATCTATATTAAGTATCTTTTTTCATGAATGGAACGAGCTAGATCCACGAGAATGATGTCACCCAATTTATCGCATGATATTATATATGAAAAGTGAACATGTTTCTCAATAGGAAATATTTTTTTTCTATTTTATTTGACTTTTTGATAATTTTTTTGAAAAATGTGCGATATCTCGAGAACGGTTCATGTTAGCGTTCTAAAATTTATGTCAATCGTTTTCTAATGAAAAATTACATAAGGAATGTCTATTTACGTAACTTTATTATTGGTTTTGATTTTTTGACGATTTTCTCAAAATTTCATTCGAAAATTTAGGGGGGTTCTGAACATTCGATTGCGTATAAAAACAATAGACTTCCAGTGTTTACAGATTGTGATTTTTGTACCAAATTTGGTTCGAATTGGTCCATTCGTTCGTCAGTTATCGTCTCTACAGACCCACTGACACACACACACACACACACACACATACACACACACATACTTTCACACACACACACACACACACACACAGACATCACTTCAAAAATGTTTGATTCGTGATCAGGGATGCTTGAAACGTGCTCTCCCGTCGAAAACTCGTATTCGAATTTTCGACCCCGTCACAATACTTTTCTTATACATTATGTATATAAGGAAAGTAAAAAGGGTGCAAAAGAATTGAGAGTCTTTACAGGAACGACAGTAAAAAGGCCGGGGGGATTGTGACCCCCCGTTCCCGGTTAAAGCGCTTTTATTCCCAGGAAACACTCCCGGGGCCTCTGTCCTCCCCCTTCCTTTTTGCCCCCTCTTTTTAAAATTTTATTAAAATGAAAGTGCGGCATTGCATCTTAATATTTTGCAGAGTTATGATAATGTATTTTATGTATAGTATTTTTCAGATATTTTTCAAATATATATATATATATATATATATATATATATATATATATATATATATATATATATATATATATATATATATATATATATATATATATATATATTTATATATATATATATAATTAATGTATGATGTTAATGCTGAAATCCGTAAAACAACGTGAGACATAAAACAAAATTTCCCATATAGAATACGCGCATAATGCTGCAGACAAGTACATGGATAAATATTAGAAATATATAACAACCAAATCAAGTAAAAAAATATATTAAAATCATCAAAACAGTTAAACACCGGCCACAATGCCCCCTAAAAATATACAGCACTGGCTTAATTTTGAAGATTAATTAGACTAGACTCATTTTAAAATCTGTGCATCTAATTATAATTAACCCAAACACATGTTTGTTGCAGAATTGGCAATAGCAAGTTACTATAAATACCAATGCAACAGACTACAAGCATTAAAAGAGGAAGAAATGAAAAAAATAAAATAATAAGAAATCAAGTATTACCATTATCCATGAGGCAAGAACCAATACTACAGATATAAGTGCGGGCACCCCGTAACTGAATGAAGAAGGTCGAGAAGCATCCAGAAAAAGTATGAAGAAATTGTTCAAGGGGGGTAGAAGAGTCGGTTGCAGTGACATTCCCTAACACCCGTCCAGTGAGTAAGAGTACGAGTCAGTGCAATCGACTATATAAGTAAAACAGAATGAACAGAAATCATAGATAAAAAATTTAATAAACACGTGATTCACAGAAGAAATGAATAAAGGAGTATGCCACAAACACCATTATGAAAGGCGCTCAAATCGTAGCATCAAATTGGCTAATAATACATATTTTAAAAATGTGAAATAAAAAATAAACGAAACTAAAAAATTGAAAAACAATAAATTTGGAAATAAGATGCATAAATATCTAATATTTTGAAAATTAATTTCGCTAATAATATTTAACATTAGCCAATTTGATAGTACGATTTGATATATATATATATATATAATATATATATATATATATATATATATATATATATATATATATATATATATATATATATACATATATATATATATATATATATGTATATATATATATATATATGTATATATATATATATGTATATATATATATATATATATATATATACATATATATATATATATATATATATATATATAAATATATATATATATATATATATATATATATATGTATACGGTGACATAGAGGACTGAAATTTCGTACATTTACATTATCAACTGTGGTACGAAACTCAGCGAATTCAGATTTTCGATTTACTCCCACGGTGGTGGAGAAAATGTTGGTTTTCTTACAGTTTTCAAACTCTCCAGAGCTTCCCCTGGCGATCTTAAAAGGCTGAATTGATGCACACTGGCAGTATTAACAATTGGACGAATCTTAACGTTGCCGGATTTTCAATTTACTTCCCGGACGGCGGAGACTTAGGGATTTTTTTTTTCGGAAAGTATTCAAGAAACTCCCATATCTGCCCCTCCTCTTGGCTTAAAAAGCTTAATCTATCGAATACTTTTTGTATCGACCATCCAATAGAATCTAACACAATCAGATTTTCAATGCCTCTCCCCGGTGAAGTGATTATAAAGCTTTTGAAAAGCTTTTTCAGACCACCAATCAGCCCTCTAGTGAGTTAGAAAGCTGAATCATTGCACACTTACAGTATCGACCGCTTTACCGAATCTAGCAGAGCCGAAATTTCAATACTTCACCCGAAGTGGGCAAATTTTGGGAGGAGGGTATGTACGAGTATCTATGTGTATTAATTCAAGAATTTAAAGCACATATTTCGGGCATAGAAAGTATATATTAATTAGATTAGGAAGTATCGGATATGGGGAAGAAAACTATGAAAAGAAAATTTTGATAAAGGACTCAAAATTTAAAATCCCGTACCATTTGATAATACAGGGTTCTAAAACGCATTTTCTCAACGTATAGAAAAGCGACATATCCTCAATGCGAGTATCTATCACATGCCTGGAAGTTTAGTTATTTGTTATCAACTTTTATAGTTTTTTCTAACGTAAACCATCATACCACAAAAGAGGCCCCTGTTATGATATCATTACTCGTACCACAAAATAGCCCTGATGATACTTATATATGCGATATTCCAGTCTGAAAGGAATGACATAGGTATTAAGTCAAAAGCAGCTGAGCGAAAAAATCTGTTTATTAAAAACATAAGAAAGATCAATTATGCATAAAGCATTGATTATAAAACACTTTCTAACTGAAATTCAATTATATTTAAAAACTAGCAGCATACCCGTTCTTCGTACGGAGTATATAATATAAATATACTTAAAATTCGCAATCATGTGCAAATTCTGTTAAAATATTAAATTTATTGCGCCAAAAGAGAAGATTAAGAATATCTGTTTTCACTATGCACAATTATCTTTTTAGGCAGATCTGAAGAATAAAACATCCTGGCCCCTTTTGTAAGCAAATTTATGAAAAAAAAAAGGAATTAAATCAATATATGCAACTCCGTACTGCTTATATTGTCGCAGATTAGAAAATATGCCAGTGTGTTAGTAGAAGATTACCCGTATTGCAATATGAGTCTAAAAAATCTTTGCCAAAATAAAAGAGATGACGTAATAAATTGAAAATATCAATAATCCCCGCACTCTTCATACCAGAAGGTCGTAATTGATTCCAATATATACCAATATATATCAAAACATATGCCAATATACCTGTACTATTTATATTCTCGTAGATTAGAAGATATACCCGTATATTTGTAGATGATTACTCGTACAACGTACAACATATGAGTTTAAACAATTTTTGTCATAAAAATAGAACAATTGCATAATAACATGAAAATATAAAAAAATAATATTCCCTGAATCAATAATCCCCGAAAATATCAATAATAATAACATTTAAACTTGAAGACCGTACTTGATATTATCCAGTCAAAAATGCTATAAGAAAAATCAAATCGTTCTTTTCTAAAATATATTTTTATATCCATTTATTTATTATTCAAATCGAAAAAATAGTAATTAAAATTAACAGAAAGATTTAATTTAATTGCGTTTCTGAGCAACATGATGTAAGGTAGAATCTTCCTCATAAACTGCGAAATTAAATAGCCATTTTGATTTCTTTATACTTTTCATTTTTCAGTGAAAGCTTGTAAAAAAAATCTGATGTGGGCAACACATGACTTTCCTTATATAATGCAATGAATTTACTACTTTTACAGTAAAAAAAATAGGTTTTTCTTATAGTAGAAATTTATACTTATTCCAAGATATTGAATTTTCTACAATTAGTCGTAATTTTAATTGATTTAGCGTCATTTTTATCCATTTGGCGAGATTTTCGTTAATTAGGCAACATTTCAAAAAGTCGCCAAGTTGGCGATATTCCGCCAGATTTTTCGCCAAAATCTCGCCAAGCGATATGGACGAAGAAATAAGTTGTTCGTACAGCATAAATGACTATTGGCGTTCAAATACAAAAGTATTACTCAAAGTATCTTTCTTCATGAATGGAACGAGCTAGATCCACGAGAATGATGTCACCCAATTTATCGCTTGGTATTGCATGTGAAAAGTGAACATGTTTCTCAATAGGAATTTCTTTTTTCATTTTATATCACTTTTTGAGAATTTTTTTGAAAAATGTGCAATATCAAGAGAACGGTTCCTCTTAGCGTTCTAAAATTTATGTCAATCGTTTTCTAATGAAAAATTACATAAGAAATGTCTATTTGCGTAACTTTATTAGTGGTTCTGATTTTTTGACGATTTTTTCAAAATTTTATTCGAAAATTTAGGGGGGTTCTGAACATTCGATTACGTATAAAAACAATAGGCTTCCAGTGTTTACGGATTGTGATTATTGTACCAAATTTGGTTTGAATCGGTCCATTTGTTCGTCAGTTATCGTCTCCAAAGGCTCACTGACACACACACACACAGACATCACTTCAAAAATGTTTGATTCGTGATCAGGGATGCTTGAAACGTGCTCTCCCGTCGAAAACTCGAATTCGAATTTTCGACCCCGTCACAATACTTTCCTTATACATTATGTATATAAGGAAAGTAATAAACCATGGAGATAGATTTCCCATTCAAATCATGTTTCAAACAATTCATGTTTTCAGAAAGTGACTAATTCGCGCAAAAAATCTTCCCTCAAACGCAGAGATAAGATTTTAATTCACTTTCAAACAATTTTCAAGCTTTTCGTTTGGATAAACCACAGAGTTAGAGAGTAGAACTCCCAGGAAAATGTTTCGTTTTTCATTAATATCTCAACAACCACTGGCCTTAGATGCTGGAAGCTTGGGCTAAATTTACGGGGGGCCATTTCAAGGCTATCCACAAAATTTCATTAAATTCGGTTCAGCCGTTCTCTCGTGATGATGAGACAAACGAAAATGTCGTTTTTTACTAATATCTCGAGAACCACTGATCGTATAAACTCCAAACATCAGTGGCGGCCATTGGGGGGGGGGGCCGCGAGTACGCGCGACACCATTGAGTAAACACCCCAAATCATTTTTTAGTTATACAGATTGATTACAATTTCTATTGAAAAAATCTGAATTTTTTTTTCAATTAAATCGAGAATTATTAAAAATAAGTTATGAAAATGCCACTAGATGGCAGCACTACACCTTTCTTTGGAGAAAGTCGAGTCACGAAAGCTATATTGCACAGAATTTTCAACACATAGGGGAAAATACAGGGATATTTTTAAAGCCGCGTCCCTACCATCGGCATCTCCTGAGTGAAAGAATGGTATAGGAGCAATATTAGAAATTTGGCGTTAAGAAAAACCAGACATTGCAGATTTACTAGTAGATTGTGTCGCGGGACTGAGCGCGCCCCAGCCAAAAAGAAACAGAAGAGTGGAAAAACATGAAGAGGGACTTCTCAAATTGGCTCGGTTTCACTAATTTGGCTTCAATTTTCTACATTTAAGAATGTGTTTGCTCTCATTCTCGTCTTTGTTATAAATTTGGAAGTTTAAATAAACATTTGAACAAATGAGAGAATTAAGTGTACGTGTGTGGTGATGGGAAGGGGGGGGGGGGTATGATATTTTAGGGGTTTCTGGCCATCATGAATAAAGTGTCTTGTTTAGGACACTCAGTTTGAGGGATCGTTTGTCTCCCACCCAGCTATCTTAATTATTGAAGTTGTTTCGCATTTCGTCATTTCTGATGTAGTTTGTCTGTTGTTCTGTTCTTCCGGAAGGGATTTATTTCTATGCTCTGGTTCATTTGCTGGTGGCGAATTTCAATATGTTTGACTTCAAAATAATTCTTTAAACGTCACGAGTTTCCAATTTTTGGCACACTGTGACATATAGGCTATTTTTAGTGACACTTTCATAAGTGTGTTGTTTCGGACATTTAGTTTGAGTTGACTTACCCAGCTGTCTTACTTTTTCAGCTATTTAACATTAAAAAATGCCTAAAAATTAAAGAAATTCTAAGTATTTGTTAAAAAACTTAAAAATTAAATTTTCAACATGATCCTTTTATCTGACGTCGTTTTTCTGGAAATTTGGTCCGACCGCTGTCAACTATATTGGTAGCCCCCAAATTGGCTCTAGACTTATAATATTGGCCCTAGGCTTATATTTAAATTAAAGCAGCCTCCAAATTTCTTATCTCGCCTTCTAATTCAGCGAGTTTGATTCTAATCATGGTTATAGTCTCTGCACCATCTGTACGTGTCACCTGAATATATATTTTGTGCCAAGCCCCTGGACGTAACTTTTAGCTTAGCTCCCTCAATTTTACATCTCGTTTCCTAACTGAGAGATTTTGGTTCTGCTAGTGGCTATAGCCTCTGCGCCATTTGTACATGTCACCTGGATATGCATCTTTGTGAGAAATCCCTGAGATTAAAACTTTTACTTCAGTTACGCCCCCCCTCCAATTTCCCATCTCACCTCTTAATTGAGCGATTTTGATTTTACTGATGGCTATAGTCTCTGCACCATTAGCACATGTCACCTGGATCTGCATCTTTATAGTGATAAATCTTTGAGCGTAACTTTTACTTCAAATAGCACCCCCCCCCCCCCACACACACACACTTATCCATCTCGACTCCTAATAAAGCGATTTTGATTCAGATGATGGCTATAGTCTCTGACCCACATGTACATATTAACTTGATATACATATTTGATAGATATAATATACATACGTTTTTTGCGTCAACCCCTGGGCTTAACATTTAGTTTAACTAGTCCCCATAATTTTACATTTCAATTTCTAATTGAGCGATTTTGATTCTGCTGGTGACTATATAGTGTGAGCAACATTTGTACATTTCAATTGGATACACATATTTTTGTGCCAACCCCTGGGTATAACTTTTAGTTTAACTAGTCCCCAGAATTTTACATATCTGCTTCTAATTGAGAGATTTTGGTTCGGCTTATCGCTGTAGCGAGTTTCTCTACCATTTGTACATGTCACCTGGATATGCAACTTTAATATGGCAAATCTCCGAGCGTAACTCTTACTTTGGTTACCCCCCCCCCCCCCAATTTTCTATCTCGCCTCCTAATCCACCGATTTTGATTTTACGTGTGGCTATAGTGTCTGAACCATCAGTACGTATCGCCAGAATATGCATATTTTTTAGTCAATTCCCTGGGCATAACTTTTAGTTTAACTAGCCCCTACAATTTTACTTAAATTAGGACTATGTAATGTTTTTCACTAGGAAAGATGCGTTCCATGTGTCCAGGCTTTTTATGAACGAGCGAGCAGGTGTAAGGTACGTTATTTTACTTAATACATCCGTCGTTTATATTTTTAATACTCCCGTTGCTATGCCCAAAATACGTATATGTATATACATATGCTTTATATATACATATATATATAATATATACATATATATATATATATATATATATAAATAATATATATATATATATAAATAATATATATATATATATATATATATATATATATATATATGTATATATATATATATTACTAACATATATATAGGCATAAATACATAGATGAACGCCCCCCTCTACATGTCGCTCACGAGCCGCCACTGCCAAACATAGACTAAATTTTAAGTGGGACTATTTCCTGGCTACCCACAAAATTCCATCAAATTCGGTTCTGCGTTCTCTCGTGATGAGGGGACAAACAGACAGACAGACAGATTTTCAATTTTATTTATATAGATTTCTAAAATGCGATCATTCAGCACTAATATATATATCTTTAATTATTAGAGTACTACATACTGTTATTTTACTTGGAAACCTAAAACTTAATCAAATATAGAGAAACAGATGATATACAGCATTGGCTATTGCCAATGCTGTATATCATCTGTTACTTTATATAAAAACAATAGATACTTCATTCATATCACTTACATTCCAGACTTCAGATCTAATTAATTTTGTGTGAAAAGAATTTAGCAATTCTTATACAATTCATCTTACAATGGCTTGATTTGTTTACATACTGCATATTATAGAAATTAGGCTTCGTTGTAGGAATAATCAAAGTATAGTGATCATTTAAAATAAAAAATATTGTAATTGTATTGGCGCGGAATTTATTTACACGTATAATATACAAAAGTACAGCGATTTTATGGCGGACTAAATATAAATTTAAACTATCTTTAAACATCATGTTGTTTACACTGGGTTAAAATGTATGCCATATTTTACTTTGAAAATAGCCGCGTGATCTTTTTATATATTATGTATGTAATTATTATTTCAAATTTTATTTAAAAAATCTGATGTGGGCAGCACATGACTTTCCTTATATAATGCAATGAATTTACTACATTTACAGTAAAAAGAAGGAATTATTTTTATAGTAGATATTTATATTCTTTCCAAGATATTGAGTTTTCGTCCATGAGTCGTCATTTTCATTGATTCAGCGTCATTTTTATCCATTTGGCGAATTTTCCGCTAATTTATCAACATTTAAAAAAGTCGCCAAGTTGGCGACATTCCGTCAAATTCGTCGCCAAAATCTCGCCAAGCGTTATGGACGGAAAAATAAGTTATTCTTACAGCAGATAAATGACTATTGGCGTTCAAATACAAAAGTATTACTCAAAGTACCTTTTGTCATCAATGGAACGAACTAGATCCACGAGAATGTCATCAAATTTATCGCATGGTATTACTTATGAAAAGTGAACATGTTTCTCAATAGGACATATTTTTTTCCATTTTAAATGATTTTTTGATATTTTTTTCGAAAAATGTGCAATATCTCGAGAACGGTTAATGTTAGCGTTCTACAATTTATTTCAATTACATAAGAGATGTCGATTTGCGTAACTTTATTAGAGGTTTTGATTTTTTGACGATTTTTTCAAAATTTCACTTGAAAATTTAGGTGGGTTTTGAACATTCGATTGCGTATAAAAACAATAGGCTTCCACTGTTTATGAATTGTAATTTTTGTACCAAATTTCGTTCAAATAGGTCCATTCGTTCGTCAGTTATCGTCTCCACAGACTCACTGACACACACACACACACACAGACATCACTTCAAAAATGTTCGATTCGTGATCAGGGATGCTTGAAACGTGCTGTCCCGTCGAAAACTCGAATACGAATTTTCGACCCCATCACAATACTTTGCTTATACATTATTGTATATAAGGAAAGTAAAAACTACCTAACAGATTTTGCTGATTGTTTTGCATATTTTACGTGATAATTTAAATATTTATTAAAATTTTCGAAGCAATTTGTGAGTTTTAACTACGCTAAATTTTTTTTGAAAAATTATGTCCATTAGGGTTCAATATATTTCATTTTTTCAACCCGGATTAAATCCGAAACTAATTGGGTGATATTATTCATTTTCATTCTCATATGTCCCACAGACAGTTTAAGAAACATACTCAAATTTAATTTTGATAAATTCATTTTTACTTTCCTTATATACATAATGTATAAGGGAAGTATTTTGACGGCGTCGAAAATTATAATTCGAGTTTGTTTTCGAAGGGAGAGTACGTTTCAAGTATCCCTGATCACGAATCGAACATTTTTGAAATGATGTCTGTGTGTGTTTGTGTTAGTGAGACTGTGGAGACGATAACTGACGAAAGAATGGACCGATTCCAACGCAATTTGGTACAAAAATTACAATCCGTAAACACTGGAAACCCATTGTTTTTATACGCAATCGAAAGAGCAGAACCCCTCTAAATTTTCGAGTGAAATTTAGAAAAATCTTCAAAAAATCAAAATCTCTAATAAAGTTATGCAAATAGACATTTCTTATGTAATTTTTTATTAGAAAACGATTGACTTAAATTTTAGAACGCAAACATGAACCGTTCTCGAGATATTGCACATTTTTCAAAAAAATATCAAAAATTAATATAAAATAAAAAAAATATTTCCTATTGAGAAACATGTTCACTTTTCATATGTAATACCATGCGATAAATTTGGTGACATCATTCTCGTGGATCTAGCTTGTTCCATTCATGAAAAAAGATATTTTGAGTAATACTTTTTCATTTGAACGCCAATAGTCATTTATCTGCTGTAAGAATAACATAACTTATATCTCCATCCATAACACTTGGCGAGATTTTGGAGACGAATTTTGCGGAATGTTGCAAACTTGGCGATTTTTTAAACGTTGCTAAGTAACGGAAGAGTCGCCAAATGGATAAAAATGACGCTAAATCAATGAAAATGACGACTCATTGATAGAAATTCAATATCTTGGAAACAATATAAATATCTACTATAAAAATAATCTATTACTTTCCTTATATACATAATGTATATGGAAAGTATTGTGACGGGGTCGATAATTCGAATTCGAGTTTTCGACGGGAGAGCACGTTTCAAGCATCCATGATCACGAATCAAACATTTTTGAAGTGATGTCTGTTTGTGTGTGTGTGTGTGGGGTGTGTGTGTGTGAAAATACGTGTGTGTGTGTGAAAATATGTGTGTGTGCGTGTGTGTGTCAGTGAGACTATGGAGACGATAACTGACGAACGAATGGACCGATTCGAACGAAATTTGGTACAAAAATCACAATCCATAAACACTGGAAGCTGTTTGTTTTTATTCGCAATCGAATGTTCAGAACCTTCCCAAATTTTCGAGTGAAATTTTGAAAAAATCGTCAAAAAATCAAAACCGCCAATAAAGTTACACAAATAGACATTTCTTATGTACTTTTTCATTGGAAAACGATTGACATAAATTTTAGAGCGCTAGCATGAACCGTTCTTGAGATATTGCATATTTTTCAAAAAAATTATCAAGAAGTTATATAAAATAATAAAAAAAAATCCTATTGAGAAACATGTTCACTTTTCATATGTAATACCATGAGATAAATTTGGTGACATCATTCTCGTGGAACTAGCTCGTTCCATTCATGAGAAAAGATACTTCGAGTAATACTTTTATATTTGAACGACAATAGTCATTTATCTGCTATAAGAATAAGTTATTTCTCAGTCAGAAAAGCTTGGCGATATTTTGGCGACGAATTTGACGGAATGTCGCCAACTTGGGGACTTTTTGAAATGTTGTCAAATTAACGAAAATCTCGCCAAATGGATTAAAATGACGCTAAATCAATGAAAATGAAGACTCATTGATGAAAATGCAATATCTTGGGAAGAATATATCTAGTAGTATACAAATAATTTTTTTTAATGTAAAAGTAGTAAATTCATTGCATAATATAAGGGAAGTCATGTGCTGGCCACATCAGATTTTTATAAATAAAACAGAATGTGTCACTAACTCAAAACATGAGATAGATATTACGTCTGCATCGTATTGTCCATGCATAAACGCCCAGCGTGATAAGGTTTGAAAACCCAAATGCAATATTTCAAAATGGAATTTTGCATTTTTAATATTTTGTGACAAACAGCACTGTCACTTGACACTCGTGTTGCTTCTTAAATATACAAAATATTACAGGAACTCATCAAATCCTTCTCACGTAGCTTTCAATAATTACTTAAAAATATCCGCAGGCCATAAGTTCAGGAATGTTTTATCGTCAAGTTCTAAAGTTTAATATCGTCGTTATTTTGACACATTCCAAGCCCCGTTGCAATATAGGTTGGAGAAGTTTCTGGTGTTCTTCTTCCTATTACGATATATATCTACTCATACCTCAGGAGTCATTGGTGGTAAATTATTTCTTTTTTATCATCGTTAAAATCTTAATTTTATTCCTGAAATATAATAGATTAATTGGGAAATAGTGCATGTTTTTAACAATATTTTACTCAACATTTTAAACAGAACAGCCGGTATAATCGGCATATTGAAAATATAAGAAATTTAAAACACATTTTCATTGCTATATATAAATTTCATTGCAACATTCAATTATAATCCCTTGAAAAATAAAATAACATAATATAGGGTTATTCTAGGAAAATGGCCATAGAGGAGAGATGGCCAGTGTAAATATTTCCAAAAATCTTTTATATATATAACAGTACGAACTTCGCTCATAGCAAGTAGTTCAACCCGTTTATCCATTGCGACGTGTCGTTGTGTTTTTCGATTGCAAAAGATAAGTGAAATTTTAATGTTTATTTAATTTAGTGGTTAAATATTTTTCTTGAGTTAGGTATTTGAATGTTTTGCAGTAAATACATTATATTTTTTTTCTAATTATACGGACATTTAAGGCAGGTATATAATCCAATCTCTGTTCCTAAGCATAAAACAAAGACGTGCAATGGCCGAGTGATACTTTAAATTGGGTGGTCATCTCTCCTTCAATTTCAGGAGAAATGACCACATCAAATCGAGGAGAGATAACTATGTTACATCAATATTTCAAAAATATACGGAATGAGGATTTGCACACTATATGCATAGTACATAGGCCTAAAAGATTGCATATAGCAGATTGAAAAAGCACTTATCACGTTTTATTAATAAATAATAT
This sequence comes from Amaurobius ferox, assembly GCA_951213105.1. Taxonomy (NCBI): domain Eukaryota; kingdom Metazoa; phylum Arthropoda; class Arachnida; order Araneae; family Amaurobiidae; genus Amaurobius; species Amaurobius ferox. The sequence continues at coordinate 36,356,656 of OX578144.1, read as the reverse complement.
GCTAATTAATTAGGTAATTATACTGTGAACATAGTATATCCCATGGTCACCTGACCTTTAAATTTTTTTGCATAACTTCAAAAAATGCATATAACTCAAAAAGTACTCAACATTTTGGGAAAAACTTCGTAAGCCCTGAAAGTATAAAATTACCAGAAAATCTTTGAAAAACGTAGGAAGTTACCATCCCCAAAACATAAAAAGTTGATAAATAAGCGTAAAATTTTGAAAAAGTTTAAAATAATTGCGAGAAAAAACAAAAACACGACACTTCCAGCAGAGAAGAAGATGAAATAGATTTTAAATCATCGATACTACAGATTTACAAGGAATAAAATTTGATGAGGATCACTGTGTTCGCTGTGGAGATGAATACATTACCATAAGCAAAAAAGATAACTGAATAAGATGCATGCAGTGGCTCCATGAAACGTGTACAATCTTTCAAGAAATTTGCCAAAAATGTGGTAAAATTTTACGAAAAGAGAAGGATTGAAATTATACTTTAAATTTTGTTTATTAGAATTTTATTCAATCATTTTCCGTGAGAGAATTGCATCTTTACAAGTTATTATAAGTTTTTCATGCTAACTGTATGAAATGTGTTATTTTTTCCTATTTTAACTTCATTTTCCTTTATTGTATTGGATGGCCATCTCTCCTCGCCATGAAGGAGAGATGGCCATTTGTCATTTTAATTTCAAACTATGTTTTTCATTTTTTTTTCTCAATATTTAATTATTTTTTGCCCAAAATATGTTGAGTATATGTATAAGAATTTAAAATATGCAAAAATATTTCTTGTATTTGCGTTCCTTTTAGCATTTTTATTACAATCAGTAAAAACTATGGCCATCTATCACAGAATTACCCTATATGTTAACGCTATACAAATCTATCCGTGCAGGCCAATCGGAAAAATAAAACATTCTGATCCTGTTATTAAACTAATGTTCGAAAATATGAAATGTAATAAACATGCGACTAAAATAGTAGAAACATTTTTTCCCAGTTGCAACCATTATTTAAACACATTTGGAAAGCAATGAATTTAAAATCCAATATATTACCGTAATATTAAATTCCATGGCAACAGCTGATATAACAATATAACAAATATTATATTACTGCACTTATTTTAATATCAACGTACTTATATTGAAATGTGCAATTTCTAATCGTTTTGTAAATAATGATGTTTAAAAAAAGTCTTCTAAAAATTTAATTTAATTCCTCTAAACAGAATCGTAAAAGAAGCATTAGAATCTCCGTCCTTGCTTTACAAAATTATCGTCAGGCAGATCATGAAATATAGTCAACGCACGTCAAAATGAAGGCCCTAGCGGATAATCAATTTTATTCTGTTTCAACACTGTTAAACACAATTGCAAATATGTAAATTTGAAAAATCTTTGATATAGTAAAACATACGACTTAAGGAATTCAAAATATCATTAATTCCCGTAAACTTATATTCCAAGGTCGTAAATAATACAACCCAATAAAAAATACTATATCGTTAATTTATAAAACTTATTTTATGTCGAAGTATATATTAATTAAATCGTAAACATAAAATAAAAATCATCTGCTGAATAAATATATTTGATTTAATTCCGTTGCTATGCAACATATAATTTTCTTCGAATACATTTTACGTTTTCATTAATATATCAACAGTCCCCCTGATTCTACATACTCGAGAAAAGGACTGTGTTACACAAAGTGGAGTATATAATAATAATCCCAAATTTAAAAAAAAAATCGTTATAAACTGTGAATTTGTATATGGAACAGACAAACAAACAGCAAAATATACTTTTCATTTTATATATAGATTATTTCATTTTTAATTATCCAATTAAAATTATGTAATATTAAGGCGGGTTACTATTTAAAAGTTGTTTTATAAGTTTGTGAATTTTAGCTGGTGTATTACGAAAATCTATTCATCTATTATTTTTTTACAATATATCTGAAATAACGAATTTTCATATATTAAGAAAATCTTAGAACGTTTTTGCCAAAATATTTATTAAATATTCAGTGCGATATCTTTATGAAACGCAATGTATCATTATTTAACAACATTACTAATAGCAGTACTCATAATATAAAGACACGTTAATAAAAATTCCATTCTGAAAGTCTCTACATATTATAAAATATAAAGATTCTTCTAATTGCTATTTTTCAAGAACTTTACGATTTATTTCGTTGACACTATTTTCAGTCAACAATACAGAGTCTAAGAATATTCTGCTATAAACATGTGTTTCTATAATTAAGGGAAATTAAAAGAACATTGCGATAACTCGCCAAAAATGCATGGTTTTCATCAAATTTGGTCATGTAAGTAACCAATAAAGGAATACCAACGTGAGCGTATCGTATCCATGCCACTTCTCAGTATTGAGTTATTTGTTAAAATAGCTATATGCATTATGTCCTCTTAGTGTCCCATTTCATCAGATTTTGCTTCCAGGTGGGTATCACAAAATACACCCCTAATACATTTCAGAGCCGAACCAGTCTCAGGTCAGAAGCTATTCCGTCTTCACTCAATATTGGCCTTGGTTTATTGCCTGGCGTTCAGTGTTTGTCGTAGCATAGTATTTATAAGTATTTATACATTATTCCTAAAAGTTCATCTTTGACTCAGCAAAGATCCATGCAAATCCATTTAACCAAAATTATGTCATCACAGCGTTTGTGATCTGATCAAGATTGGCTAAAAATTAGTCTTCGATTTCGACTTGTACTTGGTTTTTCCATACTTGAACACAAGGCAATAAATTTTAATGGTGTATGCGTCTATCTGCGAGTCAGTATGGAGATCCATGCAAATCCATTTAACTAAAATTATGTCATCACAGCGTTTGGGTTCTGATCATGATTGGCTAAAAATTAGTCTTCGATTTCGACGTGTACTTGGTTTTTCCATACTTGAATACAAGGTAATAAATTTTAATGGTGTATGCGTCTATCTGCGAGTCAGTATGGAGATCCATGCAAATTAATTTAACCAAAATTATGTCATCACAGCGTTTGTGATCTGATCCAGATTGGCTAAAAATTAGTCTTCGATTTCGACGTGTACTTGGTTTTTGCATACTTGAACACAAGGCAATAAATGTTAATGGTGTATGCGTCTATCTGCGAGTCAGTATGGAGGTTTGTCTGAACAATATATTTATTTAAAGCATTGAGGGATTTTCAGAAAATTAAGTACCTATTTTGCAATTGATATCGTCAAAAAGCTCATTTATTTTCGAACGTACTCGATTCAGATGAAAGACCTTTGTCGAATTTATTTATTTATTCCTTGTTAAATATAATACAAAGTTAATGCGCACAACTAATACAAATTGAATATATATTTTATATGTAGATACGAGAAAGTGAATAGATAATTGCCATTATTTATTTTGATCTTGTGTTTTCTCACGTTTCAACAATTGACAGAGATGAAATACTCATAAAAGCATAACATTATCTCAAAGCAAGTCTTTCAGAAATATTTTTGTGCTCTCTAGATACTCAACCGCCTGTCCCCTCTTGACGAGCAGTAAAAACTGGAAAAGAATAGTTCAAGCATAGTGAGGTCTTCACCAGTTAATCACTTTATTGCTCGTATGCAACGCCAATTTATAAATTAGACTTTGCTACTTTGTAATTCCATATGCAATTCGGTATATCAAAGTCATTGAAGCTATATTTAAAACATTAACATACTCCGTCTGCTAGATATTTCACATTTTTGTGGTGGTGTATAAAACACTCAGACTAATATATATAATTATGTAACTAATCATCCAGTGAGTAAATGTTTATATTCCGAATGTTTTCAACAAATAAATTGAAGACTTGTATTTCTATAGGACGAACAGTTTTCGAGATATAATTTTAAAATTCCCCTTAAAGTTAGCATCATTGCAAGATTATTTCCCTTCACATTTAGCATTATTCGATACCATATATCGAATATATGGCATCGAATATATTGAATTAGGAATGTAATTAATTGTATTTATTTTTATCGATAATTGTAAGCAATAAACTGATTTTCAACCAGACCGAATCTTTAATTTTTTTCATAAAAACCATATTTTGATTTTGCACACTAAATGGCACATTAAAATTTAAACATATCATTATGTAAATATCAAGACTGCCATTCTTTAAAATTGCTTGATAATGCGTTTATATTCTACACTAGAACGTCAAAGTTAAAGTGATATTCCATGAATGAATTTTATTCTAAACTTTTCCGCCTACGTACCAAAATACAATTTTTAGCTTTAACATTTTCTGTCAAATAACAAAGTATTTCAACATTCATAACGCTTCTGCTCTGTATAAAATATCATGTGAAGTCATCAAATTCAACTCACGCAGCACAAAAAAATGTATTTTAAAACATTACTGTAGGCGAGAAAGGGGGGTTTCTGGAATGCTTAATTGTCGAGATCTGAAATTTAATATCGTCCTTCTTTTGACATATTTCATCCCCCGTTGTCACCGAAAGTTTCCTATGTCCTCTTTCCTGTTTCACTTTATCATTAACGCGACGTTTACCTCTCACGATGAGTGGGGTGACAATTGTAAAATTCTAATAATCCCCGTCACGGTCATAATTTTATTTCCTAGAACTGGAAGTAGGTTAATTACAGGAAAGGTTTGACCATTTAAATTTATCGCCGAAATTAGGTTTAATACTACACAGAATTAACTTCTAGAGAACAATTATGAATGTATGAAAATTTATATATGTACTGGAAATTCAGACATTATTTACCTTCCTGTTAAACGGCATAAGCAATATCGATGAGAATGATTATTGGAAGATGAAAAGGTAATTCTATGAGCAAGACTTTAATGCACATCTTGAGAGGTAAGAATATACTTCGTGTGTTAGATTTGTATCCGTTATCTAGCAGACATGGAGCAGATATAGAGTAGACTTGGATCGTTTTAGCTTACCATTTACAAATTAGACGAAACATGAAATATTGATGGGGAAGACTACTGTGACGGAAGAAGTTCGATTGACGAGGTAGACTTTAATGCACATCTTGAGCATGCTTCGTGTGTTATATTTGTATCTATTATCTAGCATGTAGAGTATTTACTCTGCAGCGTTTTATCGTACCATTTACAAATTAGACGATACATACAATATTGATGGGAATGATTACTGTAATGTGAGAAATTTGATCTAGGAGCTAGATTTCAATGCACATCTTGAGCATGCTTCGTGTGTTATATTTGTATCTATTATCTATCATGCAGAGTATTTACTCTGCAGCGTTTTATCGTACCATTTACAAATTAGACGATACATACAATATTGATGGGAATGATTACTGAAATGTGAGAAATTCGATCTAGGAGCTAGACTTCAATGCACATCTGGAGCAGTAAGAACATGCTTTGTGTGACAGGTATTCAGCAATTATTTAAGATGCAAAGTAGACATGGAGTGTTTTGTCTTACCATTTACAAGTTAGACGGCGCATGTAGTGTGGATAGGGATAATCTCTAGCGATTTTCTTGGATTGTCTAGCATGCAAAGTAGACTTTGAACGTTTTATTTTACAATACCACCCACAATTTCCTTACAAGGTTAAGCAGTATTTTCCGAATACCTAATTTTTAAATTTTTTTTTACCTAAGTGTTTTTTATTACCATGTGTATATTAGAATATTAACTTTTCAGAAGGACAAAATAATCGAAAATTTCAATTTGAATTTTCCACGGAAGAGCAAATTGTAACCATCCTCAAATTCCAATTCAACGTACTTGAGGTGATGACGTATGTGTGGTGGGTGTATATTATTTGTATATGTGTATGCATATGTGTATATGTTGTTTTTGTTGTTGAGACCCAGGCCGACCAACCTAAAAGAAAGGTGTAAGGTAACTGTTTGGAAAACCGGGAAGAGCCATCCAATTTAGAACGGAACCTAGTGGGGGAGGTATCTATAGGGACCGTACCCTCCTAACTTACCACAAACCTCTAGGAAGAATTTACGGACCCACATGTTTAACGTGATCGTACTCCGTGGGAACACGGCGGAAGTTTTGACAGCGGAGGGAAACGAATCCGGGCCTACCAAGTGCAAGTCCCTCACGCTAAATACTGGGCTACCACATAAGTGGTTTATTATCCCCTGGAAATTATACAATCCTATATTCCGATATTCAGTGCGGCATAGAGTAAAAAAAAATTGGTTATGTCCCTCTGCCGAAGATCCTGCCACAAGTATTGCAACTGGTTAGCTAATTCAGTGGTATTCTGAGAAACCCGCAATTGCCATCCTAGCATTTCGCAGACGTGTTCTATTGGTGATAACTCTGGGGATATGGATGGTCATAGAAAGGAATACAATCATCGAAGACATTTTTGAAAAAGGCATGCAGTATGTGGTAGAGCGTTGTCTTGTTGGTTACTGGAACCTAGGCGGCTTGGCAGCGTATGCAGGACACACGGCTTCAAAATATCATGGATGTGCAGGCTTGCAGCACAATTAGAGAAGATTCTTCTAATTCGACCCAGACCGCCCGACCTACCAGAAAGGTATAAGTATCTGTTTGGACGGCCGGGAAGTGCCATCCAATTTAAACCGGATCCCAGTGGGAGAGGCATCCACAGGGACCGTATTCTCATTGCCCTACCACCAACTTATCGGAAGGACTTACAAGTCCACATGTTTAACGTGATCGTACTCCACGTGAACACGACGGCAGTTTTGGCAGTGGTGGGAATCGAACCCGGGTCGACCGAATGTAATGCCCGCGCGCCAACCACTGGGATGTCGCGCTCCCAACTGAAGGAGATGGGTTGTTCTACAAGATGCCTTCACAGACTCTCACACCACGTGTGATGACCGCGTGCTGCTCTATAACAAATGTTGGGTCGGAACACTGACTAGTCCTCCTCCTCACACGTATACGGCGGTCATCAGTGCTGAGAGAGAAGCGATATTAGGAAGACAACATGCCTCTAATCTAGACAGCTCTATTTATAAAATAAGTAGTATGCGCCTTAATGAATGTTAACATCTAATTTCACCTTCTAGCAGTCGTCAGCGATTATTATCCCTTGATACAGAATGCATGGATGAAAGCAAATGACTTCGTATGGGTTATAGGGACACCATTTGTGTGGTCGTGGCTCCTCGCCTAGCTGCACGATCCTCTTGAATAACTGTCTATCTGGAGCGTCCGGAGCCTCTGCGATTTCACACATAATGTTGCATATGCCTTCTCTGATTCACTATTTCAAGTCTTTATCGAATAGTAAATTTTTAAGAAAGTATATATTTCTTTCTTTTCAAAATTGTTACTTCTCACAGACTTCTTTGCTCAGCCTATTTTCTTACTAGCCAATTCTTTCATGTGCTGAAATTGTTGTTGTCTTCTGATTAGTGCACTTTGTCACAGATGTCTTGTATTACCTGTTGCCTCGTGATTTTGACTTTATGTCCCGTTGTAAATATTTTTGGATTGATACTTTCAAAACTTAGCGCCATGGATCTTTGAGATATAATTCACATTATGTTGACTTTATAGGCTGACGTTGTCGGCATACCATTGCTATACGTTTTGATCACGTGTTGTTGAAAATATTGTTGTTAGTTCTTTAACATGTACTATTTTCTTGGCCTTAAATTTTGCCTTTGATTTCAAATGGTGTCATTACATTCATAACGCAATGAATTGTATATGATCATCATTTCTAATATCTTAATGCCCTTTTGAAAAATAAAAATAATCATCAATATATTAGGTACTGCATTCTTCTAAATTTAATCTAACTGTACAAAATTTAGTTTAATTATAAAAGTTAGTTTCACACATAATGTCCCATAAGTTGTTAAATACACATTGTACCAATTTAAGAATACTAAATACTATCATTTGTTCTAAAGTATGTTCTTTAAACAACTCCAGTAAGCAAGGCAAATGTATAATAATATTTTCTTAATAGTCTACAGAATGTCATTCCCTCAGATAGCCGTGACAATTACCTTACATTTCGTTTAAATTGCAGGGCGTTTAGCTGACATTAAAAAGATTAAGTAGGCTTTGGTAACTGGAACTTCAACTAATAAACATACCTAAGTGCAATGTTTCAATTGGTTTCACAATTACTTTATTCTTTGCTTTGCTGAAACTAACAAAGTAAACTGCATGAATTGACTTCTTTAAAAAGAAATGCATTGTAAAAGCATGTCAATCTTGATAAAACAGCTTCGGCTGAGAAAATTATACATAATTACTTTGAAAATAAATGCATAATCCGGTAATTAATTTAAGAACTGCATTGTAAATTATAATAGATTATTCACGAAAGCTTTGTTTGCTTTAAAGTACTGATACGAGACTAACTAAAAATATAAATATAAATATATTAAATTAAAAAAATAAAAATGACTATAAATATATTAAATTAAAAAGTACATATTTTGCGATATACTTGCCAAAATATAATTTTAAACCTTGTTTCTCATTTGTTTATTAATATATTACATTAATCACTATTAAATAAGTAGCAAATATTATTTTCAGATAATAGTAATCGAAAAATTGCAAAATTTATGTTTCCGGTATTTATATTGTAATGAAGATGAAATAAAGTGTTGAAAGGTAAATAAAAATTGTCACTTACACACTGATGACTAATATTTGTTCTAATAAATCCCTAGAAACAGTCAGCATTAACATATGTAAGGAGAATGTGAATAAGTTTTGCTTTTAATTTGCTGCAAAATGCTAATTGCTAGGAGTCATTATTTTTTATCTAGCTCAATTGTACAGAAATGTGTTTGCATACAAGTAGCAGAATGGGGTACTTTTAAGTGATTGGATTGCCAAAAGCTAAACATACTTTACACCGCATTCAATAATTTCAAATTTATATATTATATATTTCCTGCTAAATATGACTTGATCTGAATCTTATAAAATATATATTTAAGGGAAATTAAGTCATTTTAACTTGTTTTAGTGCGTGAAAAATAATTTTAAATCATTGATGAAATTAAGGCAAATTGCAAAAGTTATTGACATGGATACTGTAAAATTTAATAGATTCGGATTAATTCGGTAGCAAATCTAACAGAACTTCACTTCAGACCTCCCAAAAGTCTACTGGGTGACTTAGAAGGTTTAATATCTACACACTTATACTATAAACACATATATAATAATTATTTTTTCCTTCGACCCAGACCGTCCGACCTACTCGAAGGTCTAAAGTATCCGTTTTTACGGCCGGGACAGTGCCACACAATTTATATCGTTACCCATTGAGGGCGGCATCCACAGTGACCGTATCCTCATTCCCCTGCCACCAACCGCTCGGAAGGACTTACGGACCCACATATTTAACGTGACCGTATTCCGTTTGAACTTATATTATAATTCATTGATAAGAAAACTACTGGTCCACTAGTGGAATTTTTTAAAACGAATTTCGGAGAAAAATAATGCATAAAAGTTTATGGCCTGCTCAATATTTGGTTTTCTATTTGTCTTACCAGTAGGTGCGTTTTTCCAATCCTTGATAAAATTATATTTATAACAGTACTTTTAAGTGTAATTATATTTTCCTCTCCTAGGGATCGAACGAATCTTAACAAGTTTTAATGTATGACAACAGATATAAAATCGATGTCCTATTAGTACTTCAGAAAAAATAAGAGTATATCCTTTCTTATGAACTGATCAATTTTTAAGTCATACTCCACTTTAACACAGTGGACCAAAGATCTTTTGGAGTATTTTTACCTCAAATATTTTCAAAACACAATTTTCCATGTCTTAAGTAAGTTTACATCAACCCACTACTTTACTTTGATGAGTACAGCGTGAAGTGAATCCCATAAAACGGTATTTTCATTAAACGTTTACGTTGCAATAGAAAGTCAGTCACATGAAAAGATGATAGTTGCTAGAGAAAGATAAACTTTAATTACTTTGAAAATCAATGCAGGCTGTAGTAATTAGTTTCTGACACACATTTAGAGGTTTAAACGTCTTGCCCATTTAAAAAACCGTTCTCTTCGAATTTTTTTTCAGATATTGATAGAAGTTTCATTATCTTATTGAATGAAATTCACAAATGTAGTATTTTGTAAGATCTTGATTGTTAGTGGTGGCAAACATTTTACCGTACTATTATTTATACTAAATGATCCCCCCCACTTAAAAGGTCCATTCTTCAGTATCTACTATAGAGCAGCAGTATCTACTACAGAGTTTAGATAATTACTGATATTGATTCAAACTCAAAATTTGGTAAAGGGGGGGGGGAACGGAGTGTGTTTACCAAGAATTTACATGTCTGCTTTTTTATTTTTTCCCAGAACAGAAATATTAAATTGATTCAAAATAATTATTTGTCAGAATCGGCTACAGATAGAGCTCATAATTGATATGGCTTCAGCATCAAATTCTGAAGGAGGTAGAATCATTCATTTCAATTTTTACTTTCAATTTTTTTTTATCTTCCTGTTCAAGAAACTTATTTTAAACATTTATTTCTCAAGACTGGCTAGAGCTTAAATAATGACTGACATGGAATTAGTATTAAATTCCAAAGGAAATAGGCGCCCTAGTAGAAATGCAATATTGACCCAATATTTGAAATATTGGACCAATATGAAAAATTTGATATGGGCAGCACACGACTTTCCCTGCAGAGTTATATCCACGTTCTCTTTATTATAATTAAATTTAATTCCCCTTTAATTCAATTTTTGTTCTCATTTGGCAACTGGACTTATTTTCAAAGGGGCGTAGAGAAAATACAAACAAACTAAAATATCCCGAGAAAGTCCTAGAAAAAAGTCCTAGTCTAGTGGGGCTGGCCTTATTCTTTTCTTCGTTAAAAATTACGTATAAAACAAGCATTTAATGGATATATTTCTACATACGAATTTTTTTATTATAGATTTTGACGAGTTTTGCGAACCATTTTGCAAAAAAAGGCAGTTTATTTTTTTCGAATCATGCCAATATCTAATAAGCACCAGAGTAACCCACAAGTGACTTATCTACCGGATTTTGTAAAATTCGGTCCATTAGTTTTTCAGCTAGAGTGGATATAGGCTTTTGCAGGCCATTTCGCAAAAACAGGCGGATTCTTTTATCCCGAAATGTACCCAAAACTAATCAGCACCAGATTCGCCCACAAGTGACTTAGCTGCTAAATTTTATAAAATTCGGTCAATTAGTTTTTTAGTTTGAGTGGATAAACATCTGCAAAGACAGACAAACAGACAGACACATACACAGACGTCACGCTAAAAATAGTTTTTTCGTATTCTAGAGGTCTTGAAACGTGTAGATCCGTCGAAAACTCGAGTTGCGATTTTCGTCATGATTCCAATACTTTCCCTATACATTACCATGTATTGCAGGGAAAGTAAAAATCTGATGTGGGCAGTACATGGCTTTCTCTGCAGACTTATATTCACGTTCTCTTTATTTTAATTACATTTAATTCACTTTTAATTCAATTTTCGTTCTCATTTGATAACTCGACTTCTTTTCAAAGGTGGCGTAGATAAAATACGAAAAAACTAAAATATCTCAAGAACGGATACTCCTAGTGTAATGGGGTTGGTCTTATTCATTTCTTCGTTAAAAATTACGTATTAAACAAGCTTTCCCTGGATATATTTGAGCATACGTAGATTTTTATTTTAGATTTTGGCAATTTTTACGGACCAATTTGCATAAAAGGCAGGTTATTTTTTTCCGAATCGTACCAAAATCCTATCAGCACCAGTGCATCCCACAAGTGACTTACCTACCAAGTTTTGTTTAATTTGGTCCATTAGTTTTTCAGCTAAAGTGGATACAAGCTTTTGCTGGCCATTTCGAAAACAAAGTCGGGTTCTTTTTTTCCGAATCGTACCCAAAACTAATCAGCACTAGATTCGCCCACAAGTGACTTACCACATTTTATGAAATTCGGTCAATTACTTTTTTCGTTAGAGTGGATACAATATACACACAGACAGGCACACAGACAGACACACAGACACACACACACAGACGTCACTCTAAAAATAGATTTTTCGTATTCTAGAGATCTCGAAACGTGTAGATCCGTCGAAAACTCGAGTTGCGATTTTTCGTCATGATTCCAATACTGTCCCTATACATTACCATGTATTACAGGGAAAGTAAAAAGTGACCGAAATGGATCATTTTGACCTAAAGGGATCAATATTGGCTTAAAATATTAGGGCAATATTGGGATAAAATTAGACCGATATTGACGTTTCATTTGAAATATTTCCAATGTAATGCCAATATTGGCGTGATATTATAATAAAAATATTTAGTCAACATTGGAAGTCATTGTAACCTCAATTTTTGCCCAATATTGGAATTACTTTGGAAATATTTCCAATATGATGCAAAGATATACAATATTGGTCCAATAACAAACTAATATTAAATGCTACTAGTTGAATCACATTAACGGTATACACTTCCTGTCCTGTAGATATTACTTTTGATTCAAAAATTTACATTTGCCCTGAAGCATCCATTTTTTCAGAATCGGCTATAAAGCTTAGTTGACAACTGATATGGATGTAGCATCAAATTTTAAAGGTGGTATGGGAGTGACTAAGGATTTACAGTTGCCGGTCTTTTTCCCTATCGATTAATACATTTTCCTTTAAACACCCTTATCTCAGAATTGACCATATATAGAGCTTAGATGATGACTGACAGGTATGCAATCATGATGAAATTCTGGAGAGGGTAAGGTGGGGTTTTAGTAAGGATATCCACGTGCGGTTCTTCTCCATCTTCCTGTTGAAAAAATTATAATTTTCTTAAAATATCTATTATCTCAGAATTGGCTATTGGTGAAGGTTAGATGATGACTGACATGGATTCAGTATCAAGCTAATTAGGGATTGGGCGACTCACTAAGTATGTCCACATTTGGCACTTTTCCACTTCCAGTTCAAAACTTTTCCATGACGCATGTATCCCTGTTTACTTGTCCCCATTTCCTTATACCGTCTTTCCTTGACACGTATATTTTATTAGAATCCGCTATAGGTAAAGCATAGATGATGACTAACATGGATTCAACATCAACTTTTGATGAGAGTAGAGATTCACTAAGGATTTCATTTTTCTGTACTAGTTATGCCACTTCCAATTAAAAAATCTGATGTGGGCAGCACAAGACTTTCTTTATATAATCCAATGAATTTACTACTTTTACAGCAAAAAATTAGCTTATTCTTATAGTAGATATTTATATTCTTTTCAAGATATTGAATTTCCCTCAATTAGTTGTCATTTTCATTGATTTAGCGTCATTTTTAACCATTTGGCGAGATTTTCCGCCAAACTCGCCGCCAAAATATCGCCAAGCGTTATGGAAGGAGAAATTAGTTATTCATATAGCAGTTAAATGACTATTGGCGTTCAAATACAATAGTAGTACTCAAAGTATCTCTTCTCATGAATGGAATGAACTCGATCCACGAAAATCATGTGACCAAATTTATCGCATGATATTTCATATGAAAAGTGAACATGTTTCTCAACAGTTAATATATATATTTTTTAAATTTATGGGATTCTTTTATAAATTTATTTGAAAAATGTGCAATATCTCAAGAACGGTTCATGCTAGCATTCTAAAGTTTATGTCAATCGTTTTGTAAGGAAAAATTACATAAGAAATGTCTATTTCCGTAACTGTAATAAAGGGTTTGATTTTTTGATGATTTTTTTTTCAAAATTTCACTCCAAAATTTAGGAGTGTTCTGAACATTCGATTGAGTTTAAAACCAATAGGCTTCCAATATTCACGAATTGTGATTTTTGTATCAAATTTCATTCGAATCGCTCTATTCGTTCGTGAGATATCGTCTCCACAGTCTCACTGACACCCACACATACACATACATACTTTCACACTCACACGCGCGCGCGCACACACACACACACACACACACACGCACAGACATCACCTCAAAAATGTTTGATTCGTGATCAGGGATGTTTGAAACGTGCTCTCCCGTCGAAAACTCAAATTCGAATTTTCGACCCCGTCACAATACCTTCCTTATACATTATGTATATAAGGAAGGTAAAAATGACATTTGCTTGTTCCATTATTTCCCGATTACTGCTTGAGTTGTACAGTTCTGGTGTAAAGAACATTGCTCGAGTTAATTAAAATGTACATTTGCTATTCTAAATAAATTTATAATATTTAAAAAACACACAGGGTTTCCTTATGCGGCGAGAAAATGCTAATCCCTTATTCTTTAATAAGATGCTGAAATTGAATTCAAATGCGTTCCATAATTGAGGAATAACAGTGTAAATAAAACAAATACTCATTTACATTCCATTTATTATGAGCTCACTTTGATTGTAATTAATCAAATTCAATTTCAGAATCGACCTTTTCTCTCGACATTTTATACAAGATATTTGGAATCATTACCTTCCATTATTATAAATGTAATTACTGTAAATATTAGTAATGTGTCAATAAATACTAGTAATAAATACTAGTAAAATTGAATATTTGTCTCCAGTGTAATTACAAATTTACTTTTTAGTGTCTTAATTATTCAGAAACAGCAACCCCAGATTGGTGGGCTAATCAAAATACACAAAGAAGTATTTATGGGTATTAATGCAAATTTAGGCTTTTTAACACTTTACACCAAAGTTGAAAAGTGTTTATGACTTTGTTCATTCTGTCTGTCTGTCTGTCTGTCTGTCCGTTAGTTCGATAACTGCCGTAAAAATGACTGAATCAAAATGAAATTGTAGTATGTTGTTCAGACGGTCTGTAGGACCTACGGGAATATAAATGAATAATATCACCCAATTAGTTTTGGATTGAACCCGGGTTGAAGAAATTAAATACATTGAGCACTATGGAAACTAATTTTTCTAACATTTTTTAAGCGGATTTAAAATGCACAAATTGCTTCGAAAATTTTAGGTAATATTCAAATTGTTCCATAAAATATATAAAAAAAAATTCAGCGAAATGTATTCAGTAGTTTTTTAAATAAAAATTAAAATAATAATTACACCTCTTATACGAAACGATCACGTGATCATGATATGAAACGATCACATGGCCCACTTCAAAATGATATATGGCATCCATCTTGTTGATTACTAATTATTTATCAACATAAAGTTGTGCAACGAGAAGGAGGAGAATATGCAGATTCGTTTAGATAACTCAAATTCTTGTTCTAAAATGATTAAGACAAATATAGTGTATATTGTGTTCCTTATACTCTAACAAAATTGACCCAGTTCTCCTGCAGATAAAAGCAATAGATACATGAGAGAGCAGAAATTATTACTGCTAAACTAAAAATCTGACGTGGCCAGCCCATGACTTTCCCTGCAGACTTAAATTTAGGTTTTCGTTATGTCTTCAATAATTCATTAGATTGAGTTTAATTGCACCAAATAACACTAAATTTGCATTTTTAATTCAATTTTTGTTTTCATTTGATAATTGGACATTTCTCCGATAGCGGCGCAACAAAAATGCAAGAAATCTCAAATATCTTGAGAACGATCAGTCCTAAAGTAAAATAGAGTATGTTATATTCTTTTCCTCGTCAAAAATTGTGTATAAAACAAGAATTTAATTGATACATTTCAGCGTATGTAGTCTTTTTTTTTAACACTTTACAACAAAGTTGAAAAGTGTTTATGACTTTGTTCATTCTGTCTGTCTGTCTGTCTGTACGTTAGCACAATAACTGCCGTAAAAATGACTTAATCGAAATGAAACTTTAGTATGTTGTTTATACAATCTGCAGGACCTACGGGAATATAAATGAATAATATCGCCCAATTAGTTTCGGATTGAACCCGGGTTGAAGAAATGAAATACATTGAGCCCTATGGGACCTAATTTTTCAAACATTTTGAAAGCAAATTTAAAATTCACAAATTGCTTTGAAAATTTTAGGTAATATTCAAATTATTTCATAAAATATATAAAAAAAAATCAGCGAAATATATTCAATAGTTTTTTAAATAAAAATTAAAATAATATTAACACCTCGTATATGAAGCGATCACGTGACCATGATATGAAAGGATCACGTGAACATGATATGAAAAGATCACTTGACCATAATATGAAAAGATCACGTCACCCACTTCAAAATGATATATGGCATCCATCTTGTCTCAAAATCGTGATTTTTGAAGTTTTTTTTAATTCATATTGAGTGTTGTATCCGTCCTAAAACCACTTTATTTTTCTTACATTCTGTGCCTCTACATGTTGAAACAACGCAATTACAATATATTCTAGTTTAAATGCTCATCCAAATTTGATTATTTCTACAACAAAGCCTATTTTTCACCTATGTAAAATGTAAACAGCAAAATATGTAGAATGGGTTGTATTAAAATTACTGTATTTCTTTAACACAAAATCATTTAGTTCATGGAGTCTGCAGAGCTGATATGAATGAAATATTCATTGATTTTACAAAGGGAGGGACGATTTTTTCGATGAAGTTTTACGCATAGAGTTTAATTACTTGCTGCTCCATGGTCTTAAATTTTAAATAAAATAAATTATTATAGTATTGTGATGAATGATATGAATGGGAAATTATTTATGAATGACATTCTGCTTTTATGGAGAGATCCAGGCGTGTTATTTTTTCTGTTACGTCATTTGAAAGAATTTCAGTTGTTTTCGATGAAGTTTTCAAATATAATAAATTATCGTAGTATTATGATAATTCTAAAATTATTACCGAGGAATGTATAACATTTCAGAGATGTTTAAACCAGACAATTTATATCTCAATGCCGTCATTTGAATGAAGTTCATTTTTTTCGATAAGGATTAAAGTTTTCAAATATAATAAATTAATGTAGTATTGTGATAAGTTTTAAAGTATTACCGTGGAATGTATTGCATTTTAGACTTGTTTAAATAAAATTGCTTTAAAGTTGGAAAGTGATTCATAAGCAATGCTTTAAGCATGATTGATCTTTCTTGTTTTAGATTTTGGCGATTTTTGCGAGCCATTTCGTAAAAAAGGAGGTTGTTGTTTTCCGAATCGTACTGAAATCGAATGAGCACCAGAGTGTCCCACAAGTAACTTATTTACCAAATTTTGTGGAATTTGGTCAATTAGCATTTTAGCTGGGGTGGATACATGAAACTTTGATGGCCATTTCGTAAAACAGGCGGGTTCTTCTTTTGCGAATCGCGCCAAATTCTAATCAGCACCAGGGTATCCAAAAAGTGACTTATCTACCAAATTTTGTGAAATTTGATAAATCAGTATTTTAGCTAGAACGGATAAATGATTTTTTGCTGACCATGTTGCAAAAAAAGGCAGGTTCAGGCTTTACAAATCGTACCAAAAACAAATCATCACTAGGGTCATATCCAAGTGACTTAACTACCAAATTTTATGAAATTCGGTCCATTCGTTTTTGAGTTAGAGTGGATACATGCATTGCACAGGCACACAGACAGACAGACAGACACACACACACACAGATGTCACGTTAAAAAAAATTCCGTATTCTACAGGTATCGAAACGGGTAGATCCGTCGAAAATTCGAGTTGCGATTTTCGACATGATTCCAATACTTTCCCTTACATTACCACGTATTGCATGGAAAGTAAGAAATGCACCTGCTGTTGCTCGGAATGTAAAGCACGCATTCGTCCATTAAATTAAAAAAAAAAACGGTTTTATTGATAAAAATGAATTATTTCTGTTATTTACGGGCAACGTCATGTGGTTACAAATTTAATTTTAAATAATTGGACTTTTGCAGATTTCTGAAGAAACTTGACATTTACTGCTTTCTTTCTTAGTCTCATAGTTTGATATTTTTTTGTTATTTGGGGGCCAGCCGTTTCCCGCAAGCCCCCAATACAATATCAATGAACAAAATATATCAGCTCTCATTTACAGCAGGGAATTTAGTTTCAAAGATAACTTAATAAAAGTTTATTTTCTATACGAATCGTAAAAAGAAGATAATGTCATCTTTCACTGCATTGAAGAAATAAATAAGTGCGATTTTTGATGACATAAAGATGCAAAATAAATTAATTTAAACTAAATTCGTGCAGGATTCAACAACAAATAAACTAAATTCAGGGTGAATACTGAAAATATCAATATATTCTTCAAACCGAAAACATGAATCAGAATATTTTATATTTAACGCCGTTTCAACACAAAAAAACCACAATCCATGACGTTCATCTTCAAATAGCACTGCTCCAACTATCCAAAATATAGCAAAATAAAAAATAATCGAAAATGTTGCCCAATCTCACAAATGACTGTTAGTTTTTTGTATGTCCTGGCGAAGAAAGTTGTTTCTCGGCTTTGAAAA
This sequence comes from Amaurobius ferox, assembly GCA_951213105.1. Lineage (NCBI taxonomy): Eukaryota > Metazoa > Arthropoda > Arachnida > Araneae > Amaurobiidae > Amaurobius > Amaurobius ferox. Next base: position 36,338,228 of record OX578144.1, on the reverse strand, counting down.
TAATAGCCATTATTATTTTGTGTTAATTACTGTTCCCAACGAAGTTGCTGGTATTTTAGTAATGTTACATTAGCAGCAGTTGGAGCTGTACGTATAAACGGAAAATTGTTTTAGTTTTGTCAACGTGCAATAGATGGCGTTGGCAATCAAAATTGTCGCTATGTTGGAATTGGGTCGAATTACAACTATTTATTCCATAACGTAAGCTCAATTAAAATTTTAAAAAGTCTCAACGAGGCGCTCCTTTTTTAAAGTCAAGGAGAGTCAAGGTCTTTATTAAAGTCCTATCTGTACTAAGTTCAGTTGATGTACGTCGCTTAGATTTTCCACTATGCAACTAACCAACAAATAAACAAACATACTATTTCTTTATTACTTTCCTTATATACATAATGTATAAGGAAATTATTGTGACGGGGTCGAAAATTCGAATTCGAGTTTTCGACGGGAGAGCACGTTTCAAGCGCTCCCTGATCACGAATCAAACATTTTTGACGTGATGTCTGTCTTGACGTGATGGTATAATACTAGAACTATAGTATAGGGACTATATTTATTTTTATTGTTTGTGCAATTTGTGAAAATATATGTCTTACAGTATGAGATATCTATCCATCTCATTTTGTGAGACTCCTAAAATAATGAAGCATAACGTTTCATGTCTTAATATTTTCGATATATTGCGAAAATGAAAAAAGTCCTGATGATATCAAATTCTATATTTGCTCATATAAAATATTAAGATATGTATTTACTAAATCTGTAGAAAACCTTGCTGCCCCAACCGGGAATCGAACCCTGGATCTTCGAACTGGCCAGCCGATGTTCTACTGGCGAGCTACATGGACAAAATTGCAAGCTGTTATCGTCGAAGTGGACTCTGCATTCCCCACACTCTACTATCAGATTGGCGGGCTACTGGTAATCAGACGAACCATTTCCTGCTATTTTTACCCCATGCCATCAATCTTCCAGAGTCAAAATTTTGTAAATCTCATAACCTTAATCTTTGGCAAAATTATCTTTATGATTATATTTCCACCAGGACTGGTGATCCGGCTACTATCCTGTCTTACCTCCCTATCGTGAATCCTAATTTACAAATTTTTAATAAATACCTCATGTACTTTCTTACTGGTCATGGCCCCTTTCTTGATTACCTATGCTTTTTCAAAATTAAATCCACCTCTAACTGTATTTGCAATAAATTCGGTGACGTTGTTCAATACATTTTCGATTGCCCTTTATCTAAAAATTTTCATGTCTGCAAATCTTCCCACTCTAATAAACCTATTTGATTCTCCAAAGTTCGTTCAAATCCCTCTTCAGTAGATAAAATTAAAAACTGTGATCTTGTTGCCATGGGCATTTCGAATAAAGTGACCTAAGCTTATGAGCAGATTCTGCTCTCAATTAATTTTGATCCATGAATCCCTTTATTTCATTCTTATTAACTTATATGAACTTATTGTGTTCCCTCCATATTTTCTGTTTAAAAAAAATGAAAAAAAAACTATATTAACTGTTCTTATTTTCTCGGTCCTTTCTTTTTCTTTTAATCCTTTTTATTTGGATTGTTTCAATTTTTTCTTTTCTGAATTTTATACTAAATTTCCGTTTTTGTTTTTCATGTGCTTAATTTTCTTTCCTTTTCATATATTTTCTTTTAATATATTTTCTAAATTTTACTTTTAAACTTTTATTTTTTTCTTTAATTTTAATCTATTTTTCATTATGTTATTATACCTCACTCTAAATTTTATTTTTCAATGACCTTTTTATCTATATTCGCAATAACCCTTTACCCATTTTTGAAAAATGGACGTACTTGTCAAGTTCAAATATAATGTAAAACTGTCTGTTTAACTACAATATTTTTCGTAAGTTTTTTTAGATCTAATTAAATGTTCGTCTGGCGGGATGGTGGACCATGGGTGCCTCCTGAGTGCAGGAGGTATCCTTTCCCGGCCGTGCAGCTAGCTACTCTAAACCCACTATGTGAATCGCACGGTCTGGGGTCTTTAGACCTCCGGCATCTTTGCACTAATATACAGGGTTAATTTGTTCAGGCGCCATTGTAGTGAACCTTGCTGCCCCAACTGGGAATCGAACTCAGGCTCTCCAAACAGAGCAGCCGACGCTCTATCGGTTGAACAATTGGAACGAAATTGTTTGCAAGATCTTATCGTCGAGGTGGACTGTGCAAAGGTCTCAACAGAAAATTCTCTAATAATTATTTCTATATTGCATTTTTGTTAATGTTGAGCAACATAATGTCTAGTTGATATTGGACTTTATGTGTGTTTAAAACGAAAATGTGAAATGTAGACAGCATTGCATTAAAACTATTTAATAAGAAATAATGATAATGCCTTTAAAAGGCCTGTTTGGATACATGTGAGCTTCTTGGATCTATTTTCTACTCTAGAAATACGTAAATTATTTTAGTTGTGATAATGGATAATATATTATGAATCAAAATAACAATCTATTCATAATTGAAATTGCATGAATTTGCAATTTCTCTATTGCTAAATCTGACATTCTATCCTAGACTGCGATATGTTTACTGCTTAAAGTTCAACATGCATCTTAATCTCGATGAATTCATACTATATATTTTCATTATAATCCAATTTGGTGTGTCTGAACATGCTATTGTTCAATTAATTAAGACATTAACATGAATTATAGATAGAAAACTATGTAACTTTATGCAATTTAACACACTTTACTAAATTAAAAGCAACACATTTATTGATATTTCTTTTTTAATTAAAAGTAAACTGAAGAAACACACTTCTTTAATAAAGTCTTCAATAATTAAAAGTAAATGAAACACACTTCTTTAATAAGCCAAACATGGTCTGTACACGACATGGTAACAAGCCAATACATTTATTAGCAAAGTGTTTCATAACCTTTTGAACATAGCAACATTATGCCAAATTAGCAAAAAAAAAAAAATCAATGTAAGCAATTTAAAAAGAAATTTCTGAAAAAATACTCACCAAATTACATAACCGACGAAACAAAAAAAAATCAATTCTGGATATGCTTCACCGTGCTAATAAATGTAATGGAAGATAAAGTAGCTTCAAAAGTTTTTAGATTTTTATTCATTCAGTTGTTAGTAAAATACGTTGGCTTTTAAACATGGTAGAGGCGTTATACCTTGTGAAAAATAAATGTTCTTTCTTTTTCCATTGTTTGCGCAATTGAGTAAATGCATATCGTAAAATATACATACTTGGTATTTATAAGTTCACAGGTTCTCTTTTTGTATTCAATGCATAAAAATAAGGTGTATAAACTTAACGTAAAATAAATAAGAATGCTATGATATCAAAATATTGTATAATTATTTTCAAGAAATTACGTGTTTTTAGAAGTGATTTAAATGCAATACTATTCGCTATCAGACATTTTAACACTTTCCAACTTAGTCAAAACCTGTTTATGACTGTGTTCATTCTATCTGTCCTTCTGTCTGTTCGTTCATACGATAGCTCCCACAAAAATGACTATCAAAATGAAATTTTAGTATATTGTTGAGACGGTCTGTGGAACGAACATATGGGAATGTAAATGAATAATATCGCCCAATTACTTTTAGATTGAAGCCGGGTTGAAAAGGCGAAATACACTAAACCCTATGGGACCTAATTTTACAAACATTTTTTAGCAAAATTAAAATTCATAAATTGCTTCGAAAATTTTAGGAAATATTCAAATTATCTCATAAAATAAATAAAGAAAATTTCAGCAAAATATATTTGGTATTTTTTTAATAGAAATTAATTAGTGTAATAATAATTACACCCATATTATATGAAGAGATCACGTGACCCATTCCAAAGCAAAATATGTCATCCATCTGTTTTCCCGGTGTAAATATCGTGATTTTAAAATCTTTTTTTAATATATATTTAGTGCTACATCCGTCCTTCAACGACTTTCTGCTTGCGTATTTTCTGTACCAACGCAATTACAATATTTTTTAGTTTAAATTATCATCAAACTTCGACTATTTTATTGGATGCAGAATGTAAACAAGTGATTGTAAGATGAGTTGTATAAGAATTGCTGAATTTTTTTCATGAAAAATTATTTAACTCTGGAGTCTGAAATAAAAGTGATGTGAATGAAATATTCATTGCTTTTACACACAGAGCCAGACACGGCCACACAAGCAGCAACCATAAGCCTTTGGGTAGGTCGTGTGGTCTGGGCTTTCTACACAGAGCCAGACGATTTATATTTCAATGACGTCTTTTGAATAAAGTTCATTTTTTTCAATGAAACTTCAAATTTTCAAATACAATAAATTATTGTAGTACTATGATGATTTAATATATATCAGCGCTGAATGCATCGCATTTAAAGATGATTAAATAAAATTGCATTTCAGTTGGAGAATGTTTCATAATCAAAGTTTTTTATGCATAATTCATCTTTCTTGTTATTTTTTGATTTCTTACTGGATTAAGATTACTTTTAAGATTTATAACTGGATTTTATAAATATTAAACTTACTTGAAATATAGTGTAAAACTAATATGCAAGAAGGTTATAAATAATATTGTTCGCTCGATTCTGTGACGTGTAGAACTTTCAAGTATTATAATAAACTATTTTCTCACCTGGGAATCAAACCACTATTAGCAGTTAGCTAAGGTATATATTAACCATTGCATTGCGGCGAAGATTTTTTTCCTTCATTATTCAAATGGTCTCTAAAAGATTTTGCAAATTTTAGAATATTTTGGCTACAATAGGGAACACTTGTTTTCTTACAATGAGAGATGGGAGCCAATTTTAAGAGTGAATGGATGTAGGCGTTTTTATAGTTATTTGATGAAGATTGTACTACAGAAATATTGTATGCAAGAAAAACCATTAAATTCATTAACTTGTGGCGTGTTAATTTGCACCCCATGTTTTAAATCCTGTTTTAAACAAGAAGGTTTAATCGTGCATAAAGCATTGATTTTGAAACTCATTCCCACTGAAGAGCAATTTTATTTAAACGTCTATAAAATACGATACATTCAGCACTGATATGTAATAAATTATCACAGTACTACAAAAATTTGCTAAACTTGGAAACATAAATCTTCATTTAAAAGACAATGCTATAAAATCGCATGCTTCTGAATGCAAAATCAGTGAATATTTCATTCATATCACTTATATTTCAGATTTTAGAGCTAAATAATTTTATGTAAAAAAAAATTAGGAATTTTTATACAACTCATACAATCGCTTGATTTGTTTACATTCTGCATGTGTTAAAATTAGGCTTTGTTGTAGAAACAATCAGAGTTCAGTGATCGTTTAAAATAAAAAATATTGTAATTGAATAGGCACAAAATTTAGATACTTAGATAATATGCAAAAATAAGGCGGATTTAGGACGGATGCAACAGTAAATAGAAATATTAGATTTGTTTAAAAATCACGATTTTCACACTGCGAAAAAAAAATGGACACCATATTTTATTTTGCAATGAGTCACGTGATCTCTTTATATAATATTCGTCTAATTATAATTTCAATTTTTATTAGAATATATTTAACCTATTTTGATGATTTCTTTTACAAACTTTACATGATAATTTGAATATTTCCTAAACTTTCATAGAGCATTTCCTAAATGGATGTAGAGGTGGGTTATTCTTATAGTCTACTCTTATGTACTTTTCGAGGTATTGAATATTCATCAAATAGTCGTAATTTTCATTGATTTAGTGTCACTTTTAATAAATTTGGCGACATTTTCGTTAATTTTGGCAAATAGAAAAGTCGCCAAGTTGGACACACACACACACACACACATACATCATCTCAAAAGCGTTTGATTCGTGTTTAGGATTGCTTGAAACGTGCTCTCCCGCCGATAACCCGAATTCAAATTTCCGATCCAATCACAATAATTTGTTTATATATTGTACTGTGTATATAAGGGAAGTAAAAATTCGTCTGATGCATTTTAAAATTTTACGTTGTTTATAAAGATTAATTTAATCACTTTACACACAAAATATTTGATTCAAGATGAAGAAAATACTTTGCCTTTTCAGAGCCCAAAACATTGTCAGCATTCTGGGTTGATTGGAATTGTGTGAACTTAATGATAAAGCTAAATGACATCTTTACAATGATAATTTTATAATTGCAATCAGAACAAAATACGCATATTCGCAGTACAACTTATCGCCAAAGTCATATCAGTTTCATTATTGTTACAAATATTTTAGCTATTTGCTAGAGGCCTGAAACGAAAGCTATATATATTAAAACAACATTAAAATGCTCAACTGATTCACAAGCAGAAAAATCGTGTTTCAGACAACTGATACATTCATTATTCAGTATTACCAGCTTTGCATCACACTCTGAAATCTGAGTATTCGTATACTACATCACTCAATAAGTCCCCGGTCTAACTAAGAAGAACAATTTTTTTTAGAAATTCGACTTTATTCATCAACATACTCTTCTTCAAGAGTGATACTCGTACATTCATTCTAATGCTCCTCTAACTTTCCGATGCCTTTTTGGTAGAACGATTTGTCTTTGTTCTCAAAATAGGCCTCAGTTTCGGCAATCACTTCTTCATTTGAGCCAAATTTCTTTCCCTGCAGCATCTTTTTGACATCTGCAAAAAGCCAGTAGTCGCTGGGGTCCACATCTGGAGAGTACGATAAGTGAGGAAGCAATTCGAAGCGTAATTCATATAATTTAACCATCGTTTTCATCGACTTGTAACACGGGGCATGTCTTGTTGTTTTTGATCCGGTGTGAGCAAACGCGGCACCCACTTCGAAAGCAACTTACGTATGCTCAAATTATCGTGTAAAATTGTAACCACACTACTTTCTGATATCTTTAAGGTGCCAGCTATCTCACGCAACTTCACATTACGGTCTTTCAAAACTATTTTGTGGACTTTTTTTATGTTTTCCGGAACAACTGCCGATTTTGGGCGACCAGAGCGGTCAGCACCATCGGTGTTTGTACGACCGCGTTTAAATTTAGCATACCGGTCAATAATTGTTGATATCCCTGGTGCAGATTCTCCATAACGCTTATCAAGCCACTGTTTGGCTTCAACGGTATTTTTCCCCATCAAACAACAATGTTTAATCAACAGACGAAATTCTTTTTTATCCATTGTTTTGAAAATTACAAAACTGGGGTCACTAAAACCACTGTAACTTGTAAACTAATTGTCAGAATGTCATGAAATTTTGACACGTACCGTTTGAAGGTTGGTACTATCCAGAAATCATATGGGTCTGTCAATAGTGTTGCCATATATGTGTCAGACCGGAGACTTATTGAGTGAAGATGTAAAGATCCTTCCATCCCCAACCGGAAATCGAACCCTGATTCTCCGAACTGGCCAGTCGATGCTGTACCTTTAAGCTACTGGAACGAAATTGCAAGTCTAAGTATACTCCGAATCCTCTAATGTCAAATTGACGGGCAACTGGTAATCTAACTGATTACCGCCTGCTATTTTCACCTCAGGTAAGCCTCCTGCAACAACTATTTTTATCCAGGTTAGTATCCTTCGGGTTCGTTATCCTCTCAATTTGAAATTGGGGCTCAATATTCCAGTATCCACTGAATCCGTACTAGTAGTACTAGGGTCACATTCTGACCTACAACAACTTTGCACTATCCCTCTGGGTTGATTTGTTCGGACTCCATTGCAGAGAGCCTTGCTGCACCAACCGGGAGTCGAACCCTGGATCTTCGAACTGTCCAGCAAACGCTCTACCATTGAGCTACTGCGACGAAATTGTAAGGTCTTGTCTTTGAAGTGGGTTCTGCAACCATTTATTAGAATATATAGTAATCCTAGATATCTTGCAAAATCATCGAATTCTGGCCTTCTTTCTATAACTTTTGAAATCTCGCAAAGTAGCCGATATTTCTTTAATACATAAATTTGTCTAATTCTAATGATGAAACAAATCGAACTGAATATGCGTAAAAATGTCTGTGTGTAAAGGAAGGCACAACAGCAGCAACAGATTAATTTATTTAGATAAGAATAGGAATTTGGGTCTCAAATATTGAAATTAAAATTAAAGAAATTTTTAGCAACATTATAAACATTTCATTAATTATTCATTCGGTCACGCAGAATACAAACAGTCCCATCCTTTCTTTAAGATATAAAGACTAATCCACCATACTATCAAAAGAGAAAAAAACGTCTTACAATAGATAGTTAAATGGCATGAAAACTGAAGGAAAACTTAAAAGAAATGAAACAAGAAAGATCAATCACGCATTAAGCATTGATTATCAATAACTTTCCAACTGCAGTGCATATTTATTAAAACGTCTCTAACATGCGATACTATTTTTAAAAATAAATAATATTAATAATATGTATATTTTTAAAAATATCACAATACTACAGAAATTTATTATATTTGAAAACTTAAAACTTTGTCGAAAAAAAAAAGATCTTTATTCAAATGACGTTATTGAAATATAAACTGCCTGGTTATCTATGTAAAAGCAGTAAATATTTCATTCAAACCCTTTTATTCCATTCATTTCATTCATCACACTACTAAAATAATCTATTTTACTTAGAAACCATGGAGGTAAAAGTATTTTAACTCTATGATTAAAAATTCATCGAAAAAGCCTGCTATAAAATCGTCTAATTCTCTATGTAAAATCAATGAATGTTTCATTCATTTCAACTATATTGCAGACTCCAGAGCTGAATAATTTTGGGTTAAAGAAATTCAGCAATTCTTATACAACTCATCTTACAACTTGATATGTTTACATTCTACATAAGGGAAAATTAAGCTTCGTGGTAGAAGTAATCAAAGTTTGATGATCCCTTTAACTTATATATATTGTAATTACGTTGTTTTAGAATATAGATGCACAGAAATTAAGCAAAATTAAAGCGGTTTTAGGACGGATACAACACTAAATATAAATTTAAAAGAACGTTAAAAATCACGATTTGGACACAAGATGGATAGCATTGATCATTTAAACTCAAATATATTGTAATTGTTTTGTTTCAGAATATAAATGCACAGAAATTAAACAAAAATAAAGTGGTTTTAGGACGGATACAACACTAAATATAAATTAAAAAGAACTTTAAAAATCACGATTTTGAAACAAGATGGATACCATATTTTATTTTGTATTGGGTCACGTGATCACTTCATATACTATGGTTGTAATTACTATTTTAATTTTTATTTAAAAAACTACCAAATATATTTTGCTGAAATATTTTTCATATTTTTATGGGATAATTTGAATATTTTCTTAAACTTTAGAAGCAATTTGTGAATTTTAAATTCTCTAAAAATGTTTGAAAAATTAATTTCCATAGGGTTCAATGTATTTCATTTTTTCAACCCGGGTTCAATCTAAAACTAATTGGGTGGTATTATTCATTTATATTCCCATATGTCCCACAGACCCTCTGAACAACAAACTAAAATTTTATTTTGATAAAGTCATTTTTACGGCAGTTATCTCTTGTGCTAACTGACAGACAGACATACAGACAGAATGAATAATGTCATAAACACTTTTCAACTATGTTGTAAAGTGTTAAAAAAAGTATAAATGTTTCTTAGAGAATACAACTACAAACTAAAGTATCTAATCTATCATATTAAAAGCAAGAGTTATTATATGTATGTTTATGTATTCATACGTATGTACTTCCTTATTCCGAATTTTTGATGCCATAAATAGAATAAAAAAATATTTTAATATTCATGAAAGAGAATTACAGTAAAAACTGTTCTAATATATTTAATTTAATAGAATATAAGATTATATTAATAGAAAGATCAAACATGCTTAAAGCATTAATTATGAAACACTTTCCAACTTCAATGCAATTTTATTTGAACAAGTATAAAATGCAATACATTCCTCGGTAAGATTTTGAAACTTATCACAATACTGTAATAATTTATTATATTTGAAAACTTAAACATTCATCGAAAAAAATGAACTTCATTCAAATTACTGCATTGAAATATAAATTGCCTGGTTTAAACATCTCTAAAATGTTATACATTCTTCGGTAATAGTTTTAGAATTATCATAATACTACGATAATTTATTATATTTGAAAACTTCATCGAAAACAACTGAAATTAATTCAAATGACGTCATAGAAAAAATAACACGCCTGGATCTCTCTATAAAAACAGGATTTCATTGATAACTTTCTCCCATTCATTTCATTCATCACAATACTATAATAATTTATTTTATTTAAACATTTTGTTTAAGACCATGGAGCTACAAAAAATTAAACTCTATGCTTGAAACTTCATCGAAAAAAATCGTCCTTCTCTTTATGAAATCAATTAATATTTCATACATATCAGCCATGCAGACTCCATGGACTAAATTATTTTGTGTTGAAAAAATACAGGAATTCTAATACAACTCATTCTATATATTTTGCTGTTTACATTTTACATAGGTGAAAAATAGGCTTAGTTGTAGAAATAATCAAATTTAGATGAGCATTTAAACTCAAATATATTGTCATTGCGTTGTTTCAGTATGTAGATGCACAGAATTTAAGCAAAAATAAAGTAGTTTTAGGGCGGATACAACACTCAATATGAATTAAAAAGAACTTAAAAAAATCACGATTTTGAAACAAGATGGATGCCATATACCATTTTGAAGTGTGTCATGGGATCGTTTCATATCATGGTCACGTGATCGTTTCATATAAGAGGTGTAATTATTATTTTAATTTTTATTTAAGAAACTACTGAATATATTTCGCTGAATTTTTTTTATATATTTTATGGAACAATTTGAATATTACCTTAAATTTTCGAAGCAATTTGTGAATTTTAAATCCGCTTAAAAAATGTTTGAAAAATTAGATCTCATAGGGCTCAATGTATTTCATTTTTTCGACCCGGGTTCAATCCAAAACTAATTGGGTGATATTATTCATTTATATTCCCATAGGTTCTACAGACCGTCTGAACAACATACTAAAATTTCATTTTGATTAAGTCATTTTTACGGCAGTTATCGTGCTAACGGACAGACAGACAGACAGACAGAATGAACAAAGTCATAAACACTTTTCAACTTTGTTGTAAAGTGTTAAAAACAGTCAGCTTCATAAAAGTTAATCAAAAAACATGAAAAACATACTCAGAAACTCCAGTAAAATATTTCGAAATAAAATACTATGACATTATATGGAATAATAAAAATACAGGAACACAAGCTAGTTCACCAAAACATCATTGTTCTCATTTCTTTTTGCTAGGTGTGTCATTGATTATTCTCTTTAGCAACAATTTCCTTACTGGGTCATGTAATACAGTTTTTTGATTGATAGGCGGAATCTTGCCTGTGGTATTGCAGTTGTTCTGTGTTTACATCCTGAAAAAAACAGATGCTCCTTGCCTGCAAAGATAGTTGACACTTTAACTCAACTGCTTATGTTGATGGAAATTCAATTTTTTGTTTCATGTAATCTGTTTCGGTTTACTGCTGAAGTAATAAACACAAAATTGGACATGCATTTAAGATATTTATGAATCATCTAAGAAATAAATTTGATACGCCAGCCATTTTCTAATTGCCTGTCTTTTAATTTATCACTTCATCAAAGCGGTGCATTACTTCCAAGCTTCTTCCTAATAATACGCTGAAAGCTAATGGTTCTAAGAAAACAACATTAAAGTAGATAACATTTCATTACGCAGTTCAGCTTTCTCTCAGCAAGGTACGATGCTGGATTTTACTTCAGAAAAGTATTCGGATTAAATATGAAACTACAGGAGGAATGCCGGCGTTACATTATATGACATGTTGGCAGAAAACTGCAATTGCTCTTATTTTGATGGCAGTGCTCATGATGTACGATTTACGTAAAATATTAAAATAGGTAAATCCATTTAGTTAATGATTTCCTAAAAATATGCTTAATTATATTATTTTCCAAATAAACAGGTTATTATATACGCAATAATATAATAAGTTGCAAGTAAAAATTAAGAAATGTGAATCAAGGAAATATATCTGTAACAATAAAATTGAAAATCTGTCTGTGTGTTTATTTGTGGGTTTATTTGTTACATCATCACGGGAGAATGGCTGCACCGAATTGTATAAAATTATCTGGGTAGACCTGGAATAGCGCCACTTAAAATTTCGTCCCTGTTTTGAGTTTCTGGGACCAGAGATTGTCTAGATATTAATTAAAAACGCACAATTAAACCTTCCTAAAGATAGCATCATGCAGACGATATTTTTCCAACAATTTATTTGAAGAAAATTATATTACGTCGCTCAGCAACGGATTTAAATTCACTGTGTTTATGCGGCAGATGATTTTTATTAAATTATTTTCAATTTAATGAATAAATAAATATATGTATGTAAAATAAAGATAATCGATATTGCATATTTGACTGGATTATATCAATTACGGTCTTTAGGTTTTGAACATTATTATTATTGATATTTTCAGGGATTATTGATTCGGGGATTATGGATATATTCAATTTATTACTTCATTGTTTTTTTAGCAAAAAATTTTGAAACACATATTGTACGTAGTTCGGGTTATCTTCTACAAATGCACGGGTATATCTTCTAATCAACGAGAATATATGTAGCAAGTATATTGTCATATATTTTGATATATATTGACTTCATCTGTTATACGTCATATATTTTATTTTGACAAATATTTTTGAAACTCATTCGTTGTAGTACGGCTAATTTTTACGGGGTTATTGATATTTTAAATTCATTGCGTCATCCGTTTTATTTTGGTAAAGATTTTTGAAACTCACATTGTAATTCGTGTAATCTTCTTCTAACACACGACAATATGAGTAGTACAGGTATATCTTTCCATACAATTTTAGCGCTTTCATTGTGGTATATATTGGAAGTAATTACGTCCTTTTGGTTTAAATATTACGGAATTATTGATATTTCTTATTTAATAGGTCATTTGTTTTATTTTGGTAAATATGTTTGAAACTCATATATTGAAGGACGTGTATCTTCTACAAATACACAGATATATCTTTTAATATTCGCAAATATAAGTTTTACGAGTCGCATACAATTTCAGCGACTTTATTTAGCATATATTTATTCAATTTCTTATATTTGTAAACGTGTTTACAAGCGAGACTAGGATGTTTTATTTTTCAGATTTGCCCATGAAGAAAATTTTGTATAGCAAGAACAAGAACAGAGACTCTTGAATTTTTTTAGCCGTATTAAATGACATATTTTAATAGAATATTTTGAATAAGAATGCCATTTAGTATACTATATGAATTTGCAGATGACAGTGAATTTTAAGTTTATGTGCATCATATACTCAGTACGAAGAACGGGTATACTGCTAGTTGAGAATAAGAACGAGGAAACAGGAATGAAGTAAAATATTTTGCTAGCTACAGCATACACAGATTGTTTAAAAGAACAGAATATGTTGGTATCTTGTCCCAGTAACTCAATGGTTAGAACATCGGCTGGTCAATCCGAAAATCCGTGGTTCCATTCCTGGACAACGAAGATCCTTTACAATGGTGCACGAACAAATTAATCCTGCAGGTTAGATAGAATGATGAGAATGGTCGAAAAAATACCAAATTATGAATTTTCAGTAGGGCCTGTGAATTATGGCCTCAGTTTCAAGATCACTACCACATTTGATTCTATCTAGGTTAGAAGAAATAGAGAATGCAAAGGTTGGTGTTCAAATCAAGAGCTGTATACCATTCTGACTTTATAGGGTCCACCTTCACTAAAAAAAATTGGAATCATAAATCCTAGTATTGGAGTAGTATTGTTATATATATATATATATATATATATATATATATATACCGGGTGGTCAGAATTAAAACACCCCTACTCTGAGCTCTCTATACATCGAACTACTCAGTGCAAGGGCTCCAAAATTGTTGAACCTACTATTCAAGACATGGGGAAAGAGATTATGCCAAAAAATAGTTCCAGAAACACCGATAGGTGGCGCTGTACAACAGAGAATATGCTGAAAAGACACAAAATAATCACAAAAAAACAAACACATGCGATATGGAATTTTTTCCTCTTAATTTATTTTGCTGATATGAAAAAAAATGAAGATAAAAAAGTGGGGAAACTTAAACTGTCATTGTAAATGCAATTCCGCACTGTAAGCACAGAAATTTGCATAGATCTTTGGTTTGCAGCTACTATGTTCTGGGCATAAAAGGGGATAAAACTGGGAAATTTTCATTCTTATCAGCGATGGCTGTCACACTGCCAGAACGCGCTTTGCTTGTGAAGCTGTTTTACGAAAGCAAAGGACATGCTGCAGCTGCACTTTGAGAGTTTCGTTGACTTAAGAATTTGCGCAAAGGACCATTACTTCCACAAGCTCTCAGGAGAATGATCGCTCGATTCGAGAATACTGGACATCTTGGAGTTCAGCCGGGTCGAGGACGCAAATCGACTCGTTCAGATGTCGTTGACGATTTGCCACCGCTATTGTTGAACAATCAATGGATAACGATATAGGCTGTAGTAGTGCACTGTAGAGTGTCACGACGCTTGGGTTCCCTACAGCACAGTGCGGAACGGACTGAGAAACATACTGCACTTTTTCCAGTACAAAATTATTCACAATCACCACTTGCTGACCATCGACAGGGAGAAGCGACTGAACCTTGTATTGACATTTTTGGCTAAAATTGAACTGGATGCATCGTGGCCATGGCAGATTCTATGGAGCGATGAAGCGCATTTCCATCTACGTGGAACATTCAATACCCATAACTGTCGCATTTGGGACACGGAAAACGCTGGTACATTCCAAGAGATTCCACTTCACTCATCGAAAGTTACAGTCTGGTGTGGATTCACATCCACATTCATTCTTGGATCTTTTTTTTTTCGAAGAGGCTACTCCCAATGGCCCTCTGACATGCACCGTGACGGCCAAGAGGTACAAAAACATGCTCGAAAATTTTGTTGTTCCCCAACTGCAACAGCACCAATGTCTTGATTCAATTACCTTTATGCAAGATGGAGCGCCTCCACACATTGGCTCTGTGTACAGCAGTTTCTTTGGCAACATTTTACTAATGGTAGAGTAATTAGTCGTGCGTTTCCGGCAACCTGGCCATCTCGTTCTCCAGATCTTAATCCCTGTGATTTTTGGTTGTGGGATACTTAAAAAGTCTTGCTTAACGAGGACGTCTGGTAACCTTGGCAGATTTGAAAGACGGTATCACTCTGCATGTGAGAAGCATCTCAATCGACCAATTACGATCCGCAGTTGAACAAGCTGTCCACAGACTGCAGATTTTACATCTTGAAGAAGTGAACCATATTGAGCAGCATTCCCTGCATCGCTAAAGTCCTTGTGATATGAATGTTTGGTACGTTCGAATAAAATGTGTTAGAAATGTGTATTTTGTGTCTTTTCAGCATATTTTCTGTTGTACAGCGCCACCTATCGGTGCTTCTGGGACTATTTTTTTCGCGTAATCCCTTTCCCCATGTCTTGAATAGTAGGTTCAACATTTTTGGAGCCTTTAGTAGTCTGAGTAGTTTGATATATAGAGAGCTCAGAGTAGGGGTGTTTTAATTCTGATCACCCGGTATATATATATATATATATATATATATATATATATATATATATATATATATATATATATATATCAATGCAATAGATATACGATATGTACCAAAACAAAGTTCATATCGTATTACGCATTCTACTATCGCGTTACCTTATTCTGGGTCATATTTTTCTTCATCATTTATTTTACTTTATTTTTTCTTATTTGAATTTTAGGTAAATTATAAGCGATGATCCTATCATGATGATATAATATTTGTACATATTAACTTTCCTGCCTGAGCACAATTTTGAAGAACGTGCAGTCTGTTCTAAAAATGAAGAAATTCGTTGATTTTCTAAAAATAACGTAGAATCGAAAAATACGTATAAAATAATTCAGACAAATACGGATTTTTTATTCAAAATTACTTTTGTAATTTTTATGAATTTTCGTGAACAATTATTATTTATTAATACTAATGTTACAATTAATACATAGATAAAAATTTGAGTTTTTATTCATATCTCGACTGGCAGCTGTTGATCCGGATAAAAGGCCCTACCTACCATATTTATATAAATCTTTCTAAATCATTGTGTTCTCAAATTATGTTATAATTATATTTGATATAATTTTATAATATAGTATGTTAAAAAAATTATTAGAGATTAATATATCATTTAGTCTTCGTATATTTTTACTTAAAAATTCTAATTCTAAAAAACAAAATTCAGAAAATTTGATTAATCACATTTGAATACGGAAGAAGATGGTATGCAGTGTCGATATAATGACTGGCAATACTGTTAGATTTTGTAGATTATCAGTACCAATAAGTACAATTATCTTACTCATTACTAGTTTGAAGCAGATACTACAATATATGTATCTCCACACTGTTACATAAACTGCTAATTTGATTCTAACTTTTAGTTATATTTATTTCTAAGAGATGGCAGCACTCTGCCATAAAATACATTAATGGTTGTTGACAGTGCGTTGTGAGAAATACGAGTAATTCGAATTCTTACCATGTATAAAATAATTTAACTAGATGATTTTCCTGTGTGACAAAAAGAGTCTGAGGCGTCTTAAAGTGCATTAAACAGAGGGAAATATTGTGCTCTACATTTTATTTTGTAACTTTTTTCCTGTACATTAATAATACCTAAAATTTTTATGACTAATAAGTGAATATCTGTAGCATAAATGGTAATTGTTTCAATGAGGTGAAACTGATAATAATATTTTTAAAAATTGTATAATTTTCATGAATTTATTAAAATTTTATTTTGATATATGTTGCTTGCGCAAATGATTGCAACTAAACTATTGCTTAACATTAACACAAATTTAATATTTAATTTGAAAAAAAAACTTTAATGTAAATGATTTTATTTTGAGGTATAATTTCTTGAATGGATACTTTTGCATTATAATCAGCAGTAATTTTGTTTCTGGAAGCAATAGTTTTGTTGAAATTATGCGGTCAAGCTACATATATCAAAATAAAATGTTAATAAATTCATGAAAAGTAAACAATTTATAAAAATATTATTAGCAGATTCACCTTATCGAAAAGATTATCATATATGCTACAGGTATTTACGCATTAGTCATAAAATGTATAAGTATTATTGATGTATAAGAAAAATGGTACATAATAAAATGTGAAGCTCGGGAATTCACTCTGTAACGCTTTAAGACTCCCAAGACCTCTTACATTAAACATATAATAGTTAAAAGTTAAATAAAATATGCTTTACACACCAAATACTAATGTTAGCCAGATACTAATACAGATCATCTTACGAAACCATTTCTATAATTTTCATTTGCGTTTGCTAAACAAACTGGTGTTTTACAAACTGCCGCCTATGAAACAAACACCTAACTAACGAATATAACAGCAAAATGGTTTTTCTTATCAAACGCTTATATATGTCAATAGCATTATAATCAGTGCCCGAGAAGAACAGTGTAATTAATACTTACAGGGCTTGACAAGCCCAGGGGCCTGCGGGGCAGTCCAGGGTCCCCATGCCAAAGGGACCCCAGATTATACAATTGTAACATAGAAAATATTACGACTGCTTCTTGAAAAAGAAATTATTCCATCGGAATGAGTTTGACCCGCGAAAAGATTCATTTTGGAGATATATAGGTATTACCGAAATAATTTAGCATTTTGGCACTAAATTATCATGCTGACTATAATATGAAGGTTGCCAATAATGTAAATTCGATTCAAATATGTAAAAACTTTATTTTGTGTACTCTTTTCTTAGAATGTAATTACGATTTTGAAAAAAAAATATGTTTTATCATTTCATATATGTTAAGAGCTGAAAGGGGGAGGGCCTCTGGAGGATCCTGTGCCACCCCCCATCCCCGTACCCCAGTTAGGCTAGGTTGGAACTGGAATAAGTAGGTTAAGAGGCAAATACATTTATGGATCCCAGTAAAATAGTTTATTTTTTCTTCTTTCTAATATTTTGTGACTCCTATGTGTCATTTTAACCTATTTTACGCCTTGTTGGGTCTCATACATGTTTTTACTCAGACTTGATTTGTCTTATCGGGATATTCCTGTTGTATTTTGACACACGCAAATCTTGTATGTTTAATTTCATATTTTTAATTTCATATTGGCTGGGACTTTTTTTGTCATGCTGCTTTCTGATTGGCTCTCTCTTAATTCAGGACTTGGGTATTCTCCTGCTTCGTCCTTTCTGACCCATTCTCCTTTTGGACTTCAAGTTTGTTGGTTCTTTTGTTCTGACGAAGGGAATTCAGCGTATCCTTAAAACAACTATATTCTGCATTGTTGTGTTTTTTGTGCGTATATGTGTTGCTTTAGTTTTTTTAAACTTAAGGATGATTCTGAATTAGTTGAGGAAAGAAGCTAACAAGAATAAAATAAGTCATTAATTACCCATTTATCTTAATTGGTTACTACGTTACTATGTTCTAGCAGAAAAAAAAAAGATTGTAGCAAAAATTTACAACGTTCTCCGAACACTACACGTTACGAAACTGCTACGAAATCAATGCAAAGTGACTGAAAAATGTAATTATCGGGGAAGAACAACAATTAACAAGAAAGATCAATCATGCATAAAGCATTGGCTATACAACACTTTCCAACTTCAATGCAATTTTATGTAAACATCTTTAAAATGTGATACATTCATCGGTAATATTTCTGAAACTATCAAAATACTACATTAATTTATTATATTTGAAAACTTAAAACTTCATCTAAAAAAATGAACATCATTCAAATGACAGCATTGAAATAAAATTGCCTGGATTAAACATCTCGAAAAGGCGATACATTCTTCGGTAATATTTTTAAAATGATCATAACACTACAATAATGTATTATATTTGAAAACTTCATCGAAAACAAATGAACTTTATTCAAATGACGTCATCGAAATATAAATCGCCTAGCTCTCTCTATAAAAGCAGCATTTCATACCATTATCTAGCATATTTATTTTAAATATGAAACCGCTCTTATCTATAAAATAACTAAACTCTTGGAAAGATATTTATTACATAATATATCTTTTTTTTCTTTCTGGAGGATACAGCAAAAGTCAAAATTTAATTGAATTTTTTTTTCTCTATATATTAAATAATTTTTATTTCAAAAACTACCTAACATATATTTCTGAAATGTTTTTTATATATTTTATGGGATAATTTAAATATTTCCTCAAATTTCGAAGCAATTTGTGAATTTTAAATTCGCTTAAAAATGTTTGAATAATTAGGTCCCATAGGGTTCAATGCATTTCATTTTTTCAACCCGGGCTCAATCCAAAACTAATTGAGTGATATTATTCATTTATATTCCTAAAGGACCGTCTGAAAAACATACTAAAATTTCATTTTGATAAAGTCATTTTTACGGCAGTTATCATGCTAACGGACAGACAGACAGAATGAATGAACAAGTCATAAACACTTTTCTACTATGTTGTAAAGTGTTAAAAAAGCGATGAAAAGGAACTAAAATAAAACAGCTCCGTTTCTATAAGTGCTTCACCGTGTAAATAAAGCTACTTCAAAAATTTGAGTTTATATTTCTGTCATCCGTGTGGAAATTGAGATGTTTGATAAACATGATAGCAATATTACGTGAACTAGAAAATTGTATATCTAGTACTTTTCTGTTGTTTATATAACATGGATTTTTAGAGATATAAAATTTTATTTGGATTCAAATGTATTAAAAGAGGTAATATAAACGCAATCTGAAAGGTGAAATAAATTCTTGCAAGAACGTATTTTTTCTCAATACCACATATATAATTGTATGTAAGGCAATTCTGTGTAAAATTCTGTTAAAATATTTGTATTTATTTCGAACTTATACTTTTTCATAATTTGGGGTTTTATTATATCATATAACAATTACAATCTTTTTCGTGGATGGTAACTTATTTTAAGATGCGCTTGCAAATATTCGCTTACATAAATTTGTTATGAATTTGTACTTGCATTAAGCAAATAAAAGCCGCAGAACTAAAATAGAAAAGAAAACCATCAAATTAAAAGGACATGTAAATGTGAGTAATACATTTACTTTTAAAATCATTTCACAGGTTATTTTGTTGGTGGCAACAATTTTTTCGGTCGCTATATTTTGCTATATAATTGCATTTTTATAAAACAAAAAAATTGTGAAGCACTTTTGTCTCAGGATATTTTATAGATGCAGCTTCTATGATGACTGATATGGATTCATCATCGAATTCGGAAGGAGAAAGGAGAGGGGGGAGGAGCTAAACATTTTCTCCTCCGGTTCACTGTCTATTCTATTTAAAACATATTCATTTTCTGTGATACATCGATTTTTTAGGATTGGCTATAAATAGATCTTATATAATAACTTATATTAATTCCGAATCAAATTCTGGGGGAGATAGTGTGGTTCACTAAAAATTTCTAATTCTATTTAAAAAAATTACATCATATATTTTTCAGGATTGGCGATAGATAGAACTTAGTTCATAACTGATATGGAATCCTAATCTAATTTCGGAGTGGACTACTCACTAATTATTTTATATATCAATTCTAGATGTCATTTCCACTTTTTCTGAAAATTCAAATGACTGTACGAAATAAGTGTGTGAAACATATAATTTTTTAATAGTTCCATCGAAAATGATGTGTAAACACTACTTGCCCCAGTAAGAAGGTTGTAAAGAACCTTTATATCCCAACCGGGAATCGAACCACGGATTTTATACTGGACAGCCGACTCTCTGCCGTTGAGATACTGGAACGTAAGTGCAAGCTCTTATCGTTGAAGTAGAATCTGCATTATCCATCCTCTGATGTCAGATTGCCGTCTAACTGGCAATCTGACTGTCCACCTCCTGCTATTTTTAACCTCCAGGTTAACTTCCTGTGTGGTTGTCCGCAACCAATTTGTAATCGGTGCTCAATATACCAGTCCACTGAAACCATGCTAGTCGTAAATGGGATCACTTTAAGACCTCCAACATCCTTGCACTAACCTACAGGGTTGATTTGTTCTGGCGTCATTAAATAACCTTGATGTCCCAACAGGGAATAGAACCATAGATCTTCTTACTGACTAGTCGACGCTTTATTGTTGAACTATTGGGACGGAATTGCCATTCGTTAAAGTCAAAGACTCTGCAAAGTTGCGTCGTAATGTTCTTCTTTATATTGTTATTCGGTCATTATAAATATCTGAATGACACAATTTTGACGAAATTTTAAAGAACTATATCTAATTGTGCTACTATATGCAAAAAACCGTTCAGAAAATCATAAAAATATCCATTTACCGAAATTTGTATGTACGTTATATGCTCTGAGAAAGAAATACATTTCATCAATAAATTTTGTCGTTCTTCAAACACTCCATGTTGTAACGAAGCAGCCAAAAAATCAATGCAAGCGACTGAGTAATGGAATTATCGGAGAAAAACAACCATTATAAAAACCGATGAAAATAAAATAGGCCGCTTCTGGAGGTACTTGCATCACTGTGTAAATATGTTCAGGTTGAATGTAGCTTCAAAAGTTTTGAGATTATATTTCTACTATTTGCCTGAAAAATAGAGTTCAATCAACTTTACAGTGACGTTTACACAACAAGTAACATATTTTGGTTGTTGTTGTTGTTGCTTATCCTCTTTAACAGATCTGACATAAGTCAGATCAACTCCAGTAGGTTGTTGACCGCCATAAAAGCAATAACTAAAAGGGAGGCAGATGTCAAGTCCTCCTTGGAAAGTCCGACGCAACTCAATATGTGCTCCGGGGAGGCCGGATGGTCACAGCATTTATTATAAGTGGGATGGATTTTTCCACCGCGTTCAAAAGAAAGACACTTAAGGTGGCCACTTTTAAGTTTAGCAAGTGCAGTCTGGGAGCCATGATCACATTTAATTTCCAGAAGAGCGCCAGGGGATGTTCCGGTGTACCATTGGTGCGCAGGTGGAGTACGCCAAATTAAATTTAATTTAGATCTTGCATTTGAGTACAGTTCTTGATAAGTAAGCGAAGAACCAGTGGCCGTTTCGTCCTCACTGCCCTCTTTGGCCAATCTATCCGCAACCTCATTACCACTAATGTTTACATGTGATGGAATCCATTGGAGATGGACATTGGGGTTCTGAGAAATCTTCTTTAGCTTGAGCAGAATAGATATACTGGTTTCATCGCCTGCAGAGGACCAGACACTAAGATGTTGAAGTGCACTGCGGCTGTCCGACAATATCCAAAGTTCACCAAAATTATAATCAAGAGATATGATGGCGTCAAGCCCTACATTGATCGCAATTAACTCGCTCCTGAAGACAGAACAAGTTGCCGGGTATTGGAATGGACGTATTGGAACGGACATATTTTGGTAGATTTGTATAGCTGGGCAGACATGTTTTGTAAAATGTGAAGTCTTAAGTTTCATATGTATCAATATTTTTGTTTGAAATTTTTGCGTATTGGAACGGATAACATAAATACAAAAATTTAAGAGGTGAAATAAGTATTTTCAAAACAAAATCTGAAGTTGTACTTTTTTTCTAAGCAAAGATATTAGTTGCGTATGGATGACTATCATCTAACATTGTATAAAAATGCATGCACTCTAAAGCCCTATAGGAGTTTACACTACATCCCATAATAGTCAATATCATTTGAATCAGAATCGCTATCACAGTTAAACATTGGTTATTGATCTTTTACTAGTTTGTTGACAGTTTAATTGGGTATTGTCGAGTCATCAGGACTATCTAGAGCACATTTTGATATATTTAATTTCCACACTGTTTTGCGCACATTTATAAGTGTGCAAATGTGTGCCACTGTATTTTATTGTTTAGCAAAATAAAATTTATTATTATTAAAAGATCTACTTCATTTTTAGAGTTTTGTTTCCATATATATCCTTTTAAATATTTTCTTGACAATTTAAAGTGTGAAAGTTAGCATCAGGTCTAACAACTCAATTTAATGCATCCATCTGATTGGTTCTAAAATATAATAAGTTTATTTATTTTACATTCATAAAGAATTTTAAATTTTAAATATCTTTACTTGCCAGTACTATTTTTATTGTTCTCCTGGGGAAATATAATCTTAAATATCTGATAATTTTCTATTTTATTCAAGTAAATTACGAAAAATATTTATCTATTTCTAATGTTTACATAATGTATATGCGTATATAATTTATTTGTAATACTAGTATTCATAATTCAGTTACGGTACATATATCGTCAGAATACATAAAAATTACAAAATCATTTATATACTGTGTAATAAGGTAAATCGATAATATATAATTTAAATAGACTTACATTGGGTGTCTTCAGTTATGGTGGTGTATGGAACACCTGGTTACAGTTGAGAAACTAAGAAAGCGAAACTAGGCTAAAGTCATAACAATTTTGATTGATCAAATACTTTTTATATATATGCTGATTATAAGTAAATATTAAAATTCATTTATTTATATACAGAGTGATTATAAATTAAAGTTCCCGGATTGAAAATGGTCTCAAATAAAAAGCACTGGTCAGAATGTTTTGAAATTTTGCGTGAACACTCGTGGAGCAATGGAATTTTGTCTGGTGAAGAAAAAAACAGTAGTTCAAAAATTCGCCGCTAGGATGATAATTAACGCTTTACTACGCTAGAATGCAATGCAAAAGTAATAAAAGTTGAATTACTCATTGGCTAATGACGTAATAAATGTTCAATATGCTGTCCTTCGAATATTGAATTAAAAGTCGATCTTTCATCATCATATGCATGCAAGTAATGAAAAAAAAAATTCATCCATTGAAACAATGTTAAATTCTAAGCAATTGTAAGCCGTATATTCTTTCTCAAAAAGTGGATTTAATTTGTTTGCATAATTGCTCTTCAAATGCTGCTGCAAATTTGCATAAGACAGTGACGTTGCAATAAACGTTTGCTATAAAAAAGGAAGAGCGGAACTTGTTTCTCATAACTTAATGAAAAATCTCTATTGTTCTGTCTCAATAACTCTATCATTAAAAGATCGTGCTCTTCTTGCCAAATTGTTTTATGAGAATAATAGCTCTTGTTTAGTAGCTCTTAAAAAGTTCAGAACGTCGAAAAAGTTAACATCTGGTCCTCTGTGTGGAAAAAGCTTGAGCAAAATGATTTTAAAATTTGAAGAGACTGACTCTTTGGACATCAAACCTGGCAGGGTACTGAAAGCAGTCGATGGAGAGATAGTGGAAGACGTAGCTACAGCGTTAGATGAAGAGCTAATGCATCTACGAGTGCACGTGGAATTGCCCGATCATTAGACGTACCCTCTAGTACGGTGCAAAAAATTTTGAAACACATTTTTAAATGTAATCCTTACAAACTGACCCATGTTCAACAGTTGCTACCTGCGGACAATGTTGCACGTGAAATGTTCGCACTTCAATTTCTGGCTCGGATTTAAGTGGACGATGAATGGCCCTGGAACGTTTTATGGACAGATGAAGCACATTTCCATCTCCACGGAACTGTTAATATGCAAAATTGCAGAATATGGGCATCCCCAAAATCCACAGGAACTACTGGAAGTGCCTCTTCATTTCCTCAAAGTCACTGTGTGGTGCGGATTTACAGTAACGTTAATTATCGGGCATTTCTTTTTTGAGGAAGATAGCCCTCATGACTCCGTCACCTGTTCTGTCAATAGCCATCGATAGGAACGTCTTTTGAAAAGTCACGTTATACCCACACTGTAAGAGCGTGAGTGTATTGATAACACTATTTTCATGCAGGTTGGAATTCCATCACGTAACGTAAAAAAATCTGATGTGGGCAACACATAACTTTCCTTATATAATGTAATGAATTTACTACTTTTACAGTAAAAAAAATAAGTGTTTCTTATAGCAGATACTAATATTCTTTCCAAGATATTGAATTTTTGACAATTAGTCATCGTTTTCATAGATTTGGCGTCATTTTTATCCATTTGGCGAGATTTTCGCTAATTTGGCAACATTTCAAAAAGTCGCCAAGTTGGCGACATTCCGCCAAATTCGTCGCCAAAATCTCGCCAAGCGTTATGCACTAAGAAATAATTTATTCTTACAACAGATAAATGACTATTGGCGTTCAAATACAAAAGTATTACTCAAAGTATCTTTTTTCATGAATGGAACGAGCTAGATCCACGAGAATGACGTCACCCAATTTATCGCATGGTATTACATATGAAAATGAACATGTTTCAAAATAGGAAATATTTTTTATTTTTATTTTATATGACTTTTTGATAATTTTTTTTAAAAATGTGCAATATCTCGAGAACGGTTCATGTTAACGTTCTAAAATTTATGTCAATCGTTTTCTAATGAAAAATTACATAAGAAATGTCTATTTGCGTAACTTTACTAGTGGTTTTGATTTTTTTACGATTTTTTTTTAAATTTCATTCGAAAATTTAGGGGGGTTCTGAACATTCGATTGCGTATAAAAACAACAGACTTCTAATGTTTACGGATTCTGATTTTTGTTCAAAATTTGGTTCGAATCGGTCCATTCGTTCGTCAGTTATCGTCTCCACAGACTCACTGACACACACACACATACTTTCACACACACACACACACACACACACACACACACACACACACACACACACACACACACACACACAGACATCACTTCAAAAATGTTTGATTCGTGATCAGGGATGCTTGAAACGTGCTCTCCCGTCGAAAACTCGAATTCGAATTTTCGACCCCGTCACAATACTTTCCTTATACATTATGTATATAAGGAAAGTAACCAGTGAAGCGGCTACTTCGCAATCATTTTGGAGGTGACAGAATCATTAGCCGCCATTTTCCTGTAAGATGGCCAGCACGTTCCCCTGACCTCAATCCATGTGATTTTTGGCTTTGGGGGCATCTGAAAAATGTGGCGTTTAATGGACACATTACCAATTTAGGGGAACTTAAAGCTAGCATCACGCATCACATCCAAAACATCTCTACAGAAACACTCAAATCTGTTGCTGAACACGCTATTTTGCGCTTTCAGCTTATTTCAGAATGCGAAGGCCAGCATATTGAACATTTATTACGTGATATATTACGTGATATATACGCATAAGCAGAGCTTATACTGCATCATGTACAGCATAAGCATTTCAAAAAGTTCTTCGTTGCTGTATTGTTACATACTGTCGGTACAGGCAAACTACACTCCCAAAATATAACAAAAATGTGAAATACTTAAGGGTAACTGGATACAGAGCAATGGCAAAGCAAAAACAATTTTCTCATGTGATGATGCGCCTGTTCGGATTGTGTGAAGCATCGATCAGAGGCAGATTTTTGCATATGCATACATTTCAAAGCTGTTTTAATGTTGATTTTGATTGTGCCATTTCTAAACTTCATTCTGTAATTAATCATATAAAATAAAGATATTTTTCAGGAGGCATATTTTTGAAAAATTGAAAACAAATCTAAAAATAAGAGGTAGATATTATTTGCCTATGATGCATTTCTGCGTTGCATCATTTGCACTCTTGCTGTAAACATTTATATTTTAATTAATTTGTGATTAATCCCTAATCAACTTTTCTTAAACATATCTCTAGGACTTTTTATGATAAAATGTTGAAATTTTGTACATCACCTTATTAGTGTACGAGGCACATTTTACTCATTGGCAATGTTTTTGTACGGGGGACGTATAAAAATTTAAATTTTGCATTTCTTCAAATTTAATCCGCTAAAAATTTTTATCAATTTCATAAAATTATGTACGTTTTTTATGCAACTTTGTAATATATATGAATCGCCATGGTATTTTCTTCTTCGACGCAGACCGTCCGACCTACCAGAAAGGTATAAGGCATCTGTTTGGACGGCCGGGAAGTGCAACACAATTGAGACCGGAACCCAGTGGTGGAGGCATCCACAGGGACAATACCCTCCTTCCCCTACCACCAATCTCTCGGAAGGATTTACGGACCCACATGTTTAACGTGATCGTACACCACTTGAACACGGCGGCAGTTTTGGCAATGACGGGAATCGAACCCTGGTCGACCGAATGCAATTCCCGAACGCTAAAAACTGGGCTGTTCCGTCCCACAACGGTATCATTATTATTAATTATTGAATCACATAACTCAGCAATGAGGTACTGCAGATACTATGCTGATATGCACATCGATTTCGTACCATCGTACAATAGTTCACAAACAGATGCACATCGCTTTCGTGCCATCGTTCAATAGTTCACAAACAGTGCTAATCAAACCAACATAAAGTCTGACAAATATTCGCAAGACCATCGTTTGATGATATTTTCCCCCTTTTCAGTGCTGAGTCCTGTAATACCATGTTATCTCCTCTGATTTCCTGTAAGTCTTCCTTGGAAAGGACATTGTTTATTACTTTCCTTATATACATAGTATAATGTATAAAGAAAGTATTGCAACGGAGTTGAAAATTAGAATGAGTTTTCGACGGGAGAGCTTGTTTCAAGTATCCCTGAACTACGAATCATACATTTCTGAGGTGAAGCGTGTGTGTGAAAGCATGCGCGTGTGTGTGTGAAAGCATGTGTGTGTTTGTGTGTGTGCGTGCGTGTGTGTGTCAATGTGTGTCTATGGACACGATATCTCACGAACGAATCATGCGATCTGAACAAAATTTGTTACAAAAAACACAATCAGTGAATAATGGAAGCCTATTGTCTTTACACGCAATCAAGTATTCATAAACCTCCTAAATTTTGAAATGAAATTTACAAAATCATCGAAAAATTAAAACATTTAATAAAGTTACGTAAATAATAATGTCTTATGTAATTTTTCATTTGAAAACGATTGACATAAACTTTAGAACGCCAGCATGAACTGTTATTGAGATATTGCACATTTTTTAAAATAATTGTTTAAAAATATAACATAAAATTATAAAAAATATTAACTATTGTTACATCTGTTCACTTTTTATGTGTAATATAATGCGATAAATTTATTATCATCATTCGCGTAGATTTTGCTCGTTCCATTCACGAAATAAGACACTTTCTATCTACCATAACACTAACCTACAGGGTGGTCATAAAAAAACTTCCCCAATAATTTATCAATGGTTGAGTTTATGAAATTATATTTCTTTTTCTGTAGCACATACTGAAATTTTTACTAGATGCTATAAATAAAATGATCAACGGATGGCGAGTCAATATTTGTACATGGTGGTCATAAAAAAAACTTCCGCGATATATGAATCCCTAGTGGTCTGCCCGCTCAACCAATCCAAAGGAAATTTCAGATATTGTTATTTGAAGGTATGCGCTCGAGATTGTGGTGATTGCAAATAATAGAGCTTTCGCAGTTACGGTTACAGTGAAAAAATTTCGAAATTTTCGAAGAGCAACATCCACTTTTCTCCTGCGCAAATTGATCAGCGTATTGAAAAACCATAAATGGCGTTGGAACGATATAGTATGACGAAAATTGGCTGCTTAAATCATTTGCAAAGAAGACCATTGTAAAGCACCAATGACGACACAGAGAGGAGGTGCATTGACGCACTTTGCATAATTCACAGGGATAGACAATAGAAGCACCACTCATAGAACACCATGTGCAAAGCATTGCTTGTGGAAAATCTTTAATAAGCAGTGTGGGAAGATTGTTTCTTCAATTAGGTGTTCGAAAGTGCCAACAAGATGCCAATTACAGGGAAACGATGATGTGAATTGATAAAGCTGTTTTATCTGAACGGAGAAAATGCTGCCGAAGCAGTGCGAGTTTAAATCGGCGAAATCATAAGCTAAGACGAAGTCCATGTTCCGTACGAACTGTACGCGATTTGGTAAAAAAATTATAAGAATCTGGATGCACATGGGATAGACCGCGATCCGGACGACCATATGTCCCTGTTGAAGTTGTTGCGGAAGTGCATAATACGATTACTACAGATCCATTGCGTACTGCAGAAGTGTTGCCCGCAATTTGTATGTACTGGAAAAATCACAGTCCTCAAGCTACTACGCTCGGTTCTGCGGATGTTTTCTTATCGACTCCAGCGCGTCCAGATGCTACAACCTGGAGACGAGCAACAGCGTGTCGACTTTGTGAATTTTTTTCTCATCAGGTATGATGAAGATAACAGGTAGTCGCTGCGGATATTATGGACGGATGAGGCACATTTTTCCTTAACTGGGAACGTAAACTCCAAGAACTACGTTCACTGGACTGACGAAAATCCTCACGATGTGGCACCAGTGCTTGTACACGAAGCTAAATGCACTGTGTGGTGCGGCATCGCAATGACATTCGTTCTCGGTCCGTACTTCTTCGAAGAGGTCACTTCCAATGGTATGCAATCGTGCTCCATCACAGGTCCTCGGTATAAAACAATGTTGCAGAATTACGTAATTCCAGAATTGCAGCAGCGAAAT
This sequence comes from Amaurobius ferox, assembly GCA_951213105.1. Classification (NCBI taxonomy): domain Eukaryota; kingdom Metazoa; phylum Arthropoda; class Arachnida; order Araneae; family Amaurobiidae; genus Amaurobius; species Amaurobius ferox. The sequence continues at coordinate 36,308,616 of OX578144.1, read as the reverse complement.
GTCGTTAATGACATTGTATTGATGCAAGATGATGCTCCTCCACACGTCACTACATGTGTTCGACAAATGCTGCAACAGAACTTTGGTGATAGACATCTCCCATAACTTTGCAGTTTCGTGGTCACCGTGATCCCTCGACCGCACTCTGATGGATTTCTGGTTCTAGGGTTATCTGAAATTTAAGGTGTACACATCAAATCCACGAGATCTGTCAGAATTGAAAGATGCCATAAAACGTGAAGTTATACAGATTCCTCATGCGATGTTACGTTCGTCAGTGCTATCAACAATCTCCCGCATGCAATGTGTTATCGTCTGCTAAGGTGGCACGTTGAAATCTTGTAATTCCATTAAAAGTTTTTTTTCTCTCTCCTCTCTTGTGTTGTCATTGGTCCTTTGCAATGCTCTTCTTTGCAAATGTTTTACGCCGCCAATTTTCATCATACGTCTATCGTTTCAACGCCATTTATGGTTTTTCAGTGCTCTGATCAATTTGACCAGGAAAAAAAGTGGGTGTTGCCATTCGAAAATTTCGAAATTTTTCTACTGTAATCGTAACCGTGAGAGGTCTGTTGTTTGAAATTATCTCAATCTCGAGCGCATACCTTCAAATAACAGTATCTGAAATTTCCTTTCGATTGCTTGAGCTGATAAGCCGCTAGGGATTCATATATCGTGGAAGTTTTTTCATAGCCCCCCTGTATATATATCAGTAGAAAAGTCAAAAATGTTTTTACTTTAATTGCAATCTTATTTCTAGAACTAACTTCTTAGTTGTTTTATCTTCTGAAAAATCTTGTTTAAATGTAATTCACCTGTTCTAATGCCATTCCCTTGTCTTCCAAGGCGACAGGTAAATGACGATAGGGGAATGATAAAACATGTGATTTTACTTTCTGAGCAAATGAGTTTTATTTGAATTTAAAACCTAACTTGATATTCAGTTTGCTACACTAACTGGATACACATATATGATAAAAAATATATATATACTTTTTATTCTGAGAATAATTAAAGACAGGCTAATGACAAGGAATAAAAATACCCAAAATTACGTCTATTACCCATCTATCGTTTCAACGCCATTTATGGTTTTTCAATGCTCTGATCAATTTAACCAGTAAAAAAAAGTGGGTGTTGCCATTCGAAAATTTCGAAATTTTTCTACTGTAATCGTAACCGTGAGAGCTCTATTGTTTGAAATCATCACAACTTCGAGCGCATACATTCAAATAACAATATCTGAAATTCCCTTTCGATTGGTTGAGAGGATAGGCCGCTAAGGGATCATATATCGGGGAAGATTTTTATGTCCACCCTGTATTTCTCCATGAACAATGCTTGGCAAAATTTTTGTGACGAATTTGGTGGAATATCGCCAACTTGGTGAGTTTTTTAAATGCTGCCAAATTGACGAAATTATCGCCACATTGAGAGAAGATGTTCTGGGTAACTGTTTTGTATTTGGACGCTATTAGTCGTTTATCTGTTATAAGAATAACCTATTTCTTGATTATAATGTTTGACGAAATGTTAGAGGCTAATTTGGCGGAATATCTGCAATTTACCAAGTTTTGTGAAATGCCGCTAAATTTATGAATATTTTGCCAAATTGATAAAAATGTCGCTAAAATGATAAGAATGACCTTAAATTAATGAAAATGACAACTAGTTGATAAAAATGCAGTATGTTCGAAAGAATATAAGACTCTACCATCAGACTATGTCTATAACGATTGACAAAATTCTGGCGACAAATTTTCTTGGAATATCGTCAAGTTGGCGATTTTTTTTAAATGTTGTCAAATTGACGAAACTCTTGCCAAATTGATTAAAATTTGTGCATCGGTCACACTAACGGTAGCCGATACAAACTTGAGAAGGATAAATATATACCAAACAGAACAACACAAATATATTATATTACATAAAACATTGAAAGACCGAGACAGAATACACTCAACCAGAATTAACAAATCAAAAACAGAAACGATTTACAGGTCGAATGTCACTTAACCTTCAACAAACTCATATCTTCGAATTTGTTCCAATTGTCATTTATCATAAAACGACACTCCCATATACTCTAAAGTTCTCACCCCCTTAAACTCCTCTGTAACAGAATACCAACGTACTATATTGCAATCCACCTTATCAATAACTGAACTTCGTTTCCTTTATTGCCATTTTCTTAATAGTAAGACCATATATATATATATATATATATATATATATATATATATATATATATATATATATATATATATATATATATATATATATATATATATATATATATATATATGTATATATATATATATATATACAAATGAAAGAAACATATACTGCTTTACAAACACTTTTCATTAGACATCTAGAAATGACTGTATATTCATTTCACATGAAAATGCTCACTAATTTTATTTTGAATGAAACATCATCTTCTCTCTTTTATAAAATTTAACATTTTAATTAAAATCTTATAAAGATCACATAAAACAAACTATAATATAATTCGAGAAATTACTAAAACTCCCTGAACTTATTAGAAAAACTGACAAGCTATACTGTCAACAAATGAGCTGCAGTCATTAAAATAAAAATAACTTGTTTCTCTCGGAATCTCATGAAGTAAAACTGTGCCATTCCTCTGCATTTTCATATTTAATACTAATACATTTCTGAAATAATATCCAGAGCAGCACTTCGCCGAGCGAAAAGTGAACGTCGTAATGAAATGTTATCTGCTTTAATGTTATTTCCTTTCAGCCGTTACTTGCTGTCAGCTGATTATTAGGAAGACACTTAAGAGTAAATGCACTACCTTGATGAAGTCATAAATTAAATGACAGGCAATTAGATCATGGGGAGGTTTCAAGTATCTTTCTTAAGTGGTCTCAGAAAATTTTAGTAACAGTGTACTGTGTTTTACCTCATATGTCGAAGCTAAGTCGAAAAAGAAAATGTCAGTGTGAGTTTCCACTCGACTCTCTCATACACAATATTCCACATTGTTCGGATCCAAATTTACAAAAAAAAATCTGATAAGTTTACGCTCCAAAAATCAAATTATTTCTTACAGTAGGAGGTTATATGAAAACAAATGCCCAACTGATCACACGTTTCTACTCATGATTCATGATTTTACAATTATCGCCGTTTACCGATATAGTTTAGCTGTAAACCATGGGTTAGTACAAAACTCCTTAAAGCTATAATTTTAGAATATTTCTGGTAGTAATATTTTTTGTTACTTCGAACCTCATAAAGACGCTGCGTCCATCCCGTCCATCTTTATCAAAATCCTAAATACTCCGGGTTTACATTGTAAATGCGATTAGAATGCTGATCATTTTATTTGTTGAACCGTAATGGCGTATTGAAATTATAGTGAA